>JBBBDQ010002539.1:422500-883118 GCA_037127315.1 Ascarosepion bandense | reverse complement strand
GAGCATAATGACTTATCTTTATCTACTCAGTTCTTTTTTCTCTTTCTCTGACAAAATATACATAATTTTTTTCTCAGTTTTGTCAAACCATACACGTTTTTTCTTTCAGTTCTATTAAAATACATGCATTCTTCTCATAGTACTGTCAAAATATACACATTTTTTCAGTTCCATCAAGATACACACATTATTCTTATAGTTCTGTCAAAAATATACTCATTTTTTTATTTTTTTATTTTTTCAGTTCCATCAAAATACACACATATTCGTTTACCTAATATTTTCTGAATTATGGCTAATATCTGCATTCACTCTTTTTAGTATCTTGACAATGTATCCGCTATTTGATTTGCTGATCCAGGAATGTGTTTTATCTGAAGGTTAAATTCCTGCAATATTAGGCTCCAACTCTGTAGCTTTCTATTTTTGTTCCACATACGATCTATGAACGTTAACAGATTATGATCAGTATAAACTACTGTAGGAGAAAGAGAGTTGGTTACATAAACTACAAAATAGAGAACTGCTAATACTAATGCTAAAGCCTCCTTTTCTATTGTTGAATAGGATTTCTGGATTTAACTTCTTGGAATAGAAGCTTATGGGATGTAGCTCTCCATGTTCATCCTCTTGCATTAACAGAGCTCTGTTTCCTACATCACTGGCATCTGGAATGGCTTGTTGAAATCTGGGGCCTTTAACATTGGATTTGATTTTAACTTATTTTTAATTGTTTCTAATGCAATTTCACATTCCATGGTCCATATGAATTTGTGCCCATTGCCGATAATAGTTAGCCATCCCTAAAAACCTCCTTAGGCTTCAGCGACTGGTGGCAATTGGGTCTAGACAGTTGATGCTAGGTGGATATTTGGATCAGTTTAACCTCTGCCCT
Source organism: Ascarosepion bandense (assembly GCA_037127315.1). NCBI lineage: Eukaryota > Metazoa > Mollusca > Cephalopoda > Sepiida > Sepiidae > Ascarosepion > Ascarosepion bandense. Next base: position 882,223 of record JBBBDQ010002539.1, on the reverse strand, counting down.
GCTACTCCCAAACTGATTATATGCTCACATGTGACAACCCTGTGTTGCCTAGTGGGGTCTAAGCTTAGTGTGTGTGTGTGGGTGTGTGGGTGTTGATCTGCATTCGTAACAATAATCACCATTAAACTCATCCAACTTCTTCAAATCTTCTGTCCTGTCTTCAGATTGACACCCAAATACTATGAAATGTTCATATTGGAGTTTTCGGCACAAATGCCAAGCAGTACAGCATGTCACTTCCCAATTTCTTTCCAATGAATTGCATCATAGTTCCCTTTTTTTTCTCTTTTTTTCTCTTTTTTTCCCTTTTTTCTCTTTTTTTCCCTTTTTTCCCTTTTTTTCCCTTTTTTTCTCTTTTTTTCCCTTTTTCTCTCTTTTTTTCCCTTTTTTCTCTTTTTTTCCCTTTTTCTCTCTTTTTTTCCCTTTTTTTCTCTTTTTTCCCTTTTTTCTCTTTTTTTCCCTTTTTTTCTCTTTTTTCCCTTTCTTTCCCTTTTTTTCTCTTTTTTTCCCTTTTTTCTCTTTTTTTCTCTTTTTTTCCCTTTTTTTCCCTTTTTTTCTCTTTTTTTCCCTTTTTTTCTCTTTTTTTCACAGGCAGTACCAACTATTCCTACTATATTTTGCAGTCAACAAAATCAAAAATAAACAATGTGCATGTGCAAAATTAAAAATATAAAATGGTGGCAATTTATCCATCATACTGTACATATATTTATATTTATGTATATATGTTTATATATGCAGGTTATGAATGAATTCTGAGTAAGATTTGTGCAATAATATACTATGGAAAAAGAAGTTCTTGAAATAACTGCTTTAGTTTCCTTTTGTTCACTATATGATCAGTTTTAGACCCACTGAAGTAACAGGGTTTAATCGATTTCTTTTTTTCTTTTCTCAGATTATGCCATTTGCAGTAGTGTGCAGTAATATCAATCTATTTTTGGAGTGTATGACAAAATTTGTTTGGCCTTGAAAATGATTGTGTCATCTATGATTGCATCAGATTTTTATCACACCCAGACACTATTTTCTCAACTGTTGATTCAGTCAGTTAAGTGCCATACGTGAAACACGCTTGGGCGATCATGTCTCAAAAGAGACATGACTGACTGGGCAGAAGATTATCCCGCAGTAGGTTGCCATTGCTTTCTGCATTGGTTGCTGACCAAGGCTACAGAACCCAATCTGTCCTGTTATTTAACCCATAACTGGAAGGAAGAGATGGATTAATACCTTTCCCAAGTGTATTTGTGCATAAGTGAATACAGTGGATTCAACTGGAATTCGAACTCGGCTCCCTGATTTCTCGTTCCAAGCCGATATCCACTGTACCACAACGCACAACGAAAAAAAAAACTGTTGATTAGTTGTCCTAAAGCCATTGTCTGTGATGGACATTACTCCAAGGAAGCTTACAAAAGTTGTAACACTGCACAAGCACACTGGCAAGCTTTAAAGAGAGATTATGGATATTGTTTGAGTCAGTCTTTCAGTTGTTAGTCATGTCATCAAGGCAAAGAAACAAACTGAATTCGTCAGTCCAAAGCATAGACAAGAATGTAGTTGGAAGAGAAAAACAACATATACATGATCAGGGAAAGTGTGAAAGGTCATAGGAAGACATTATTCATTGCATTTCAATTAATTTCCACAAGAGTATATATATATATATATATATATATATATATATATATATATATACCCTTGTGGAAATTAATTAGAGGTAGAATCGCCAACTGACGCCAGTTCGGTTGGGTTTCAATCTTGGGTTAAAAGCAATCGGCTGTCTAACTGTACTGATGAGCTGTGATACAGTGAAACAGATATGTCTATGGATGACTATTTACACTCTCACACCCTGATTGAGCACTCTGGAAGAATGGTAGACTTTGAAAAACAGTAGCTACTCTAGTATATATGCATCATTCATTCAGCAATGAATTAAAACACTCTCAGCTATTGGGTGTGTATAATGATAATATACACACTAACAAGTCTGCCTCCTTCTACCAAGTGCCCATAGCTCAGAGGTAGAATCGCTGACTGACGCCAATTCAGTCGGGTTTCAATCCTGGGTAAAAAGCAATCAGAATTCTAACCATATTGATGAGCTGTGATACAGTGAAACAGATTTGTCTGAGGATATATATATATTTGAATAAAGATACATATTATCCTATGTCTATCATATGATTCAAAGTTTCAACCACTATGCGCCTGAATGATTGAATAGTGAATGAAATTCTGAGTTGTGCTATAGATATAGGATACGTATGCATATTTATTAATATATACTTAATAGCACTGTTTTATTAACACCAGAAATATATTTCTACATGTATGTGTACTTGCACACACACACACACACACACACACACACACATATATGTATATGTATATTTGTTGATATCCATATTCATCTGATGAGACTGATATGGATGAAACCTAGATAGCAAGTAAGTGGTGAACATTTAATTGCTTGATATACATGTGTGTGTGAATTAATAAATATATATTACCATGCATGAAACTCTGAGTTGTGCCACTAACAGAAGATTATATATATATATATATATATATATATATATATATATAATCTTCCATTAGTGGCACAACTCAGATATATATATATATATATATATATATATGTGTGTATATTATTAATTATTACATTAGAACATGTGAGAAACTACAAACTACTACAAAATTGTACACTTTGTTTCAACATTTAAAAAACAATATCTCATCAGGTTGTTAACAATGATAGTATATTATTATATTGACCACTGTTTTAAATTAATGTTTTGAACGTGACAATTATTTTCTTAGTTCTTATTCATTTGTGTGTATATATATATATATATATATATAATGCAAATTTTGTAAAAAACATGTAAACTATTTATGCATTCAAGAAGTGAAAAAAAAAAATGACAATCACAGCCCCAAAGCAGTAATTTTATTTTGAACCAATCAAATTTTGAAATTTGTTTTAATCTTTAGTTTCCAGATTTGGTTGAAATACTTTGATTTCCCTGAATCGAACTTTGGAATCTTTGTGTTTCTCATTCGCTGAAAAAAAAAAAAAATTGTAAAACATTATTTTATTTTATTTATTTACTTTTCTATGTGTGGAATGTTTATTTCCAAGAAATCTGTATTTTAATCAATTTTTATTACTGAAAAAATATTTGCAAAGAGAAAAATATTTCTACCACTGTCTCCTAATAGTTGTTACATATAATGTTTGAAATATATACATATATATACCAATAATGAAAAATATATACAAGCGTAACAAATGTATTTGCAAATGTAATTATTACAAAAAAGCGTATCATTTTTAGGTTTAGAATATTTCTTTTGCAGTAAACACTTTTGTTTCATTAAAAATAAAAACTTTTTTGATAACATGTTATTTCTAATATTATTATTTATAACCATGTGTGGACAGTTTGTCAACAGACAATTCACAGACAGGAAAATTGGTCGACACTAAGTCTTTCCAAGTTCAGGTTCTCATCCAGTTTATATTTTTTATTGACTATCAACAAACTGTACAGGTGCTGGTAAATGCAAGTGTTCAGAATGCATTCTTCTAATTTCATCACTAATTGTTGTCAATTTTCATTGCTTGCATCTCCAGTAACTTTATTTTAGACTCCCTAATTTTGACAACATTATAGGTGTATCCCTCAAGTAAAAGCTTTGTCTTCTCAACAAACTTCATGATGATGACTGAAAGGCTTAGAAAGAAGTTCTAAAAAAAACGGGATGAGATTTTGAACTTGAAATGACTTAAACTGTGGACAAATAGTCTGTAAAATGTCTGTTAGCAAACAGTTTGTCATTGAATTATTTTTTGGTGAATTGTTTGGCTATCATTTATAACTAATAAGAAAACAAAACAAAAAATGAATTTGTTTTTAATAAGCAATAAAGTATTTTTTCTAAAGAAGTAACTTTAGTTTTTAGCAAAATTCGTTTTGTATCAGACTATAAAATTATTTGTACTTTTCATAAATACTTTTTCTTGCTCAATAAATGCAGTTATGCAAAATTATTTTATACACAAAGCAAACATAAAAACAGAAGAAGTACACTTATAATCTCATCAATAGATTTTTAGGACCTAAAACTAATTTTCTGTAATGCTGAAATTTATGTGGATATGTTCTATCATATCTATTTTTTACTGGAAAAAAGACATCTTACTGACTCAGTCTTAGAGCATTTATAGCAGTTTAATGTAAAGGTTACACATGTAAAGTAACAAAGAATGTAAAAATACATGATTATGTTAAGAACTTGGAATTCAAAAGACATTTGGAAAACTACGACATGAATTTAGATCTAAATGATTTATTTTACCAGTACACCAACCCCAATGGTTATTTTGCACCAAATCAGATTCCTTTAAGATTTGTTTTCATTTTGTGTTTATTATGCAGACATATTCTTTTATAAGTCTTTAATATATAAGGGTGGGGATATAATTCGGTTTTAGTTGCATTTTGTAGTCAGGTGTTTATTTGGTTTTCTTTTTATATTTTAGAATAGAATTTTGTTACTTTTAAGAATTCTAGATTGGCTTTGGATTCAACACTCTCAGATATCTTTTCATATTAGTGCCATTTTTTGCAGTTAATCAACAAATATTTGACAGAGAATACTTTTTGGCAGTTTGAGCATTTTAGAAGGTCTTCATTTTTTAGGAGGAAGAAGTAGGTTATGAAGGTGTATCTGTTTTTGATTCTTATGAAGGAAAGAGGAGCTTATATTTTGACCAATACACATTTATCAAAGCATTAATGATTCATCCAAGAATACATTTTTTAGTTTTCTAACAAAATCATTAATTACTAATTTAATATTAGAAAAATAATACTAATAACATATATAATGTACTTCAATTAGTTAATTGCCATATATGATGCATGCTTGGGAAATCATGTCTATTTTGAGATATGACAGATGAGGCAAAAGATTTGCCTGCAGTAGGTTGTCATTTCTTTCTGTGGTAAAGCAATCTGTTCTGCTATTTAACCTATAGCTGGAGAGATAAGAAATGGATTAATACTTTTCCCCAAGGGTATTTGCATGTAAGTGAATGTAACAAGTTCAACTGGAATTTGAACTTGGCTCCCTGATTTATAATTCCAAGCCAATATCCATTGCCCCACAACTTACCTTGCTGAAAATCCAATTTTTTAATTGCATTAGATTGTTTGAAGAGTGCAATGTTTTGCTGTTGAAATTTAATCTTCAGGATTAGCTGAACATGATATGTTTGTGTATGAATCCAAGATTGTAAGATATATGTTAATTACATTGTATAGTATTTCAATTTATACATTTCATGCTTTATTACGTACCCAGCCTTTTGCAGAGATTGATTCAATGATCATATTAGACTGATATTTGTCTTCTTTATTTTTGTTTATGTGATTGACTTCTAAGGTACTGGCAACATATTTTATAAACTATAACTTTTTAGTTAAAAAGAAAAATGCTTTATTTTTCTAGGGATCTGTATCATGTGCCCTATACAAAATACAAACAACTGCTCTTATTGTGAAAGTTAAAGAAAAAGTACTTCTCAGCCTTATCAAATTTAGTTCCAAAAGAAATGAAAATTAATTCTCCTAATAATTAATCACTTGCAAGAATGAAAACATCCAAGTGTTTAACCATGCAGAATTATAAAATTGTTAAAAAATGAATGTTAAATTTCTACAGAAACAGGAAAAATAGAAAAAGGGGTTCTTGAGGGGTAACTTGCATGATACCAGCAGGGATAGCCTTGTATTTGCAGGAATAAAGCCATACACAGAAATAACACTAAAAGTATGTTAAATTGAAAATCAAAATCATATAATTTTTTTTATTTCTGTGGATGAGTGTGTGTGTATTTTATTTATATGTGTTTTAAGGATGCATGCAACAGGGAAGAAAGCCACATCATCTTATGGTAAGAAAGGTGTTGAGGAGAGAAAAGAAAAGGTTGAAGAAAGAATACAAGATGAATGGGATTCAAGAAGATAGAAGATGGAAATTGATGTTGCATTAAAATGTTTGAAGATTGTAGCTATCAGAGAAGCAAGTAAACAGGAGTTTTCATGGGTGGGAAATGAGAGAAAAGAAACTGTTTGAGGAGATGTGGTGGTTACATTTAACAATTTCAATAGTAAAAGGGTGGGACCTAGATGCCAATCTAGTAGCACACTTAAATTCATGTGTAGGTGGCACCAGGAAAAGAAACTGGTTAAAGCAGAAGCCTTGAAAATATGTGTAGAAAAGACAGAGGGAAGCTACATCACATTGGTGAGAAAGTGACTGAAGTCAAGATACCAAGTCAGAACCAATTACATTGCCAATTCTTCTTTGGATTTTGTCAAGAACTTTGAGATGAATAGTAGGAGCACCCAACCAAATATGGCAACAGTATTCAATGCACAGATATATAGTAGATTTATTAATTTGCAAGATGGATTCTGAGAAGAAAAACATGCTGGCCCAACACGAAGACCCAATCTTTCTAGCAATCGATGCAGCTATGGATCTGATATATTTGTTCTACTTCAGGTTGGTTGAAAAAGTGAGACCAGGGAAGTGCAGTGTGTTGCTCTCAAGGATACTTGTATCAGGTATGCTGATGGCTAGCTTGAGAGTTTCTCTATGGTGGTGAAAGGAGAGTTTGATTTTTTGGAAATATCAAAATTTACAAGCTATTTTCTATCCCAGTTAACCCCTGATTGAAGGTCCATTTTAAGAGTCAAGTTTACTTTGTCAGCCTTGGCAGATTTCCTATTGAGACAAAGAGTAAATGGTGGTGTTATCTGCATGGATGCCTGTTTGGTAACTGGTGACATCAAGAAGATTATTGATAAAGACCAGAAACAGTGTAGGACTTAGTATACAGTCTTAAGGAATGCCCACATTCATGTGAAAGGATATGGAAACTTGCCCATTCAAAATGACCTTTATTTCATAATTCAATAGGAACAATTGGATTAAATCAAACACTTGTTCAGAAACACTATAGCCCTGGAGCTTGCACAACACAACAACTTTGCAAAATATTTTGGTTATCTACAATTTCAGACTCAACGATAATGTAATGGATGAATGAATTTTACAAATGCAAGCAAGAACTCTTGAATGCACCAATTTCATTGCTGAAGTAGCACAATATTATTGTAATTGCTGCTTTTGATTTAAGACACAACAGAATTTTGTGACAGATGAGCTGAAAAGTAAAAACTTGAAAGGTTTGCAGAAAAATTAGAAAATGATAAACAATTTTTAGAAAAGCTTGAAAATTGTTAGAAGTATAAACTCTCATGCAAACAATGAAAGAAATTTTAAGAACTCTCTTGGAATAATGAATTTATGATTTCAGATAAGTGAAGAAACTCTTGAAAGACTATTATGTTAGTCAAAGATGTTTTTCAAAGGAGCCTGGAAGAGAAACACTGATCTACTTCTTCAATATGACTAACTTCATCATCAATAATAAATTCAAAAAGAAGAAAGAAGATATCATGAAAGAGAGCATAAAGATTATTCAAGATGCAACAACTTTGGTAAGAACAGAGATCAAAGAAAAAAATAACTCATCACTATACAAGTGAGAACACTTCAGCTTTATAAAGTAATTAATTCTGGATTGAACCTTATTCAAGCCTATATTGACTGAATTACTTTGCTTTACATTCAATTGGAATTCTCTGTAGTCAGATTAGTTAATTCTTTACCATCTGAAATTATTAGACATAAATGTTATAACTGAAAAAGAATTTATTTGTTTCCAATCAAACCATCTTTTGACTAGTTTAATACATTTATCTGAAATAAACCCTATTTCTAACACAATTACATGCAAATGTGCATACCATATTAAAACATGTTCAAACTTTATTTTCTACTTAAGAACATGCCAAAATGATTCCACAATACAACACACACATTTAAATCAGTTTCTGTTGGTTAGAAATGAATGTGACCATGTGAAATATTTGACTAATTAGTGAAATCTAAAAACCTATTTTTCTTGAGCCTACTTTTGGGAAAGATTTCTTATAAAAGTTCACAGATTTCAACTTTCAGAGAGCATAGATAGGACTATCTCCAAGCCAAAGAGAAAACCTGGCTACATAGATTTTTCCTAACTCACACAGCGCGCTCTGAAGGAAACATGTGTCAGTGACTTCAAAATATCATCTCAAACTACAAAGATGATCGATGAATATTCACTAACGATATAAAGTTTTTTATCAAGCACAGCTTTTTCAGCAGACTATCTTTTTTAAACATTAGCTTTTTCTGTGTGCCAACTACACAAAGGTTTTAACTCAACTAAGGATTATTTTTTACTCCTTTTTTTACTTTTTTGAATTCATGTACATATATTTGTATACCCAAATGATTTATTTATTTATTTAACAGACATATCTAAGTTATCTTTATTTTTATTTTATTATTGTTTGGGATTCAGATGTTCAGATTTTTAATATAAAAAACCTGGATGACAGAAATTCCTACAAATAGTGACACTAACATGATCTACTTACCACTGAAAATTGCCTGTAGTTGGGAGAACCAAGATAATATATTTGCAGTGCTGTATAAAGGCAGATATGAAATGAAATTGGCCTCTGTAAGATTTATGTTTAGTTCTGTGGACATTGTTGTTTTGGAATTCAGGAATGTTCTAATATCAAATCATTGGCATTTGTATGAAGGCGTTGTCTGGTAATGTTAAAGGCACCAGAAGGTTGATTTTTGTTATTGAGGTCAACATTTGTAGTATTTTTTATCATTGCGGTTTTTATATTTATGCAAAGGTCATTTGTTTTTCACAAAGTAATTTTTACTATTATTTTTAGATAGATAGATAGATAGATAGATAGATAGATAGATAGATAGATAGATAGATAGATAGATAGATATTGGAGTGGGTGTTTTGTTGTAAAGGTGAGAATTCATATAAAAGTTTATAACTTTATAGCATTATCAGTTAAATTACATTGAAATTATTAGTAAAATTTATTATATAGCAATTAATGATGAGTGAACTTAACAATATAGTAATTATGTATTAAACTAACCATATCATAATTATTAGTGAATTAATCTAAAAAAAGTTATTAGCAATTATTAAATAAATAATTATTAAATAAACCATTACAATATTTTTGTGAAATAAACCATACAGTAATTATTAATTAAAGTTAATTGTGTAAGCAGACATTCTAAGTTAATAAGATTAGAGTTAAAAGTAATATTGCACATATTTTATTGAGTTAGCCTAAATTTCAATCTTGTTTTGAGCTAAGTGTTTAATATCATTGTATTAAGGCATGGAAGATAAATTAATGTGTTTTTCTCTCATAATTTCATCAAAGTTTGTATATGATATTGAATAATTTTTCCATTAATATCAATTAATTTTCCATTGACTGCAAATAGCTCGCTTTTATTTGAATTAATTCTAATATAATAATTTAACTGCAACTTATAATTAACTATATATAAAAAGAATATTTTTGAGATTTTAGGGAACTTTGTCTATAATCTGTGACACTTTTAGCATGAAATTTTGACTTTTTTTTTTTTTTTTTTTTTTTTTTAATCATCTCACCCCAAGCAAGGCATTCCACTGCCACTATTGCGCATGGGGCTACATAGGGGAAGGTAAAGAGAAGGAGTGGATAGACATAGGGAATGTCAGGAGAAAGGTGACAGATGAGTAAGGATAGCGAGGATGAGTGTCGGGCAGATGGGAAGAGTGTTTGATAGAATGGGAGCAGGTTAGTGTGTTAGGAGGTGTCTATTGACCTTACATTTAAACTCCTGGAGATTGTAGCCGTCGGGGAAGCAATCGTTTGGAAGAGAATTCCACAGTCGGGAAGTGCGAGGAAAGAAACTGTTGGAGTAGAAGCTACGGCTGCATTTTATCAATTTCACTGTAAAAGGGTGGGATCTAGTTGCTAATCTAGTATCTCGTGCAAATTCGTATTTAGGGGGCACCAGTGATCTAAGTTCATCGGAGCAGAAGCCGTGAAAGTATTTATAGAAGAGACACAGAGAAGCCATGTCTCACCGGTGGGAGAGAGACTGCAGGTGGTCTGCCAAGTCGGTATCTATCACATTACAGACCCTCCTCTGAACCTTATCGAGAAGCCCGAGGAGAACAGCAGGGGCACCCGACCAGATATGGCAGCAGTATTCAATGCACGGGCGGATGGTAGATTTGTAAATGTGCAGGATAGATTTAGACGGAAAAAACTTCCGGGCCCTACACAGAGAACCGACTTTCATAGCAGCGGATTTAGCAATGGATTCAATATAGTCATTCCATTTGAGGTCCGCTGAAAGTGTGAGACCAAGGAGGCGTAGTGTTTTACTCTCTGGGAGGCAAGCCTGGTCCATGCTAATGGGAGGTAGGTGAGATTGTCGATGATGGTTAATTGACAGTAGCTTCGTTTTAGAAGCATTAAAATTTACTAGCCATTTCTTACCCCAGTCCAATATGGATTGGAGGTCTTTTTCAATCTCGGCTGCTTTGACGCCTACACCAGATTTTTGTTGGAGGCGAGAGTAAACTGTGGTGTCATCGGCGTACAAACCTATTTGGGTTCTTATGGAATCAGGGAGATCATTAATATATATCAGGAAGAGTGTAGGACCTAAGATGGAGCCTTGGGGGACACCTGCGTTTGTATGGTAGTTCTGAGAAGCATGTCCGTTTAATACCACTTTCATTGTGCGGTTAGAGAGGAATGACTGGATTAGTTGAAACAAATGTCCAGTTATACCATAGCTCCGCAGTTTACATAGAAGGACTTCATATTTTCACTGCTTTTTGATAATAAAAAAAACATTTTTAATTATTTTTAAAATCATTTTTCTTTCAGCAATCATCATAGTCATGAGCTACTTTTAATCATTAAATTACAATCAAGTTAAATATCAAAACCACAATTAAAAATCTATATTATAAAAGAAGAGCTAATTATCTATCCACCATACATGGTCTGTGTGAGACTTTTTATGCGTGTATATGCATATGTCTCTGTTCTGAGTGTATGACTTACATGTGCTTGTACCATTTCTGCTAAGAAGGTCGGTTCAGTGTGTAGGGCTAGGAAGTTTTTCCCGTCTGAATCCATCCTGCACATATATAAATCTACCATCTGCCATGTATTGAATACTGCTGTCACATCTGGTCAGGTGCCTTGGAGTTCTTGACAAAATCCAACAGAGAATCTGTAATGTGATTGATCTCAACATGGAAGCTCATCTGTAGTCACTTTCTCACCAGCGTAATGTGGCTTCCCTCTGTCTCTTCTACAAATACTTTCATGGCTTTTGCTCTAATGAGCTTAGCTCACTAGTACCCCCTCTGCAGGAATTTACTCAAGCTACTAGACTAGCAACTAGAATATAAATGAAATACATTAAAATAATCAAAGTAAGCTTCTGCTCCAACAAACTTAGCTCACTGGTGCCCTCTCTATATAAATTTACTCGAGCCAAAAGATTAGCAACTGTGAAACCAATAAAATGTAACTGCTACTTCTACTCTATCAGCTTCTTTTCTCACACTTCCCACCTGTGGAATTCTATTCCTTATAATTGTTTTCCCTAACAGCTACAATTTTCAAAAATTTAAATGTAAAGTCATTAGTCATCTCCCATCTCACTAACCTACATCCTCTCTCTCATGCTCCCTTCATCGTCCACTCCAGTCTCATCAGTATTCTCATCCTTCTCTTACCCACTCCTGACACCCCCTATAATCTGTCACTGTTTCTCATATCTTTCCCCTATATAACCCCCTGCAAAACAATGGCAGTAAAATGCCTTGCTTGGGGCAATATAATTATAAAAAATAAAAAAAATAAAATGTAAGGTCAATAGTCATCTCCTATCTCTCTGACCTGCATCCTCTCTCTCATGCTCTTTTCTCACTCCACTACACTCTCATCACACCAGTATTCTCATCCTTCTCTTACCCACTTCCTGACACCCTCTATAACTTGTCCTTCTTTCTCATCACATTCCTCCTAAGTAACCCCCACTACACACTAGTGGCAGTAAAACTGCCTTGCTTGGGGTGAAATGATTAAAATAAATAAAAATAAAAAAATACACACACATATACATATGCACACAAACACACACAATCAAATTGTGTGATTGCCAGACTGGGATAAAACATTGAAATAATACATTTCTTTTCTACTCAATTTGGATAAGCTCTACCATGGAATGAAAAATAAAATCATAAAGGTGGAAATAAAAAAAAAGTTTTTTTATTTTTCCTATGCAAAAGTAGATAATTATAAGAGTTTATTAAAAGTCCTTAGAAATTGTTCAGTAGTAAATAAAATCATTTTCTAATTGTTTTTAAATGTAAAAAATCATTGAGTTAATATATATATATATATATATATATATATATATTCTAAGAAATAAATTGTTTGAACATTATTTTTTATCGATACTTGTATTTAAGTAGATATTCTGTTTTTAATCTAAACAGTATTATATATTCAAACAATTCATTTCAAATTGTCGGTTGTTTATAACCAAGTTTCGTTAAAATTTGTTAATTTCCATAACATATAATTATAAGAGTTTATTAAAGTTCTTAGAAATTGTTCAGTAGTAAATAGAATCATTTTTAAATTGTCTTTAAATGTAAAAAATCATTGAGTTAATATATATATATATATATATATATATATATATATATATATATATATATATATACACACACACACAATTTAAATGAAACTGAAATTAATATCTGTGCCTTGGGGCTAATTTCTCTTTTTGTCTGGCAGCACATAGTGGCTAACAGGAAAAGAATACAAACTAGCCCTTTGAAATCACTTTTATGAGTCCCCCACCATACATAAACGAGATATATTTAGAAATTTGCTTATATTGCCATCAGTGAAGTAACATATTTCAAACTAGTATTAATAAAAATCATTTAATGCATATCAGCTTTTTTAACTCATGAATTTAATTTTGAATTAAATATTTACTAATAAATAAAAAGTACTGAACAATAAATAATACTAATGACACAAAAATTATTTGGTGTAAGTTTTAAAGATACTAAAGTTTATCAAATTTATAATAATAAATAGATACAAAATATCTCTTCTGTGATTGACCTACTGATCCATATTCTCAGTATTTTTAATTCCAATGAGATATATAAATCTGTAGAAAGAATCTGTTAAAATATAAATTGTTAGTTGTATAATCACAATGAAATTACAATAATAAAGATACACAATATGTTTTCTTTGGTTGACAAACTGATCCATATTCTCAGTATTGTTTGTTAGGATTACGTCATATTAAACATATCTATGAATATCAGTCATTTGAAAACATTCTTAAACCCTTTTAATTCCAATGAGATATATAAATCTGCAGAAAGAATCTGTTAATAATATAAATTGTTAGTTATATAATCACAATTAAATTACAATGATAAAGATACACAATATGTCTTCTTTGATTGAAAAACTGATCCATATATTCAGTATTGTTTGTTAGGATTATTTCATATTAAACATATCTAAAATCTGTAGAAAGAATCTGTTAAAATATAAACTGTTAGTTATATAATCACAATGAAATTACAATGATAAAGATATACAATATGTCTTCTTTGGTTGACAAACTGATCCATACTCTCAGTATTGTTTGCTGGGATTACTACATATTAAACATATCTAGAAATATCAGTCATTTGAAAACATTCTTAAACCCTTTTAATTCCAATGAGATATATAAATCTGTAGAAAGAATGTGTTGATAATAAAAATTGTTATTTATATAATCACAATGAAATTACAATGATAAAGATGGTTATGTTGCCCATTTTTCCCTACCACTAAACAATTTTTAAATATACTGAATATAAAGAGTAGTACTGATTAAAAGTTTCATAAATTGATTAATTGAGAAACATTTTATGAAGTTTAAATTAAATGGCGTCATATGCAATACAAAATTAGATTTATTGGGTTGAAGATGTGTTTCATCCAATAATGGACATTATTGAGGTAAAAACAAATTTAATTTAAATAAAGTATCTATAAACAAAAAGTTTTTAGCTATTGTTTTTTTTTTAATTTTTACTGTAAAATAAATGCTCAGAAATATTCATGAGGTCAACTGAAAAACATTCATGAAACTTTAAAAAAAACAGGCTTTACTCAGAAGAGACATCCTTGAGATTGCAGACATCAGATATTATTACCAAAATATTAATCTGCACCCTGGTTTTTCCCTATCTTATGTTGCAAATTTTAAAGATACTAAAGTTTATTTAAGTTATAATAATCAATAGATACACAATATGTCTTCTTTAATTGACCTACTGATCCATATTCTCAGATGAATGAAAATTCTTTTTGAAATTATTATTTTTAGAAAATCTTGGCAAAAATAATTTTTTTATATCTAAATTCATGAAATTTTAAAAAATTAAATTTTGTTTAAAAAATTTTCTTATTAGTTAAACACAAGACTCCTCAAAGAGTTTAAACCATTTATCATTGTTTTCAAACAGTAGGCCATATTTCCAAAAATCTGCTTCAAATTTTAGAATAAAAATGCAATAAAACTATTACATTATTTAATTAGATAAGCTTTTAATAGCTTTTAAAAATATATATATTATGGCCATTATAGTTTGAAGAAAAAAAATTGGTGAATAATGAATTTTTACAAGAATTGTTTTCTTTTTTCTTTATTAGTTATAATGATTTATAAAATTTCAAATTTTTAAAAAATTCTACAATTCCTTGTTGCAGTTAAACTATTAAGTTATTAAGTGAAGACTATATTTACTAATCAAAAATTGAAAAGTTTAATACAAATCATTGAGCCGATAGAATTTATATATAATTTTAATTTTTTTGTGTATAGAAAGTTTTTTTAGAATGGTATTTTCTATGTTATATTAAAAGGTCATGTGTTTCACAGTTTCTTCCTCTTACAAGAGAAAAATTTGGGCAATTATGTTAATTCTGGTCAACCATACTTAGCTGTTATCTGTTTATTCAGTTGGCACTTCAATGATTAAGAAATACTTTTATTCTAAGTTTCATGCTATAAATAAGTAATATTTGTATAAATCTGATCAATTTAAGTTTATTTTGCTAATTTTTTAAAAACAAAGTGTTACAAATGTATATTTTAGTTCTACAAGATTTTTAAACCAAGAATTAACTTTTGTTAACAAATATATTGATTGCTCAAAAGTGTACAAAACGACTTAAATATATTTAAAAATTGAAAAATTTTAGATTCCAATCAATATAATTTCAGTTTGAAAAACACCAGAGTATTTTGCTTGCTGGAAATAGTAAATTCAGTCATTTAGCTTTCAGTTAAAACTAAAATAAAAGTTTCAAGAAAACTTATACTTTTAAAAATTAAATTTAAAAGTTAGGTCTTTAAAATGAGTGGAGGTGCATGTATATATATATATTAATGACATTTTACAAAATCTGTTACAAAATGGATTAACTCTGAAATATTCTTAATTTATTTATTGTAAGGAATGCAGGTTCGAATCCTGTTGGAAGACACATATTTTCTAAACAAGATTTCTTGATTGTCCAGGCCAATTGATATGAATAAATATAATGTATAAATTATAAAAAACAAAGTATGAGTATCCATTAAAAATAATGTTTAATGTAAATTAAAAATACACACACACACACACACACACACACATGCACACACTCACACACACACATATATATATACAGCCTTTGAGATTTCACCCACCCGATCGACTCAGTCAATTAAAAACTTAATTGGGCAATTAAAGTTTATTGCTTTACTCGCCTGCAGCCAATTAAAAATCTTGCAATGAAACATGTCCCTTCAAATATAAAAAAAGAAAATCTGATTCCTTTTATAATCTAAAAGTAAGCCATTGAAGATTCACAAGTTACTTAGAATGACCTACAATGACATTATTGAACTCTTTGGTCTTATGCATGATGACTGATTTACATCAAAATGTGTGGTTAAACAAAAGACAGTGACATCCCGCAATCATCAAAGCAAGATCTGACAAATGGAATTTAAATTGACAAGCTCCTGTCCTAATTATTATCCTGGTAAGCGTAAACATTCATTTAATTAACACTTCCAGAGTGGAGCCAAAATGTCTCTGTCACCCAGATTAAAGACACTCACAGATTTTTAGAAACTCATTTGGAAAAATATTATCCTTGACTCAACATCTATATTCCCTCCCCACTTACGAAAAGTAAAAATGAACATTTGAAAGAAAGAAAAAAATACGCATACTTCTTTCAACCATGCACCGAAAAACAAATTATACAAGTAAGTAATTCTTTTATAGAACATTGTTAGGAAAATAAGATTTGTTATTTTTTATCATCTGTGAGATAGAGGTTGTAGTCAAACGAAAGAAAGAAACTACGAAATTTATGTACCTCCACTCAAATGCCAAAAAAAAAAAAACAGCATATCATGATGTTAAAAGGGCTCAAACTTAATTAAAAAAAAGTTTGATCATCAAAATGTTTATGCTATTATTAAGAGGAAAGATCAAATGTTGTTGTTATTATTTCTTAACATTTTTAAAGTCCTTTCTAACATGTTCAAAATTTCAATTAAAATTTCATTTTTTGTTTTCCAGCAGTGATTCATGCTATGTTTACATAAAGCAACTATTAAGAAAATGTAGTCAGTCAAGTAAAATGATTTTGGGGTGAGTAAATTTTCCCTTGTTCTTGACCACTAGTTAAGTGATTTCTTTTTCGAATCTCAAAGGCTATATATATATATATATATATATATATATATATATATATATATATATATATATCCACATGCAAGAGAAGATTAAAAATAATGGAGGTATTCCTAATAAAAAAGAGAAATTCTACACTTAATAGCATCAATTATGAACATGGTAACAATGTGCCTAACATGTACTGAACTTAACATACACTAGACTATATATATATAAATTTTACACATTTATTTACAAGTAAAACAAAATTCATTCTTGACAATGGCTAAAAGTATAGCCGAAAGTGCTCAAAAAATACAAAACCTTTGGACAATTCTTATACAATTTGAGTTCTGAAAAGGAAAAAACATAAGAACACATGAAAAATATAATAAAACTTTAATGATAATATATACACAAGAAATACATGAAAAATAATATTAAAACTTACTTTTTTTATATAATGATGCTATTTTATCAGCTTTTAGAGGGTTATTATACATCCGGACACTTAACTGGCCTAAGGTTGGTTGTATATGGAACCGCAGTGGATTGTCAATTCGCTTCTGAAACCTCATTTCCATGTGAGAATCAATTATACCTTGAGCCTGCAAATATTAAGAAGGATGTGATAGATAGATAGATAGATAGATAGATAGATAGATAGATAGATAGATAGATATGAAGAGGCTGAGGATAGATAGATAGATGGATAGATAGATAGATAGATAGATAGATAGATAGATAGACTCTCTCTCCTTTTAATTAGTGTTTTAAGACTAATGTTCTGGCTTATTTAAAACAGTTTCAACATGTGTATGCATTCAGTTGCAAATCCAATAGTAGAAATTAATATGGAAACTAACTTCTTAAATGCTGACAAAAATGCTGTAAGCATGATAATTGTTAATTACACCCTGCTTCTAGATTTCTTGCTGATTCACTCCATATCATAAGTATTTTGGCCAAATGTTAATGCGACGAACACAAAATTATAAATAAAAATGATACTCTCTAAGCAGAGACTCTAAGCATCACATCAAGCTCACAAAACAAATTCCCTAAAATATAAAACACAATTTAAACATCAGAGTCACTCTCAAATGTTGCCACTAAAGCAACAGCAAAACCATGTCAAAAAACACTAAGTCATGTATCCACCCTGACTGCTTTTAAGCAGTCAGGGTGGATACATGACTTAGTGTTTTAAGACTTATGACTTAGTGTTTTAAGACTTATGACAATAAAGACTTATGACAGTCATATTGTCATAAGTCTTTTATTGTCATAAGTCTTAAAAGACTTATGACAGTAAAAGCAGTTGGCAGGCAGTTACAAAGTTCCCCAATGACTCCTGGTTAACTGACCCAACACAAGCTTCAATGCCAGCCATATATACTACTAATTTTCCTGTCCTCCAATACTCATCTTTAGTTTATAAAGAGACATTCCAACTTGGTCTTTTATATCAACAATACAGAGAATTTTATTTTAATATATCTTATCTCTTTTTCTTTTAGCTTCACCAGTAATACTTAGTTGTTTTTGTTCTCTAAATCAAAACCAAGTAAAATTTAATTATTAATTAATTAAAGATGGCTGAAAAAATATGTATACATTCAATATCTTAATAATTTAAATAGAACAAAATACAATTCATTTGTGCAATGCCTGTTTATCTTTTGTTGAATGTTATCAGTGACAATTTATTCTTCAGTTTACTGCCATACATGATACATGCTTAGGCGATCATGTCTCTTTCAATCCATGACTGACTAGGCAGAAGATTATCCCTGAGTAGGTTGCCATTTCTTTCTACAGTAGACTGCAGTAGACTGGTTGCCAACCAAGGCAACAAAATCTAATTTGTCCTGCTGGAGGAAAAAGAGATGGATTCATACCTTTTCCAAGAGTATCTGTGCATAATGCAACAAATTCAACTATATTTCAAACTTAGCTCTCCAATTTCTTGTTCTGAACCTCAAAACACATCTCAATTTACTCTTAAACATCTTATTTTGATTTTAAAGAAATCTACCTGATCTTAAGTGAAATAAATACTTCTCTCAAGTCATCACTACAACACTTCTGGTTATATCATATAAACAGGAAACCATTAAACATTTCTTTGTAATTGAGTGAAACACCCAAAAAGAGAAATCATTGACAGTCTACACAAACTTTTCCAATGAGTATAAAAGCAGACAGAATTAAAAATATCACTTCTTTTGAAAGCTAAAATATTAACAGCTAACAGAATCTATCATATGTTAAAGTATATGCAGTTGGGTCTAATACTTTGATTGGTTGGAGATAAAATTAATGGGGCCACTGATTGAAAGTTGAACAATATGTACATTTTTAGATTTAGTGATTTGTTTAACTAAAGGTGAAATTATCTGGAAACCCTAATAAATGAGAAAAGAAAAATAAGATGCAAAACAAAAAGAAGAAAAATTTATTTATCTAGACAACCAATGCAGTGGTCACTTAGGGCACAGCCAAAAAGTCATCATCTGCATTAGTAACTGATCAGTATCTTAACTGCTGGGTCACTAGACCTAGTAACAAAAACCATGATAGCAGCAGAGATAAAAGGAGACATGCAGTATAAATACAACACCTGGGGCCTACATTTATCAGCAACATGTTTTCATACACCCATTCATTCTTTGAAAAAGAAAATCACCATCTCACAAACAAATAAATTTGAAATTTTTTATAGGTAATATATTTGCCTTGTGGTGTACTTATACAATAAAGCTACAATCACCTAAACATAGTGAACCCCTTCCATACAGTTCTGTCAGCTAAAGCACATACATTTTATACAGCATGTATCTTTTTTGTTGTTGTAAAGCATTTTTGCCTTTACTGTAATAAAAAAAAAGCATGTGTCTAAAATGCACCTTATAATCTTCCATTTTCATAGAGATGCAAAATTGACATGAATTAAATAATTTTAAATTTTCTTTCTCAAGAGATAGTATGAAGTCTGCTCTAATTGAAAGTGTAAGCATATATTATACAGTACAACCCTGATATAAGAGACACCCGAATATAAGAGACACTCGGATATAAGAGATATTTTCGCTGGTCCCAAATTAGAGCCTGTGGCAATGTATATAAAACAGGAGACACCCGGATATAAGAGAAATCCGGATATAAGAGAACTTTTAGCTAGTCCAAACAACTCTCTTATATCAAGGTTACACTGTAGCTGTCAATTAATTTGATGTGTTCTAATATGTTGGAACATCAACACCTAAACATCAGCATGAACTTTTCAGACAACCCAATGGTTTACCTAAAAAAGACAGAAGGCTAATAGGTCAATAGTTCAACAATATGTAAAACAGTCAGCTCTAAAATAATACCATTTTTTACCTTCTATCAGAACCAGCATGTGATTTTTCAGGATACATATGTAATGATTAGAATAAATCAAAGTTTTAATATTTTGTTTTTTTTATAATCATGTTGCCCCAAGCAAGGCATTTTATTGCCACTGTTGTGCAGGAGGTTGCATAGGAGGAATGTCATGAGGAGTGAGAGGCTGCAGGGAGTGTCAGGAAGAGAGTAGGAGAGGGAAGAGAGTACTGATGAGAGTGGGGTGGATGTAGAAAAGCATGAGAGAGAGGATGTAAGTTAGTGAGACAGGAGATGACTATTGACTTTACATTTAAATTCTTGGAGATTGTAACTATCAGGAAAGCAAGTATGCGGAAGAGAATTCCACAGGCGGGAAGTGCAAGAAAAGAAGCTGCTGGAGTAGAATTTGCGTTCACAATTTATTGGTTTCACAGTAAAAGGGTGGGACCTAGTTGTTAGTCTTGTGGCTTGAGGAAATTCGTATATAGGGGTACCAGTGAGCTAAGTTTATTGGAGCAGAAGCTGTGAAAGTATTTGTAAAAGAGACACAGGGAAGCCACACTGCATCGGTGAGAAAGTGACTGTATCCTTATTGCCAAGTCGGGATTGATCACATTACAGATTCTCCGTTGGATTTGGTCAAGGACACCTAAGTGGATAGCAGGAGCACCAGACCAGATATAGCAGCAATATTCAATGCATGGGCAGATATATGCTTAATAAATCATGCATGTGGTGTAAGTAGTTACATAAACATGTAGTCAATAAGTCACATAACAAATTTGTCAATGGTAGCTTTATTTCATATCCAAGAATTTAATTTCTTCTTTCCTCGTTGATCAATTCTTTCATGGAATTATACAGCATTTATTTTAATTAACCATGTTACTTTGAGTTATGTCTTCATTACTTTTGTAAAGACAAAAAACAATAGTGTAAGAAACAGTTCTCTATAAAATAGTCATGATTGATTATTTCTTCTTCTTCTATGTGCCCTGTCCTTTCAGGACATAGGCGATCATGGCTTTCCACATCTCCCTATCCCTGGTGGCTCTTAGCACACTTTCTCGTGTTGCACCATGCAACCCTCATTCCATCATCCACCTGATCAGGTCCTTCAAATATGTTATCCTCTGCTTTTCTCTGACTATTTTCACTCTGTTAGTATCAGGTTCTCCAAGCCCTTCTTCCTCATTGCATGTCCCAAGGACTTCAGTTGTCTCTTCCTGATGCTCAGTATTAATTTCCTTTTCGTTTCCATCTTTTCCAAAATCTTGACATTGCTCACATGCTCGGTCCATGATATCCACAGCATCCTTCTGTAGAACCACATTTCAGCTGCTTCAAGTTACATTTTCTAAGTAATGTAAAATATTGTTTGTCCCATGTGGCAATAACTGTAAGTAAAATGATGCCCTAATATAAGTAACCAAGAAATCATTTTAAATTCTCTGAATATTGGTGTCAAAAAATAATTTTCAGTGCATTATTTTTGTAAAATACTTTAATTCCTTTAAATGCTTTTAGTATTTTCTCTATCACCATATATATAATGTAATATTTGTTTAATACATTCTATACATAACATCATAGATTACAGGAAGAGCTAATAAATAGATAAAAAATTAGAAGAAACTCTTCTATTATAAAGATTATTAATACTTCACCTTTTGAGTATTTGTCAACAGATTTTTATTGGCCAAAACCTCTGTAAGAGCAACATTATTTTTCACTGCTTTTGAAGCAGTAGATCTTGCATGCAATGGAAGTTTCAACTGGTAAGCAAAATCATTCAGGTCATGGTGAAACTTTTGCACAACCAGACTTCTCCATCTAAGAAAAATGAGAAAAGATTTCAGTGAAAAATAAATAAGAAATACTAGTCTTTTGTAGTTTAATTAATCTTACTGTGT
Source organism: Ascarosepion bandense (assembly GCA_037127315.1). Lineage (NCBI taxonomy): Eukaryota > Metazoa > Mollusca > Cephalopoda > Sepiida > Sepiidae > Ascarosepion > Ascarosepion bandense. Next base: position 860,122 of record JBBBDQ010002539.1, on the reverse strand, counting down.
TGTTCATCTGTCCTACCTTTCCATCTCATTAAAAAAAAAAAGAATTACAATTAACAAATATCACTAATATTTTGTTTAGTCCTACTGATCTGAAATCTAAACCTGCTATCTCCTGCAACAGACTGGGAACTAAGGGCCGATAAAGGCTCAAGATTGAAATTCCCAGAGCAAATTGCCATCACAAAACTTCGCCCAGATATAGTTTTCTTCTCACATAAATTGAAGAAGATAGTCTTGTGGGAACTGACGGTCCCCTGGGAAGAAAACACAGAGGTAGCTCATGAAAGGAAGAAGTTAAAATATGACGAACTGCTGGAGAATGGCAGGGTTAAAGACTGGAGGGCTAGCTGCACTCCTATAGAAGTGGGGACTAGAGGATTTGCAGCAAGGTCCTTATGCAAAGCCTTAACAGATATTGGGATAGTGGGAGTAAAAAAAAGAAAAGCACTCAAGTCCATAACTGAAACAGCGGAAAGAACAGCTAATTGGTTATGGATCAAAAGAGAGAGTGCCTGGATTCCAAATTGTTAGCTAAAATTCCCTGAAATTCTGCATCTAAATTAATGTTTCGGACGAGCTCATGTGCGGTTTGCCTCTAAATGGAAAGTGGCTCTGACTGTCACCAATCAGAACCATTTGCAAGGTTTCATACCGAGCATAAACATAATTTTCAAGTGTCTGAAAGCGCTTATCGAGGGTGGGCCAGAGGCTGATCATCTCTGGTCAGGTTGGCGTGGTAAGGTGGGTATGATGTTGAAAGACCCGAAACCCCCTAGTGATCCTCGCAATGACATCACTGACGGCAACATCTAGCGCCCCCATTACGGTGCGTATGTTTGAAATGAATGAGTCAATGTATAATAGTAACATCTCATGTGAGAAATTCAGATAAAAAAAGGCTTGAGGGTACAGTGACCAATTTCATGTAATAAAGATGACAAAGATGTGTAAACAGGTATGAATGAATCAATGTATAATAGTAACAACACCTCATCTTAGAAATACAGGTAGAAAGAATGCCTGAGCATACTAAATTAATGTATAATAGCAACAACACAATATCAAAGAAGGCTTAAGGATACAGTGCTCAAAATGGTATAATAAAGAAAGTGAAGAAGGAAGCCATGTCACGCCAGTGGGAGAGAGACTGCAGGCGGTCTGCCAAGTCGGTATCTATCACATTACAGACCCTCCTCTGAACCTTATCGAGAAGCCTGAGGAGAACAGCAGGGGCACCCGACCAGATATGGCAGCAGTATTCAATGCACGGGCGGATGGTAGATTTGTAAATGTGCAGGATAGATTCAGACGGAAAAAACTTCCGGGCCCTACACAGAGAACCAACTTTCATAGCAGCGGATTTAGCAATGGATTCGCTATAGTCATTCCATTTGAGTTCCGCTGAAAGTGTGAGACCAAGGAGGTGTAGCGTTTTACTCTCTGGGAGGCAAGCCTGGTCCATGCTAATGGGAGGTAGGTGAGATTGTCGATGATGGTTAATTGAGAGTAGCTTCGTTTTAGAAGCATTAAAATTTACTAGCCATTTCTTACCCCAGTCCAATATGGATTGGAGGTCTTTTTCAATCTCGGCTGCGAGGTTAGCTTTGATGCCTACACCAGATTTTTGTAGGAGGTGAGAGTAAACTGTGGTGTCATCAGTGTATAAACCTATTTGGGCTCTTATGGAATCAGGGAGATCATTAATGTATATCAGGAAGAGTGTAGGACCTAAGATGGAGCCTTGGGGGACACCTGCGTTTGTATGGTAGTTCTGAGAGGCATGTCCGTTTAATACCACCTTCATTGTGCAGTTAGAGAGGAATGACTGGATTAGTTCAAACAAATGTCCAGTTATACCATAGCTCCGCAGTTTACATAGCTAAAATCTTTTTATCAACAAGTAATAAATAATCTCATCAACCAATGGCAGATGTACATAAATGCTCTAGGCTTGTATTTTGACTAATGTCAACATTTCTACAGTTCATTTTCAGGAATAAAATAATACATTATTTTTGTAACAACCAAATAGTAACAACACCTTATTTGAGAAATGCAGATAGAAAGAAGGCCTGAGGTTACGGTGACCAAAATGTTATAATAAAGACAACAAATTTTAGGAAACTGTCTGAATGAATCAATGTATAACAGTAACAGCACCTCATCTTAGAAATTCAGACAAAGATGGACTGATGGTACAGTAACCAAAATACTAAAATAAAGATGACAAAAATCAGGAAACTGGTCTTAATGAATCAAGCCCATAATAGTAACAGCACCTCGTCTTAGAAATTCAGATAAAGATGTATTGAGAGTGCAATGATCAAAATGTAATAAAAACAAAAAAGGTTAGGTGAACTGGTGTGAATAAATCAATGTATAATAGTAACAAAACCTCATCTGAGAAATTCAGAGAGTAAAAAAGCCTGTGGGTATATCTATATTCTTCAAATAAGTATACTATTTGCTTTTAAACCATGTAAAAATATTTCTTGTTAAATACTATTGTTGAATATTAAAATATATTAGTATATATGTTAGATTTTAAAATTTTTTGTAAATTTTTCACTTACAACTCAATCTAAAAGTAATGTTGTCCAAAATCTAAAAATAGACATTGATTACTATCTAGTTTTTTGTGACATAAATTTTTGAACTTCCGCTGGTAAAATTTTTTTCAAAATTTTTTTATTTCTTTCTTCATTTCATTTTGAAATCTGATAGTTGCCGATGATGTTGGGAAATCTCTCTTAAGGATTTCATGTTGAAATGATCATTCAACGGTTTTGAACTTCGAAATTTATTTAATTTTATAATTGGGTCTGTATTTTAATTACATTGAGCTCTCCACCTGTATCATTTTTTAATATTAAAATATTAATATTAATTAGGGTTGGGTCTTTGGGATTTAGCTTCCTGCTTTTACTTTTGGATTAAAGTTTAAACAAAAAAAAAATAAATATATATACACACACACACAAACACACACACACACACACACATATATATATATATATATATATATATATATATATATATATATTTAGTATATTGAGGCAGCAAGTAATTTTCTAAACATATGCTATTAAATATAAGAGACAATGAATGTCTATTATGTTTAATCATGAGCTGTTCTAAACGTTGTATTTTTGCTTTAATTTCAGTTGAAAATAAAGACAAAAATTCTCCAACATTTGGATAATTATTTATTGGTTTTCTTCTAAGCTTTCGGCTCACATGAGCCATCTTCAGAGAGGTAGTTTAAACTGAAATATTATAAAATCCACCATCACCGACGATTTTATTTTGTGTTGACATAAAACTCTGTTTGGCAATGGCAATAGTTACCAAAAATTACTCCCTATCTTCCTGGTAAATACAGTATTAATTCCACGGACGAATTTTTACAGATTCTCCATTCCGTAAAACCTAAGAATCAAATAATTGCATCTTTGGATGTCCAAAACTTATTCACAAATGTTCCTGTCCATGAAACAATTGACATCATTATCCGTGATGTATACAACCATGCTACTCTCCCATCAATCAATATTAAACCCACTATATTAAAAAAACTATTATTAGCATGCACCACACAAGTACCCTTTCACGATCCCTTAGGCAATATTTATACACAAATAGATGGTATTGCGATGGGATCTCCTTTAGGTCCCCTCTTTTCTAATTATTATATGGCAAATCTAGAAAATAAAATAATTAATGACAACAATAAACCCTCTATATATGTAAGATACATAGATGACATCTTTGTTTTAGCTAAGAATATCGATCAAATTAAATATCTTAAAAACAAATTTGAAAGTCACTCTGTCCTCAAAGTTTACATTAGAACTTAATATTAATAACAAACTCCCATTCCTTGATGTATTCATTGATTCTAGCACACATAAATTTAATACTTCTCTATATAGGAAACCAACTAGCATAAATTTGTGTCTTCTTAATTATAATAGTGAATGCCCCCAACGATATAAGTTAGTTGTTATAAAAAACTTACATCAACGCACACAAATGATATCTTCTTCTAAATCTATATTTTATAAAGAATTACACAACATTAAGCAAACACTAGTCCGTTATTGATCAACAAATTAAAATGTATCTCAACAAAATTAACAATAGCTCTAACAATAATGATAATATTAATAATAATGGTTTACATCAAAATAAACATAACACTATTAACTTATACTATTGCAACCAAATACATAATAATTATAAACAAGATGAAAAAACTCTCAAAAACATAATATGTAGAAATGTTATACCAGTCGAAAGTAATAATCAAATTAAACTCATTATATATTATAAAAAGTTTAAAACAATTGACCCCATAGTCTATAATAACCCAACAAGCACTAAACTAAATTCTTTACAAAAAACCAATGTAGTGTACCAATTTACATGCCCATTCAGAGATTGCATCTCTGATACTAATCAAAAACCTAGTACATATATTGGTTTTACTACAACCACGCTCTCCCGTAGACTTACATGTCATCTTTCTGATCAGAGTACTATTAAACATTTCTCTGAAAAACATAAACATGTAGGTAATATCAGACGGATTTTGGTCAACAATACGGTGATCCTTACTCATACACACAGTAAGAGGAACCTGCAGATATTGGAGGCCATGTACATCAAATCAAAACAACCAACACTCAATAAAATCAACTTTAAAACAGGAAATAATATATTACATTGCATTTGACTACATGGTTTTGTTGTCATTTCATGCTATGTGTGTATACTTATGTATGTATACTTATGTGTGTATACTTATGTATTATACTTATGTGTGTATACTTATGTATGCATACTTATGTGTGTATACTTATGTGTGTATACTTATGTATGTATACTTATGTGTGTATACTTATGTATCTATACTTATGTATCTATACTTATGTGTACACTTATGTATGTATACTTATGTGTGTATACTTATGTATGTATACTATGTATGTATGCTTATGTGTGTATACCTATGTATGTATACTTATGTGTATACTTATGTATGTATAGGTATGTGTGTATACTTATGTGTGTATACTTACTTTCTGTCTGTTAAAAGTGAGTAGATCGTTTGCATCAATAGCACTGTGTAGCGTTCCTTGCAGTGTATTGTCCCATCAATATATTCTTGAGGAATATTGAATCTTTGCTTTTTAAAAAACTGAAATTAATATATGTATAAACCAATGAGGTTAATTTGAACAAAATATAATTATTTTATAACATTTTATGTTTTAATTCCAAGTGTTCAAAAAAAAATTAAAAAAGAAACAATTGTCAAATATTATGCAATTATCTAGTTTTCATCTGTCAATCAGCATTTATTAAAAATAAAAGTTTTTGCTTTCAAAATATTACAAAAAATACCAATAGAATAAAATTCATACCAATGGCAATTAATTAAAATCACATGATCTTTTAAAACACTGAAAAAAAAAAAACACTGTCATTTCTTTCAATTCCTCCTCTTTAATTGGCAGTTCCATTCAAGACAGGGAAATGCCATGTTTTTTTTTTTGGAAAATATAGTGGAGTTGTTTATTTTTACCTTCTCTATGGGTTTAAATTCATAGTTACACTTCTCTTAAACTGGTTGTCAACCAAAACTAGAGAACACTGTTTGTCTTGCAATTTAATCCAAATTAAATGGGAGAAGAGATGGATTTATTTCTTTTTAAAAAGGAATTACTATTTTGAATTAAGAGTTGTCTTTCCCATTGACTGGCTGCTAACAAAGGGTAAAGAGCCATGCCTTCCATGCTATTTTACTCAATTATGAAAGAAATAATGTGGTTTTGCCTTTCTCAAAAGCATTACAATTTGGAATTTAGACTTTCCCTACTTCTAAACTGCTTGCAAGAAAAGCTAGTGCCCAATTTGCCACAATATTTAATCCAGATTGAAAGGGAGAAAAGATGGATTCATGCCTTTCCCTTCTACTAAACATCTTACAGCTACTAACCAGTAATTCATTCACAAAGCTCATACTTATAAGTATTCTAAATTTTACACATTATCACACAAAATATTTTAAGTAACTTTTGTATTAACTTACAATTAGAGATTTCTAATATATAGGATAGATCATTTTTATAAAAATAATTTCAGAAATCAAACTTTATAATCTTCAGAGCATTACTGCAACTAAGCTATTAGCTCAAGAAAAGAACCAACCTCATTGCTTATATAATCACATAGCAAAAAAAGTCTTTGTTATCAATATCTATATAAATTCTATAAGATATATTCATTATATTGACAGACAGGTCTAAACAAGTCTATTACATTGCAAGCTATGTATAAACAAACTGGTACATATTTAAAAGCAATATGCCATAGCAATGTTGTTGACATTCACCAAAAATATTTGTAATATGATAGCAAAACTATCATATCATTTATATTTTAGAAAATAAACATTAAAAAGAAATATAGACTGAAGTTTCAGTTAAATTTTCATAAATACTAAAGCAGGAATGTTTTTAACATCCATGACCCCAAAATAAATAACAAAATACAAAGTTGTTTACTTTGACATGTTTTAGTTGAAACCTTGAATATTTAATAAATATATAAAACAAAATAAAACATTTTGAACTTCACAACAAAAGACTGGCATTAAGACTGAAAATTATATTTCATTTTTTGGTTTTCATGCTAAAGGAATTGTTTCTTTAAGTATACAATTTTGATTTAAATCAAAATGTAGCCATCTAGATCTCAGATGTCTTTTAATTTTTGTGTTACTTATTGCAATAAAATATGTTTTATGCACAACTTAGTCATATTAGAAAGTACTGTATTTACTTGTGTATAATTTGTTTTTGTACATAGACTTTGTTGTATATGGGAGATTTAAAATGGTCAGTTGTCAGTTTGTTGTACAATGTATTGTCTTATCATTAACTTGATTTTAGAAGTTAGTATAAACTCCAAATATGTTGAGGAATAAAGGTTTCTGTCACAGGAGTTTGTGATATTCACTTATGGCAAATTATAGAAAAAAACAAAATTGTCAAAATATTCTTTTTTTTATAGAATGTAACTCACAACTTTAAAATGAACTGTACATGAATAAACAACTTGTCAAATCTATTCCTTAAGTGTAAATACCTAAGTAGATAGAAACACAATCCTAATAGTAATAGTCATAGTAAACATATAAAAAATAATAAATATAAAATATATATACTGAAATAATTTTTTAGATATTTATATTTGGATTAAAAATATAAAAAGGTATATCAAAAGGATATTTATAATCTTACAAACCATTCTTCAACTGATTAAAACAAGAAAAGCTAGAGTCAGACTTATTTTTTCCAATATTTGTAAAATATTCGATAAACTATCATAAAAAAAACTAATGCTGGGTTTTAATTCTTTATTTCTAATTCCCACTGATCATCATTATAGACATAGAATAAAATCCTGATAGTTGCAATAAAAAAAAACAGAAATAAAATGAAAGATAAATCCCCCACCATAAGTACTTGATTATAGTGCAACTTTTTATGATCAGTTTTTTTATTCAAAAAATAGGGGGTTACATTATACACAGGTAATTTTCTTTTAAAGTGGTTAAAAATCATGAAATTTTGACAACCAGTTAAATAATTTTCTGGAAGGATTAAAATTCATGTAGAAAATTCAGGAGTTGCAATAAATATGAAGTAAGAAAAAAAATCAGTAATAATGATAATTTAAAATTTTGCTTTTAGCTTTTTTTCTTCAAATTTTATTCAGCTAGCAAAATTTGAAAAGAAATCCATCCACATTTTTTTCCTTTCTCTTCTCATCGAATATTAGCAAAAAAAAAAAGAAGAAAAATTGAATATTACAAATGAAACAATACTAAATGCTATCAGTTTATTTTCCTAAATTTAACATGTTTTTCAAAACCAAATTTATCATAATCATCAGTTATGTATATTTATTCTACTAATTATAAGCTTCTCAGTTAAATATGAAAAACATGTATAAAAATTTGGACAGTATATGTATCAATTGGACATTTTCTTGTATAACCATTCAAATACCACAAAGATCAGTTACCTCTGTTAGATATTTTAAACATAAATAGTTAAAATAATTATCCAAATATACATACCTTTGTCAAACAATGCCAATTAAGCTGTCGAGCCTGTAAAGACAGTCCATTACTGAAAGAACTCATCTTGATTTCTGCAGGATAATATCGATTGAAAATTTCACTAATTAAGTATCCATTTGCTAAATCCCTACAATAGTAAAAAGATACCAAAAATATAAAAGAAATGTATTGCTTATCAGATAATTGATAATGATACAAATAAATAATGGAATATAAACAAAATATATATATGTTTCATATTATCTAAACATTAGTAATTTTTACAACTATTTCTTTTATCGTGTTGAAGATTTTTTCAAAACATGGATTAGCTTTAATGTTAAGTAACATCTGTTGATCAGTTGCCAACTTAAATCAAGACTATACAACAAGTTTTTAAAATTTTCAAAATGTTTCTAGACAGATTTCATAAGTGAATTTTATATTTTATAATTTGTATTGTTTTTTTAATACTATTCTCTATCACTGTAACAAAAATACTGTCGTTAACATTCTTGGGATTAACATTATCATTCTTAACATTCTCCTCAAAATGTTAGTTGATATATATAAGAAATTATTAGCCCTTTTTATCAGGTTTTCTCAACCTGGGTCTTATTGCCCACCAGTAGCTGATTTCATTTGTTGTGCAACTAAACAGAAATGATGGGCAACTGGAAATTTTGTTGGATAATATAGAATTTTGAGTATTAAAACACATTCTACCTGAAAAAAAATGTTCATAGAACATATGCAAAAAACTTAAATAAAACAACTAAAACAGGAAGCTAAATGAGAATAACTGGTTCACAATCCTAGATATAAATATCCCTGGGAAGAAAGAATATTTTGATATTTTCTATAGTTTTGAGAAAGGTCATTCAAATAGTTTTTCAAACAAAATAACTATTTTTTTTTCAGATATAAATCAAATATTGAAAGACCAAAAACAACAAATACTGGTGCCATATCTGGTCGGGTGTTCCTGCTATCCACCTAGGGGTCTTTGATAAAATCCAATGGAGAATCTGTAATGTGACTGATCCCAACTTGGCAGCTTGGATACAGTCACTTTCTTACCAGTGCAATGTGGCTTCCCTGTGTCTCTTCTACAAATACTTTCACGGCTTCTGTTCAGATGAACTTAGCTCACTGGTACCCGCTATATACAAATTTCCTCAAGCCACAAGATTAGCAACTAGGTCCCACCCTTTTACTGTGAAACCAATAAATTGTAAATGCAAATTCTATTCCAGCAGCTTCTTTTCTTGCACTTCCTGCCTATGGAATTCTTTTCCGTATACTTGCTTTTCTGACAGTTACAATCTCCAAGAATTTAAATGTAAAGTCAATAGTCATTTTCTCTCTCACTAACTTGCATCCTCTCTCTCATGCTTCTTTTTCTGTCCACTCCACTCTAATCAGTATTCTCATCCATTTCTTACCCACTTCCTGATACCTACTATGACCTGTCACTCTTTCTCATAACTTTCTTCCTATGTAACCACCTGCAAAAAAGTGGCCATAAAATGCCTTGCTTGGGGCGATATGATTATAAAAAAAAATTATTTGTTGAATTTTGATTAATTGTTGGTAGTGTATATTCTTTTTAATTTTATAGTTATGAACAAAAATTGTTTAATTTTTTTGTCACCTCTTGCAATACTAATCCTAATCATCAAACTAACTTTGACCATAAAACTAAATATAATTTTCAATGGTCAAATTTGCTTTCATTTGTTATTTAGTAGTAGAAGCAGCAGCCATCACTTAAGTCAGTGGTATTTGTTACCACCATTTGACATTTTTTTATTACATCATAAAGTCAGTCTACTAGTAGTTAACTAGTATCAAACGTTTACTAGACAATTTTGGTATGCTTTTGAATATTTAGCATACAGGTGAACAGTGGAAAATTTTTCAATGTGAAAGTGAGTAATGATGCAGACAAGGTTGGGAACCCCTGCTTTAAGTAAAGTTCTTAAATTTTCACTCTAAAGTCGCTTAGTAGAAAGTAATTAAAATCTTGCTCAATATATTTTCAAAACATTGTCAAAAATGATCAAATCTGGAAACAAAACTAAAAGAAACAAGTATCATCTCAAAAAATTTATAAATACCAAGAAGGAAAGTTTTATTGGGTTTTAAAATTATTTTTTTATTAATTCTACTAGCAATGATTTGTAATATTTTTCTGCCTTGTTTGCCCAGAAATTTATTTAGTTTAACTTGAAAATTCATAAGCAGTGAAAAAAAATCTAGTCATATTACTTTTGATTTGCAGAGATGTCAATAACACAAATAAAATAAAAATGCTGCTTCTTTTTTTTGTTGAACCATAAAATAACAGAACACCATTTGAAAATAATTCTTCATTTAACAGAGAATCATTCATGACAATAGAGAATAAATATTTTTTACTGAAACACTTTAAGTTTTTACAACTGCATTTTTTAAAAATTCCTTCAAGTATCAGATATGCAAGAACATTTAAGATTGTTTGAATTGGAATGAATGTAAAAGAAATAAAGGGAAATCAAAGTAAATTCTTGCTTGAGATTATTTTTATGTTTTAGTCATATTATTTTGTTTAATTCAAACTAATTTCATAATCTTTGCTTTATTTTTTTTTTATCTCATTGTTTTATTAACTGTGACCTTTGACCTTTTTTGGCTGCTTGTTGCATTTGGAAATTTTGTTATCTACTTAGGATATTTCAAAATACAAAAAAAAATTCAGGAAAGCTGTAATGAATAACAGCTGAAATTTTGCAATAAAAAGTAAAAAAAGTGAAGAAATTAGTTTAAATGAACCAAAATACAATATGGACATACAAAGCATATGATTAACAGGTATTATTATCTTTAACCAATGTTTATTTTATTCATATTAAAATCATTAAAATCCTCAAAATATTGAATTTTATTTTTATGAATAAAGAAAACAAATCTACATCTCTTGTATAAAAGTGAATTTTATATTTTATTTCAATGTTGTAAAAAACACTTTTGTTAATTTTTTTTTTCCCCAAGAATGTTTTTTTATTAATGCACATGATTGGATATTAAAGCCCATTAGAAATGTGGTTTCTTAGAAATTAACATTTTTAAAAATTACCTTAGTTTGACAAAAGGATCACAGTTTTGTTCACTGATGAATATCCTTGTTAATTACAACATAGGTATCAGTAATTTATTTGGAGTAGAAGAATCTGTTTGTATCATAAACAGAAGATTGAACTCAGGTAAAATTTAGAATATGTGTTCTGGTATAACAAAATGTTATAACAAATTGTTAAAGAAGAAATGAAAATGCATATTCAATAAACTTTCTATCTATCTATCTATCTATCTATCTATCTATCTATCTATCTATCTATCTATTCATATCTATCTATATATCCATCTAGTTATATTGATTTATAGGATAACAATATATACATTTTTATATATCAAGAACAATTTTGGAGTAAAGATGTATGACAATGTGAAGAGTTATCATATGATATGTTTTTTCTCCTTTGGACTTCATCAGACTAGGTTTGTTTATGCTGATGTGACTATGCATGAGTGTGAACAAGAGAAGCAGCAAATTTTAAATTTACAAAAAAAGAATTTTTTAATCTAGCTAATTTCATTTAGATTCTTTTTCTTTTTGTTTCCATCATCTTTGATATTAAATATTCCACATTAGGATAAAATACGCTCTGCCAATAATCTATCTATCTATCTATCTATCTATCTATCTATCTTGGTCTGTTCATAAACTGCATCTAGAGATTATATGCAAAAGAGGTATTGTCAAATATTTTATGTAAAATTCATAGATATGTGTTATCCAATGAAATAATTTGTACTATTGTGTATAGTGAGTAAGCATGAAAGTAATTAAGATCCAATTTTCAATTTCAGATTGATATTTAGTATTTTTTCAGTAATTATAGCAATTTGCAGTGTCAAGAGATTATTTGCAAGAACTAGAATTTAGTATTATGGCTTGTAAAAAAGGACTAACAATGAATGAAAAGAACTATATGATCAAGAAATTAGCAAAGGAAAGTCTTCACTTTAAATTTCTAAGTATTTGAAAAGGGATCATCAAACAATCAAGAAAATATGTCAAAATATGTCAGCGGACCTCAAATGGAATGACTATATTGAATCCATTGCTAAATCCGCTGCTATGAAAGTTGGTTCTCTGTGTAGGGCCCGGAAGTTTTTTCCGTCTAAATCTATCCTGCACATTTACAAATCTACCATCCGCCCGTGCATTGAATACTGCTGCCATATCTGGTCGGGTGCCCCTGCTGTTCTCCTTGGGCTTCTCGATAAGGTTCAGAGGAGGGTCTGTAATGTGATAGATACCAACTTGGCAGACCGCCTGCAGTCTCTCTCCCACCGGCATGACGTGGCTTCCCTGTGTCTCTTCTATAAATACTTTCACGGCTTCTGCTCCGATGAACTTAGATCACTGGTGCCCCCTAAATACGAATTTGCACGAGATACTAGATTAACAACTAGATCCCACCCTTTTACAGTGAAACCGATAAAATGCAGCCGTAACTTCTACTCCAACAGTTTCTTTCCTCGCACTTCCCGACTGTGGAATTCTCTTCCAAACGATTGCTTCCCCGACGGCTACAATCTCCAGGAGTTTAAATGTAAGGTCAATAGACACCTCCTAACACACTAACCTGCTCCCATTCTATCAAGCACTCTTCCCATCTGCCTAACCCTCATCCTCGCTATCCTTACTCATCTGTCACCTTCCTCCTGACATTCCCTATGTCTAACCACTCCTTCTCTTTACCTTCCCCTATGTAGCTCCATGCGCAATAGTGGCAGTGGAATGCCTTGCTTGGGGTGAGATGATTAAAAAAAAAAAAAAAAAAAATGGGAATTCAACCAAGGAAAAAAATGTCTCAGGCTGAATTCAGGAATTTAACAAAGTGAGATCTATCACATACCAGAAGAGAATTAATAAGAAACCCAAATGCGTCAAGTGCGTTCATATTTGAGGCTGCTGGAGCTCCTATGGTGTCAAGGGAAACAAGGTGTAATGCATTAAGGAAGTTTGCTGATGTAAAAAATCAAATAAAGAAACACATTTTGACAAAAAAACATATGGAAAGAAGATTGCGGTGGGCAAAAAAATACCTGAAAACTGATTTCAGTAAAGTGCTTTTTACAAACGAATCAAGGATCACCTTCGATGGGCTCAATGGATGGGCTCGAGGATGGGTTTGCAAGCAACATGACTCAAGAAAATCTTTTAAATGCCAACAAGGTGGTGGTGGTGGTGGTGAGATCATGATATGGGCTGGGATTATTGGTAATGAGCTCATGGGTCCATTTAAATTGAAAGACGGGGTTAAAATGAATTCCAAAAGTTACTGTGATTTTCTAGAGCAATATTTCTTTGAATGGCTTGATAACCAGTCTTTAGCCAAGCGCAGATCTATGATCTTTATGCAAGACAATGCACCAAGTCATGCATCAAAGTTTACTAAATCCTGGTTGAAAGAAAATGGATTTATTGAAGAATCTCTAATGGACTGGCTTTCTTCAAATAGCTGTGACTTGAATCCCATTGAGAACCTGTGGACTATCCTCAAGAGAGATATTTATTCTAATGGAAGGCAATTCAATGGCAAGTGTGACCTCTGGGAGGCAGTTAAAGTTGCTGCAAACAACTTACCAGTCGCTAAAATTGAAAATCTAACATCAGATGTTGACAATAAGCTGCTATGTGTTACTGAAAAGAAAAGAGCATTTGTGCAATAAATTTTAGGAGGTTCTTATTATTTTTTGTTAATATATCTTTTATTTTTAAAATAAAATGTTTTTTTGTTTTACCTTTAAGAAATTGACAAATTTGTTCTAAAATCTTTTCATATTATTTTTTTTACATTAGTTTTACAAGGTATAATAATGTAAAAGTATCAAAATAAATAGTTGCAAATAAACTACTGACAGTCAAATTAGTCTGTTTTGTTAACTTAGTAAAATTTTTCCCAACCAAAAACAAAAGTTTTCTCTATAACTATATATCTGAGTTAATAATATTGAGTAGAATCTAAACAACATCATAATAGGACTTTTAACATTAAAGATGCAACTCTTTATACCAATTCATAACTTGCATATAATCTCTAGATGCAGTTTATACCTATCTTAGTCTGTTCATATCGATATATCTTTTCATGTCTATCTATCTATCTCAGTCTGTTCATTATCTATCTATCTATCTATCTATCTATCTATCTATCTATCTATCTATCTCGTCTGTTCATTATCTATCTATCTATCTCAGTCTGTTCATTATCTATCTATCTATCTATCTATCTATCTATCTCAGTCTGTTCTATTATCTTATCTATCTATCTATCTATCTCAGTCTGTTCATTATCTATCTATCTATCTATCTATCTATCTATCTATCTATCTCAGTCTGTTCATTATCTATCTATCTATCTATCTATCTATCTATCTATCTCAGTATCTATCTATCTATCTATCTATCTATCTATCTATCTCAGTATCTATCTATCTATCTATCTATCTATCTATCTATCTATCTATCTATCTATCTGTTCATTATCTATCTATCTATCTTATCTATCTATCTATCTATCTATCTATCTATCTATCTAAACAAACAAAAATACATTAGTTCCAAGGACAACAAACAAGATGTTTGTCTTTATATGCAATGTACATACTCTTGGGAAAGGTATTAATCTGTCACTTCCCTCCAGTTATGGGTTAAATAACAGGACAGACTAGGTCTTATAGCTTTGGCTGGCAACCATTCTACCACAGAAAGTAATGGCAACCTACTGCAGGATAATCTTCTGCCCAGTCAGTCATGTCTCTTTCTAGACATGATCACCCAAACACGTATCATGTACAGCACTTAACTGACTGACATAAGATTTGAATATGAAATGAGTTTTGTTAATAGCTGAAAGTTTACAACTCAGTATTATTTTTTTTTAATCAAAAGTATGTTGCTTCTTTTATTTTATACTGTTATTTTGCGGTAACTTATTTTGTTACTGTTACTTCTTGTGACTCGCTGTACCACATCATAATGTTAATTTTAATGAGATGAGATGAATGATGACCACTTCTATATAAATATTAAATAGAAACCAACAAAATTGCAGTTACATATAAACTGTTAGTTTCTAAGTTTAACAACAAGGCAACTATTGTAAAGTGTATGATTCAAAGTTTTCTACTTCAATGAACCTCCACGTTAGTAGAAGGACTATACATAGAAGCCTATGTGTTCATATGTAAATGAGACTACAGTCACAATTGTGATATATACAGTGAATATCAAACTCACTAGTAACAATCTGTGAAAATAGTTATACATGGATTCATATCAGTAAAACTATTAAGATTGGTATCAAAAGCATTTAGCTGAAGTTTAATCATTTCCTAGTATTGTTTTTACCTTTTTTCAATGATAAATATATTGTGATTTACAAAATGAGGGGGATATTTAGCCCAACCTTTTTTTTCCTGATAAATATACTTACTGATTATAGAATATATATCATTGTTGTATTTGGAGGATAAAATTGAAGAGAGAATAATTTTAATAATTTTTATTATTACAATAAAGTTTTACTGATAAAAAATCAAGAATCCTTTAAGTATTGAAAAAATTAGAATATAAAAGTGTACATTTTCGACAATATGCTTTTTAGTCTTTCTTGGTTGTCTGCAGACACTAGATATGATATATATGAAAAGGTAAATGCCTAACCTCACAAGACAAGATTCAACTTTCCAGAATCGACATCAGAAAATAGTGTATCACAATCAAAATGTAATAAAACAAAACAACAAAGACCCCTGACCCCTCAATACAATAATTGCTTTTATTTTTAGAGAATGTTTTAGTGAACCTATTTTAAGTTTAGAAACAATTGCCAGAAATAAAAAGAGATAGACCAAAATGGATTCAAATTTTTACTTATAGAAAATGATAATCCCCGTAAGGGTAGCTTAACGGACATCAGTAAAGTAAAGAAAACTGAGTTCAAATCTCATTTTAGTCTGTGTTTATTTTCTTGGGAAAGATATGAATCTGTCATTTCTCCCCACTTCTTGTTGTTGACTTTATTTCATATCCAAGAATTTAATTTCTTCTTTGCTGATCGCTTCCTTTATGATGATGGTGTTAATGGCTACATTCATCACCAACATGCAGGCTCAGGACTAGAAGCTTCCAGTTTCACCAAAACCTGCTACCATCATTCCTTCCCTGTCATAGTTTGGCTTTGCAAGATTTGATAGAAGGTGAAATAAAATCAGAATAGAGGAAATTGCTGATGGCTTGAATTTGTTTAAAATGAACCTCAACATGCCAGGAAGTGACCCACACACTTGATTTTATGACCCTCCTCTGAAATGAGACATGCAGAATCAAGTTGCAACAGACTGCCACTGACTCTGTTAGTGATATAATTTCATGTGGCTCCATGTCCATCATGCATAGCCCTCTTCATCCACTGGTTCATCTGTTGAGATCTACTGTAGATCTACTGTTGAGATCTACTTGTTCCATGATTTGGTATTGGTTGGGCTTAGTTTCGGTCCTTGACTTTGACCTTGCTGCTAAGTTTAGAAATCTCAACAGTAATGTTCTCATTGGAACATGCAAGCCACGACAAGGAAAGACCATCAGAGGTACATACATAAAGATATACACAAAAAGATACACATATATATTTCAACACTGGATGTCGGAGTAAATAGTTCATTGAATGTTATATTAATGATGATAATAGAAACAAAACAATAAATAAGAAAAAAATTAAAAGTATGAAATCATCATCAAATATATGAGAACATTTTTTATTATTGTTGTTGTTAAAAATATTTGAAAGATAAATAACAGAGGATGAAATTGACTATTCTGAGTCATTAGTAAAAAAGATTACATTACATATTTTACAATAAATAAAAAAGAAAAGGATAAAAGAATAAAGTTATTTGCAAATGTTGTTGAAAATGTTTAAATGATATGAAAAAAAATCTAAAATACTGAGTAATCCAGTAGTCATAAATAAACAAACAAATATTACAACCCAAATTGTTTTTCCTACAATTTCAAAAGTTACATCTTCTTTCATAAAAAAGAGAAATGTTATACTTTAATAATATAAATAGAGTAGAATTATTAATGACAGTGAATAAGTAATTTAACAAAAAAACGTTCTTAATATAATAACAATAATTAAAGTAAATATACAGAAACATTTTTTTAAAATAAAACAATTGACACATACCTTGACTTATCTTGAAAACAAAAAATAAATATGTATTTTATTTTTAAATGCATAATAATAATAATGATTTAAAAATTAAAAGCAAAGAAAAATGGATAATCAAAATAATCAAAACGTCCCTTTCAAAATATGACATTTCTTTCTTCTCATGGTTAGATGCTCAACAGTCAATACCAGAAACAATTATATGCAAAGAATCATATACCACAGATAGAAACAGACATACTGATAAGAGAAATAAAGAGTGTAAGAAAGCTCACTAATTATCAACAGACCAATGCAAATATACTCAGGATAAACCATTCCCAAGTTAACCTGTTATTGGGATGAACAAGCAGGAATTAACCCAGAAAACCTATCAATAAACTACTGTATAAATTGAAATTGAAATTAAATTGAAATTATAAAATATTTTTATGAAAAATATAACATTTAATGTTATGCATTATTTAAATTACATTACAATTTATTAAGAATAACTGAAAACAAAAAGTGCATCGTTTTGTTTTGCATCTTTCGATTTACTTTATTAGAAAATAAATCAAAGCAAAGTGTTTTATTGAATTATCTCTTATATGTCAGTGGATGTGCATTGTGGTGCATTGGATATCAGCTCGAAATGAGAAATCGGGGAGCCAAGTTTGAATTCCAGTTGAATTCATTGCATTCACTTACACGCAAATACCCTTGGGAAAGGTATTAATCCTGTTCGGCAACCAGTCTACCGCAGAAAGCAATGGCAACCTACTGCGGGATAATCTTCTGCCCAGTCAGTTATGTCTCTTTCGAGACATGATCGCCCAAGCGTGTTTCACATATGGCACTTAACTGACTGACTTATATGTCAATTGCTTTATAAAAAAATAAATTTCTTCATGATTTACTTTATAAAAAATAATTAAAAATAAAAAAACTGGTTCATTTTACATAATGCCTTTTCAAATGCTTTATTTGAAGAAAAATATTTACTAATTGAGGTTTTAATCTTTAATAAATACTTTTATTTAGTCATAAAAAGTTGTTTTTCTGGTGATTGGTGATGAGTTATCTTGGTGTTGAGTTGTCCAGCTGTTCACTTGGCAGTGTTCAGTTGTCCTGCACCCCAAAAAATAGCTACGAAAAATCATATTTGTAGATGAGGAATTGAAAACAAACATTCTTCAATTTATTTCAGTCATCTTCTTCTAAATATCCTGACTGAAAATGGCTAATGATATGGTAACTTATTATAACTTTTACGTAAAATCATTTGTTTAATAAGACTCTTTGC
This sequence comes from Ascarosepion bandense, assembly GCA_037127315.1. Classification (NCBI taxonomy): domain Eukaryota; kingdom Metazoa; phylum Mollusca; class Cephalopoda; order Sepiida; family Sepiidae; genus Ascarosepion; species Ascarosepion bandense. Next base: position 841,413 of record JBBBDQ010002539.1, on the reverse strand, counting down.
CAGTATTGCTTGCCTTAGTTTGTAACCACTTCTTTCTTTTTGATACTCAACATTTTTTGTTTTAAAAAAACAAACATTTATAATGTATTCATTGTCACTCCTTGAACAAGACAGAAAATAGGTAATCTGACGAAACTCACACGCATCATCGTTAGGCGGGAACTTTAATCTTCTTCCATTTGCACTGTAAAATTACAAAAACATGACACACAATTTCAGGCTCATAACAACCAGAGAGATAAGTACAAAACTTATATTGTTTTTGGTACCTAGTCTTTTGCAAGTAGATATATATCAACCTTGTATTAAGAATTTTTAATGTGTGTGTGTGTGTGTGTGTGTGTGTGTGTGTGTGTGTGTGTTTTTTTTATACAAAGACTGTTATGTTTTGTTTGAATTTCTCATGTATTTATGTTGTCATGTGTTTCATACGCCTTAAACCAAGTCTATACTACATATTCCTGCACAACATATTTGGTGACTGTGACGATATAAGGAAAAAAGTGACAAATCTATAACAACAAATCTTGTGAATTCCAATATATATATATATGGCAGTTAGGTCCAAGGTTGAGTAATTCTTCTTGGTGCTTAGTTAGTTCGTGGTTGGAAAGATTTATGAATCTTTCCAACCACGAACTAACTAAGCACCAAGAAGAATTACTCAACCTTGGACCTAACTGCCATATATACCGTAAGTATAACCAGCTTACTAAAAAAATTGAAATAGAAACGCTCTATCAAAGCATCACTAAATTACAAGATGAAAAACTTATAACCGTTAAACCCGAACTGAAAGATCTACTTAAGGCTGAGACAATCAAAGATCGCCATGATAAAAGCAGAAGCTCCTCAAAAATTCTATCGAAACAACTAAAAAGTGCCGCGCACGAACTACGCAACCACCTTCACATAATTGTAAAAAAAAGCTGACAAGGCTAACATCTTTGTTGTACTTAACAAATCAGATTACAACACAAAACTCAACCACATACTCCATGACCACACAAAATTTAAAGAAATTAACAAAAACCCGACACACCAACTAAAATCTAAACTTAATAAACTCATTAGTGCCAACAACGCTGATCAGAATTCTTTAAAACTCCCTAAAATTATTGGTGACTATAAACCTGGTTACATATACGGAACCATAAAAACTCATAAACCTAACTATCCTCTCCGCCCTATCATATCCCAAATTCCTACTCCTGTATACCAGTTAACTAAACATATTAACCAGCTTATCACACCCTACCTTCCGAGTAAATACAGCATAAAGTCAACCCTAGAGGCAATCCAAATCCTCAAGAGTGAAAAACCTAATAATGAAATCATAGCTTCACTTGATGTGGAAAACCTTTTTACTAATGTACCCGTCAGTGAAACTATTGATATAATTATAAGAAATGTTTACAGTAATCCTTCATTACCCCCACTCAAAATTAATCCCAACATCCTAAGAAAAATTCTACTAGCTTATCCGCCACGGTAGGGATGGACTTATATTTTCAATTCAATTATCTTTATTGTTAATAGCTTAAATGTTCTATGTCTACTGTGTGTTAATATTTACTCTTTGATAATGGCTTATGTGAGCCGAAAGCTTAGACCCGATAAAAAATTCAACAAATACTGTGATTTTTTGTTGTCTTTTAATGACATCACCATCAAGTATATCAGACGGTATGAACGGATCCTACACAAAATTAATAGACAAAACTTGTCTATATTATTCAATGAAACCTGCATTAATATATATATATATATATATAAAAATACAAAAAATAAATAAACAAAATGGAGGAAGAGCACTATGAGCCGACTGTCTAACAAATAACAATGAAGACACCTGGACTAACATTACCAATTAGTGAATATTAATTCCACCTGAAAAACATAACTTCACAAATTCTCAAATTTTATAATTTTATTGTGTCTAATACTGGAAATAGTGGCAAAAACACCTAGTAACATTTTGGATACTCAAAAATGCAATGAGTTAAAAAAAAGACTTTAATTGAAGAGCACAAAAAAAACATCCAGAACTGCTAGATAAATTAATGTCCACTTCCATTGTTACAGGTCAACTATCAATTTATCTTCAGGAAATGTTGTCAATTGCAAAAAGATTGGAGACAATCAAGGATACAATGTTACACAATTTTTTACAAGCATTAATATCTTCCATCGCCCCTGTGTTAGCAACATGAAAATATTTAAACCTGACCAGCCTGGAACAATTGGCTAATGAATTAATGAATTTAATACAAGATACTAATAAAATAAACACATGTGACCAAATTCAGATGAGAGAAATGCTTACTAAAAGCTCGGCAATACCTTACAGTCTTAAACCTTTCCAAAAGAGACAATGACAAAAAATATGTGGCATGTTCATATAAACACCTGTACAAATGGACAAACAAAACAAGAGACTTGATATAACAGCCATGTTTCCGTCCATTTTCACCTGCACCAAACGAAGTGGAAAATTAACTGAACGGACAAAGACTTCCCACCTTAGTATGCCATGATTACAAATACCAGCACATTGAAGACAAAAAAAGTTTTCATTCATAATAGATACTGGTACCAGTTTATCTATCATTCCACATAGTTATGCTAAAAGTTTATCAACAGTGTCAACACCAGTTTCTCTAACCAGGACTATAAGCAAAGGCCAAGGTAAGCCTACCAACACTTCAATTAACTTTTCTTAGGACATTTATAGCAGCGGACATTACTAGGATTCAAATTCCTAAACAATGTTGGTTTATTGATAGATTGCCAATGGACATCGATCATCGATTCCACAACATTGTGTTTAAAAAAATACATTCAACGACTCTATCAACTTAGTCAAGAATAATAATATGCCTGATTTCATTAAAGGCTGTATAAAAATATATGTCAACATTATATCACAACATACTAATATGTAGGAGTATATCATTGAATTGACACAGGCAGTTGTGCTCCTACCTTTGCCAAGGCAAGACGTCTATCAAAAGAGAAAACCCAAGTAGTAAAGAGAGAATTTTCTAAATTAAAAAACAATGGCATCATTAAACTTTCTGACAGTGAATGGGCTAGCCTCCTACGCATTGTAAAAATTTCAGATACTGCAGTTTCAGATACTGCAGTGATTACCACGCACTAGCCAGCATTACAAAAGGCAATAAGTACTCCATCCTGAATATTAATTCAGTTGCTGATAAACAAACCAACAAAACAAAATTTAGCAAAATTGACCTGGCATCAGCATACCATCAAATCAAAATGCACCCGTTTGATATATATATATATATATATATATATAGAGAGAGAGAGAGAGAGAGAGAGAAAGAGAGAGAGAGGGGGAGAGAAAGAGAGAGAGAGAGAGAATAGCACATTTCTCTCAGATTGAACAAATAAAAATAGAATACTATCAAAAATAGATTTTCACAATCCAGCAGGTATATATGGTCTGGGAACACTGGTAGCATTATCACAGTATGTGGAACTATTATTATCAATACTAAAACTATTTTTTTTAGCCTGAAAATTTTTGTAACTCAGGGTCCTTAATTTGTGCAGCATCTATGTCTAGCAAGTCACACAGATTTACCATAACCTCCAAGGTAGGTCTAGACAAGCAATGGGCAACTGAAAATTAAACATTTCACTTGGACTGAAGAATGCATCATTAATCTTTCAAAGATACATGGACAAGATTTTTCAATATGTTGATTGTGTATTTACAAACATGGATGATATTCTTATTTTCAACGATGATTCTCCAGCACACATAAACACATAAAAGATATTGAAACTGTAATTAAAATCCTACATGATAATAATCTAAAATTTTCAATAACAAATTCAACTTTTGATGTAACATCAGTTGGATCTTTGGGTTATAATATCAGCTCTGTGGGTATTAGACCTACACAAAATAATGTTAGTGAATTACAGAATTTTGACCCTCCTAAGGACAGTAAGAACTGTCATCATTTCTTAGGCATGGTAAATTTTTATCAAAAATTAATCCCAAATTTTGAAGACACAGTCATGCCATTAACAGAAAAAATATGTATATGCAGGATTACTATATTTATATTAAACAACGTGTAATTGCAAACATTTAACAATATTTAATGCAGAATCAGTTAATTGCCATCTTTAGCTCACCAATAGTTTGACAGTACTGAATATCAGTAATTATGCAATTGGTGCAGCCCAATATCAAATGATAGAAGAAGCACCAGTTCCAATAGGCTTCTTCTAAAAAAAAAATTGACTCAAATGCAAACTAGGTATTCAATGTTTGATAAGGAATTTTTTGCAGCCTATTCAGCTATGTCATATTTTAAATATATTATCGAAAGAAAACAAGTTTTACTATTAACTGACCATAAGCTATTGTGTGGCGCATTTAGTAGTCTAAACCCTCAGAGAGACGTCAGCAATTAGCAATTGGTTATAGACCACATAAAGAGAGATAAAAACGTTATAGCTGATTGCTTGTATAGACCTACCCTAGCAATTATGGCAGATCTGTGTGACTTGCCACCTACAGCTGCTGCACAATTTAAGGACCCTGAGTTACAAAACTTTCCAGACTTAAAAAAATACAATTTTATTACTAACAATAATACTTCCATATACTGTGGTAATGCTACTGTTGTTCCCGCAATATCATACCTAGAAATTAAAACCTCATGTAAACTTACCAAATCAAGATGTTTTTTGCTTTATATAGACAAGACAATAAAAGAAATTATTATTTTTTATTTTTTTTTTTTAATCGTATCACCCCAAGCAAGGCGGTAATGCCACTGATGTACAGGGGGCTATGTAAGAGTGAAAAGATTGGAAAAGGGAAAGCCGGAAACCACATCCTAAACAGAGAACAAGGGATGAGCCTCTTAACCTGTTCAGTAGATGTGGGTGGAGTGTGAACCGAGCGATAGATAGATCTATCTACTCCAATTGAAAAAAAAAAACAAAGTGAGAAGATTGGAAAAGAGAAAGCCAGAAACCACATCCTAAACAGGGAACAAGGGATGAGCCTATTAACCTGTTCAATAGACGTGGGTGGAGAAAAAATACGACAGTTGATTAGCATTCCCCAATGAGTCCTGAATTTAATTATATTAGATTTATTGGGACCCAAAGTCGAATTTTTAGACATTTCTGGAAATTAATTGGTGGTGGGGAGGGGGTGAACATATGTAAAAAAAAATATAATAAATTTACCAATATTTTAAAAAAATAATCATTTCAAAATTGATTTCAGTCAATTATGAATAAGCCCTGAAATTTTCATCAAAATCCAACCATTATTTGATTTTTGCAAGAATTTCCAAATTAATGTCTCTTTCACAATCAAAAAAGTGTATTGCGTAATATTATATATTTTTTTTACGTAATAATCTGTGCATCAATTTAGGCCTCTCACTGACATAAGAAGAAAAAAGATTTTTTACCAAAATTTCAAACGTGTTAGAAATGATTAAAAAATTTTAATAATTAAAAAATATCCTCTTAATGATAATACAAACTTTTTGCCAATAAAACTTTGTTTTTATTTAGTTTGGGGCCTTTTTCCTTCATACTATGCTGTTCTTTTAGCAACTTTTTGGCCTGGTCCATCAATGTATAATCAACTGTGTGCAATAAGAATAGTTTGTCAGTGACTGCTATGGTTCAAGTGTTTCTTGCAACTGCATGAAATCCATCTCCTAATTTCTGATTTGCAGTGATTTACAGATCTAGAATATTGATATCATCATTTAATTCTTTATTACAGAAATCAGAAATGTTGTTTGCTTGGTTCTAGGCCACTTGCTTGAAACAAAATTACCAAAATGTTCTATTTTTAAAAAGTGTAACATTTTCATAGTATGATATGACATATGTCTGATATTTCTGCTCACACTTAGAGAATTTCATTTTAGGTGCTAATTTACAAAATACAAGAAAATTGTCAACAATCACATCTACATATAAAAAACAATAACATGAAATCACTATAAATACAGTGAGCCAACTGTAATAAAATTTTGTTAATACAGTTAAATTATTCTGAAACCAATTTTATTGAACATCTAAAACTTGATTACTGTAACTTAAAACACTAGATCATAATAGAAAATTCATTACATATATTTAATAAAAAAATTACTAATATAGCATTTCTAAGATTTACAAGATTTCACATATACTCTACATGCATATTCCAAATTCCAGATTATATATTGCTTTTTACAAGCTGAAACCTTTAAAAAATTCTATCAGAACAAATTAAAAACTTGATGATAGTAATGACTATAACCCATTTCTTATCTTATATTATTAGATATTTTCATTTAATAATAACTAAAGTATTTTTCTTTTTTGTAGTACATTAAAAAAAAAATTGGTAGAAAAGCAAAATTCAGAAACATTTTCCATTTGCTATTCACTTACTATTTGCTTTAAGAATACATGGCCCAGTGGATATAGACGTTGATTAGTTACAGTGACTTGACCCAAAGAGTTCAATACCAGGCTACTGCAGTGGTGAACAAATAACTTAGAGAGTTAGGTGAAAGGGAGATAACTCATGACTACCAGAAGTGTCTTCACACAAGGAATGAAAATGATATACCCTAGTGATTGTAATAAAGAGTTTGGTTCAAAATTCGAATCATCTGAAGGTCAGACAATGATCAAAACATCTTAAAAATGACAACAAATATAAGGACAATAGACTGAATAATGCAAATAGTGTAAATACTACCTCATCTCAGAAGTATTTACAAATATTTGCTTTAATATGGTTCACTTGGATATAATTGGTCCACTCCCTGTTATTAGGAAATGTTATGAAACATGCAATACTCCTTACAGATACGTGTCAACCTGTATTGACCGCACATCTAAGTGGATCAAAACAGAACCATTACTAGATATAACAGCTTGATCTATGGCCAATGCTTTCGTTCATGCAGGGATCACACATTAAGGTGTCCCCCTTCACATGATAATTGATCGTGGTACTCGGTTTGAGAACGAATTGTTTTCAGAGATAACGTCAGTTGTTGGCTTGTATAGATTGCGCACGACTAATTACCATCTACAAACGAATGGAATGATCAAACTTGCACAATTAAAACAACATTAATAGCTAGAAAGGAATTATGGCTGAATGCTCTCCCAATAATAGGTATCTGTCCAGCACATAATTCCTCAGATACTTCATCCTTGTTTACAGTCACAGGAACACATCTAATGATTCCTCAGTTTCTACTAGATGATAATAACGATAACATAGATTATTAGAAGTTTGCTAAGAAGTTACAACGTACTCGATACTCCTTACATTCAACAAACAAAAATCATAACTCCCTAAATAAATCACGTCAATACGTTCCTGACAAAATTAAGATATGTAAAAGTGTAGACAGAGCTTAAAAGCCTCTGGAACCCCCTTAGATCAGACCCTTCCAAGTGACACGTACAACTGACAAATATTTCGTAATTAAAATGAACAATGACATACAGTCAACGGCATCACAATTAGTCAGTTAAGTAAGTGCCATAACATTATCCCGCAGTAGGTTGCCATTGCTTTCTGCGGTAGACTGGTTGCCGACCAAGGCTATAGAACCCAGTCTGTCCTGCACATAAGTGAACACAATGGATTCAACTGGGATTCGAACTTGGCTCCTCAGTTTCTCGTTCCAAGCTGATATCCACTGTACCACCAACGCACATCTGGCATCACAATAGATAGATTAAAACCACACATTGAACCAGAAAGTAATAAGCAAGTAATAACAGAAAAGCAACCTCATAGCGTTGACATAATAATAATGGATACAGAAAAAAATAGATAGAAATAGTAAGTCAAGTCATACGAAAGCAGGTAAGAAAGTTTCTTGAAAAAGAGACAACCAATATTACTACTATTAGAGTCCATTACTAGGTAACAAAGGTTAAGAGGCAAAAAGTTATCCCCCTTGACCAAATCAGAAAGTAGCAATAAATATTAATTATAAATATTCATGAGAATAGAAAACAGTCATGTGATCTGACGAGACAGGCACAAGACATTGTAAGACGGAAAAGTCAATCTTCTTTTGGCTCCATGAGTTACAGTAACAAGGCACACAATTTTAGATCCACTACAGATGGATAGATAAATACAAAACTTATATTGTTTTTGGCACCTAGACCTTTGGAAGTTGATATATATGTAAACTTGTATTGAGAATTTTGAATATATATATATAGTCATCTACAGACAGATCTGTTTCGCTGTATTTACAGCTTATCAATACTGTTAGACATCCGATTGCTTTTAGCCAGGATTGAAACCCAACCGAATTGTCATTAGTTGGTGATTCTACCTCTGAGCTATGGGCGCTTGGTAGAAGAAGGCAGACTTTTAGCATGTGGTATACCATGTAAACATATGCCAGTAGCTAAGAGTGTTCTAATTCATTACTGAATGAACAATGCGTAGATGCTAGAGTAGCTACCCAAGTGTTTTTAAAGACTTTTGTGTTTTGTTTTAACTCTTCACATATTTATATTGTCGTATGTTTCACACACCTTTAACCAGGTCTATGCTGCATATTTTCACACAACATTAAAAAGCATTAGCAATACCTTTACATGATGTATTCACAATATATGCTTACAATAATATTTTCATTAATTTTTAACTACTAACAATCCCTTTCTTTCTGATTTTCAATGCATTTCCATGGTCAAAAAAAAGATTGAATAGATTTGATATGAAACAAATGTTTCATTGGCAACATAATCATGATTGGCTCCTGTAAGAGATAACATAGACCTGATATGTAATTACTCACATTTCCCCCCACCCCCGTATCCCTTGCTCAAATGATTGAGCTACAGATGAAAATGAAAACAATTTCTAATTAGAAAATAGAATGGTTAAAAGGCAGAAAATAATACATTACTGAAATCCATCAGAATAACTATAAAAACTATCAAAAAAGAAAAAAGAAAAAAGCTTTAGGCCAAACTAGGAATTTTTTTCTCCTTAATCAATAGCAAATACTTAAAAGTATACCAATGACTATACTACCAGGCAGTATATTTTTTTATAGTTTTTTATCTCACCACATATTTTCAAATTACTAACTTAGATTTTTAATTAGAGTAAATGATTCTAAAAATAGAAATAACTATATTTTTTTATACCTTGGTGGTGGTGGTGGTAGTAGTAGTGATTAAATTGCAAAAATGAAAAAAAATAAAAGTGGTATTTTATCAGAATCGATGTGTTCTACCTCTAAACTTCCCGACTGGGCAGACCAAACCTGTTTGATTACAAATTAAACTAAAAAGCACAACTGACTTTTAGAGGATGGAAATTTTTTAAGAATTCTGACGTTATTCTGTTTTTTGTTTGTTTTTTTGTCCAAATCTGTAAATGTTTTGCTCATTCTAAATCTCAAAAAAAAAAATCAATATAAAATTCACTATTGTATATATTAAATTTATTCAATATTTAACAAGAAAAATAAGTCAATATTAAAAATTGCTGCAAAGCACCATACCATTACCAATGATTTAATGTCTCTAATTTGTATTTAGATACATTGTACTTATTTTCAGTTTTTTTTTTTTTAGCTGAATTGTCCACATATATTGCATGTAATCCATTCTTCTTCTTTAATGTGCAGTTTCTTCAGGATGTAGGCGATCATGACTCTCAACCTCTACTTGTTCATGAGTGGTGGGGACACTCTTAGTATATTTTGTTCTGTTATTTCTCCCAAACCCTGCTATGCCGCCCATTTGTTCAAGCCTATCAGGTATGTCTTTTTCTCTATCTGCCCTGTGAGTATCAGATTCTCCAAGCCTCCTTACTTATTGCGTGTCCCAGAAACTTCGGGTTTACAATAAAAATTTGTATTTTATGTGAAAATTGAGATGTAGTGGGCTGTATCAGAGGTTCGGTGGTGGGGACACTTAAAATCTTGCACCGGCCCTGTTACAATGAAGCAAGGAAAATTAATGACATCAATCAATTTAAAACCATTATCTTTGGCCGTCAAAACATTAATATTGAAACTATTACGGGCACGGAATGCCCCACGAACAAAAATCTGTCTTGTAACAAGTATCACATCCTATCCTATCTTTGTTGGGAGGTTTGGGTAAATACTCTGGGGCTGTTCAAAGTGGTGATGGTTAGCAAACTTGTCTCGCTAGATCAGTTACGACTGAATAGTGAGTTTGACCCACACTAGGTGTCTTGTGCTATATATCTAAGCTACACTTATCATTAAAAGTTGTAGTTTTACTGAAGCCTCGACCAGGGTAAATAGACGAGACCCCGACCACGATCCCGTGTATGCAGGGTCTATGGGGAAATTTAAAGCTTCAGCCACTTCTTGCCTCTCAATTCAACTACAATTAAATGCCTTTTTCATTAAGCTACAAACTTGTTGATAAACCTACTTAATTGCGTCAATGCATTAACAAAGAAAGAGATTTCAATTCAATCAATATAATCATTATTGAAAAATAAATAAAAACACTTTTTCTTTTGTTTGACTCTTTCAAATCGTCTGATCGCAAGACAGAAAGATTTTTGCTTCTGAATCATAATTTTAAAATCAAAAATATTTTTATAACTTGTTTTTTATTTAAAAATATAATCGTTAGAGATTTATTGTATTGTTATGGTTTGTCTCCGACGAGACCACTTGTTGGTTTTCATTTAATTATCAAAGGATTTTTTAAAGTCTACGGAAATTGTGTACATATTTTTTTTAAATTTAATTTAGGAGTCCCACTTTCATGACATACGCGCGTGAAAAACACTTTTTTTTTCTTCTTGATAGATTGAAATATTTTTAAAATCTTTTTACATTTTAAATTTTAAAAAGAAACACTCGCAGTCACACACATGCAAAAAATAGTTTTCTTTTGCTTCTTTTTTAAAAACACTTTTTCCAAACTTACCATTTTGGGTAAACAATTTTGAAGGAAAGATCCAAGCTTTGAAGCCACATCAAGACTTCCCTGGGGAACTCCATGATTTAAGTTTTTATTAAATAAAATAAAAAAAACAAACAAGTCTTCTTAGTTTGTTTCCAAACGACATACGTTCTTCGTGTTTTGTCATCTCCATGGCAATAAAGATTTAGGCTCAGTTTTACTGTTTGTCTTTCTCGTATTTTCTTTTTCTATTTCGCTTTATTCTCTCTCTTTCTGTCTCACTCTTTCTTCTTAAGTCTTTCTTTTTTCAATTCTTTTTCGGTTCTCCGCCTCTTTCTCTTCTTCGTGTTCTTTTATTCTTGTCTCTTTTCTTTTTTTTCGGTTTCTTTTTTTCGTTTTTTTTTTCGTTTTTTTTCAAGTTTCAATTCTTTTTGTTTCTCCTTAATTTTTTAAAATATTTTTTTCTTTTTCCTATCCTTTTTCTTTTTCCTATCCTTTTTCTTTTTCCTATCCTTTTCATTAATTCTTTCTTTCTTTCTTTCTTTTCCTTTTTAATTCTTTCTTTTTTTAGCTTCACTTAATCATTTCTTTCATTCTTCTTTCTTATAATTCAACCCTGTTTTTTTAATGTTACCTAAATTTTTAAAAAAGTTTTTCCATTTTTAATTTATTTTCTTTTACTTTTAATTTTTTTGTCTCTGTTTCATTCTTTTTAGTTTTTACATATCAGTTTTAAATCTTGCCTCACAGCATTATCTCTTTCTCACCATTGCACATACACACATAAACTTTGTCTGTTTGCTTTTTTCAATTTATATATTTTCCTCAGGCCACTACTATTTAATCATTTTAGCCAGAAGACAATTCGAGATTATTCTTGAAATAATTTTTACCTGCGACCAAAATGTTCCATTATTTCACTAAGAATAGAAAATCGATTTAATATAATTATTGCATCATGATATATACTTTGTAGGTGAAAAATAAAATATAATATAGAAGTGAAGCATGTAATTGTTATTTTATATGAATTTAAAAGCCAGAGATCAAGTTCTTTTGAACTTTAAAAATATAACCTTTATCTTGTATGCAACCCTTTAAAAGTTCAAACAATAAATATTAATTTTTACTGTGTAAAATCAGGATAAGTAAATATTCCAGCAATCTACTTCTACTATCTTCTAAATGATTAAGTTTTAATTATTAATTGCATCTAAAACTAAAATAGAAAGGAGGACGTGTCTGCTATCAAGTCAAGGATTTAGCTCTAAAATTAAATAATCAGACAAGATAAAATAATGTCAAAATTGAAAGATTAAAAGGATATGAATATTGTTAGTATATAAATCTTGAGGAAATAAAAGGATACTAATATTGATAGTATAACATGCATCAATATTGATAGAATAAAAGAATATCAATATTGATCAAAATAAAAAAGCTCAAAATTGATAGTATAACATAATATCAATATTTATAAAAAAAGAATATCAACATTGATAGTATGAAATGATATAATTACTGATAGTTATAATAATATCAATATTGATAAAATAAAAGGATAGAATAATTAATAATAATAGCATAAAATATTATCAATATTGATAGAATAAAAGAATATTAATATTGATAGCATAAAAAATATCAATATTGATATAATAAAAGAATAAGAATATCAACACTGATAGTATAACATAATATAACTATTGATAGAAAATAAGAATATCAATATTGATTGCATGATAATATCAATATTGATAGAATGAAAGGTTATCAATATTGATAGAATAACACAATATCAATAATGATTGCATGACATAATATCAATATTGATGGAATAAAACAATATCAACATTGATAGAATAAAGGAATATTAATATTGTTACAGAAATAATGGCCACTCAAAGTGTTTTATTTTAAAAAGCCATTTTAACATAGTATTTAAGTGAATTTTGTTATACATAATAATTAATGTGTCCTCTTTAATATTTTTTAACTTATTTTCAGACAGAAATATTTTTGAAGCATAGAAGTCCTTAATTATGAACATGACAAAACATGATCTTCATTTAATTTTCTTGCATGATTTCAAACCTTGGTACAGTGCCTCCCCAATTCTATCAGTATCAAAAGATCATGGTGAGAAGGGTGCACAAGTATTGAAGATGGTTCCCAAAGTTTTGTACTGTTAATGAGAGCTTTGAAAATAAAGATGACAGTCATGCAGTTTTGACAACAAACAATTGCAAGCAGCTGTTGAGAAAAAACCCACATCAAAGTGTCAGAGAAATGTCTCAGATGCTTGGTGTCAGCACTGCAATACTCTCACGCCAATTGCAGATTATTGACAAAGTGCAAAAGCTTGTTAAATGGGTTCCTCATGATCTCTATGAAAATCAAAAACTTTGAAGTGTGCTCGATGCTCTTTCTGCATAACACCAATGATCACTTCCTTGACCGAATAGTCACTAGTGATGAAAATACCCCCTTTATGATAACTGTATATGATCAGGTCTGTGGCTTGATCATGATAAGTACCCCAAACATTTACCAAAACCAAAGTTGCATCAGCAAAAGATCATGGTGACTCTCTGGTGGTCTGCAATTGGTGTTATTTACTACAACTTTCTGGAAGCCAATCAGAATGTTATTGCAGAGCTTTACTGCAATCATCTTGCTGAAATGTATGCATGCCTACAAAAAATGAGACCTGCATTGGTGAATTGACATGGTCCAATACTGCTCCATGATAATGTGTGGCCACATGTTGCAAAAATGACGTTGCAAAAACTCACAAAATTGGAATACAAAAGTTTACCACATCCTCAATTTTCTTTTGATCTTTCACCCACTGATTATCACTTTTTAATCACTTTTTTGAATGGTAAAACTTTCACATCCAAAACAGAGGTGGAATCAGCTTTCAAAGATTTCATTACCAATAACTTTTTATCAAGAAATGAATAATCTCATAGAGATATATAGATGTTCAAGGCTTGTATTTTAACTAATTTCAACATTTCTACAGTTAATTTTTAAAGAATAAAATAATGTTTCTGAAATCAGCCATTATTTTTGTAACAACCTAATATAACATAAAATCAATGTTGATAGAATGAAAAGATAACAACATTGATAGAATAAAAAACATCAATATTGATAGTATAACACAACATCAATATTGATAAAATAAAAAAATCTCAATAGAGATAGTATGACATCATATCAAAATTAATAGAATAAAATGATGTAAATATTGATAGTGTAATATGATATCAATAGTCGTAGTATGCCATATTATCAATATTTATAAAATAAAAGAATATGAATATTGATAGAATAAAAGAATATCAATATTGAGTGTAAAACACAATATCAGTAATGATAGCCTAAAATAATATGTATATTGATAAAATTAATGAATATCAATATTGATAGTGTAATATAATATCAAAATTGATAGAATAAAACATTATAAATATTGATAGTATAATATAATATCATTATTGAATGAATAAAAGAATATCAATATTGTGAGTAAAACATATTATCAATATTGGTAACACAATATCAATATTGATAGAATAAAAGAATACCAATACTGATAGAATAAATAATGTTGGCATGGACACTGTAACATAATATCAATATGGATAGAATAAAATAATATCAATATTGATAGCATAACATAGTATCAATATTGATAGAATAAAAGGATATCAATATTGACGGAATAAAAGAATATCAATATTGATAGAATAAAATTATATCAGTATTGATAGCATAACAAAATAGCTATATTGATAGAATAAAAGAATATCAATATTGACAAAATGAAAGAATATGACTATTGTTATTGCAACATAATATCACTATTGATGGAATAATAGAATATCAATATTGATATAATAACATAATGTCAATATTGATAGAATAATAGAATATCAACACTTAGACTACAAAAGAATATTAATATTGATAGTATAACGTAATACCAATAATCATAGTATAAAAGAATACCAGTATTGATAATATAACAGAAAATCATTGTTGATTGAAGACAGCAACACAAGTTCAACCTAGACAAAATTTTTAAAGATTTTGCAGTAAAAAAAAGCTTTTCCTATTAAAATTAAGAGAAATTTATTCATAATTTATAATTTATTAATGTCAAGAATTTTTAGAAATCAGAAACAATCTATTTAATCTACATGGTCTTTTTAAGTGCACATTTTGATTGCTTGCTATTCAACCTGGACACTACACAAAAATTTATTAATCTCAAGAATTTTTAGAAATCAGAAACAATCTATTTAATCTACATGGTCTTTTTAAGTGCACATTTTGATTGCTTGCTATTCAACCTGGACACTACACAAAAATTTATTAATCTCAAGAATTTTTAGAAATCAGAAACAATCTATTTAATCTACATGGTCTTTTTAAGTGCACATTTTGCTTGCTTGCTATTCAACCTGGACACTACACACAAAAAAAAAACATTTACAATTGAACCTGGGGTGCCTAAGCAGATAAGGACTGTTAGAAAGAATTTTCCAGCAACCTACACATTCATTTACTAGTAGACAAACTTAAGGAAAAGCAAACCTAGAATACTAGCAAGTGACCTCAACATGTAAGATCTTGTCTGCTGTACAAAGGCAGAAGAGAAGCTTATAGATTATCTAAAATATTTTCAATAAGCCATATAAATATCTATTACCATATAATCCTATGAAGATACTATCTAGAATATTAGCAAGAATATGAGCTAAATATGTAAAATATTGCCTATTGTACAAATTTAAACTGGTAATAAAAGCAGTAAAAGAATATGTAAAGTATTTAGTAACAGTGAAGTTAGTACCCATCTTTCTCAAATATAGTTCAATATGTATTGAAATGGAATTTTTTTCTTGAAGATGAATATTTTAAATGATAGCTGATAAGAAGGATCAATGCAGACAATGGGATTATTTATGTTAAGTTTAATCTGTTTTAGATGTATCCTGCATTTTCATTAATGTTCAACAAAGTTATAAAAATAAATGATAAATGATAAAATATAAACAAGTACACATTATGTAAAACCAGCAAAAAAATGTGTACAGTTTTTGTTTACCTTATGTGAAGATTTATTACTACTGTTATAAAATTGAATGTCATATCTCCTCCAGATTTATGATCACTTACTGAAAACACTCAAATCTGAATAGTGCTCATACAATTCTGGCTTTGAACTGGATTTCTGCATTCAGTCTCAGAACCCCATTAAACATGTTCCAAGTTCCACTTGCTAAATACTGCTGTTTGACTGGCCTGTAAATGGACGTGTTATACTCTTGCCTACATCTGCACAGCTGGATCACTAATACTACAAATTTCTTCTTTCCTCAAACATATATGTGAAAATATTAATTAGTGAATAAGAACCCTGGAAAACATACCTAGAAACAAAACCTGAGAAATCTAACAAGCCTATGTGAAGTTTGGTTTTGTTATATAAATCGTTGAGAAAGTTGAATTCATCAGAAGGGCTTACAGGCTGCTACCTGGCTGGTGAATCAGCAACACACCTGCCTTACCTTCTCACCCATCTTCATGTCAAGTTCTTACCCCTCTTCCTCACACATTGTCAGCAAGGAAGAAAGAAGGAACAACCAGTCAATGTCACAATTACTACTATGGAAGGAAAGATAGAACATCACAGAGCTACCAACTACCCAACTCACTTTCTGAGTGACACATATTTGTTCCATTTCCTCTTCTCTAAACCTTCCATCTCCTTCTTTCTCTCTAAGAATAACTGCTTTGGGAAACCACACGTATCCTTGCGAATATTACATACAATTACAACCAGCCAGCCTAAAACAAATTCATAGCAACATCTGATGCCAACCAACTAAGAATTAAGAACAACCAAATTCTAGACCACTCATCTGTATTTATCCAATAAACAAGATAAATTTGCATCACCTGCAGAAGAACAGTATTGTTCTGAAACATTAAAATTTTTGTGTAGTAATATAATACTTTTATAAACAAATGTAATAACAAAATTACAATATTAATCTCTACTTTGTATTGAACACTCTTTATAAATGTAAATGCATGAACAGTGGGTTTTAATCTATTTGTTCTTTCACTTCCTTATATTATATATATTACAATTCAGACCAGTTTTCTATATAACAGTCAGTCAGTTAATTGCAATACATGATATACACTTGGGTCATCATGTCTCAAAAAATACATGACTGACCAAGTTGAAGATTTTCTCACAGTACATTGCCATTACTTTCTGCAGTTGAGTGGTTGTCAACCAAGGCTATAGAGCCCAATCTGTCCTGCTATTTAACCCATAGCTGGAGGGAGAAGTGACAGATTAATACCTTTTCCAAAGATAATTGTGCGTAAATAAATGCAATAAATTCAACTGTAATTCAAACTCAGCTCTCTTTTTTCTCATTCCAAATTGATATCTACTGTACCACAAAGCACATCCATATATTTCTATATATACATATGTTATAAACAACATATGGTTTCAAGAGGACAAATAAAAAAAATCCTACCAAAAAGGTGAAGAGAAAAAGAGACAAGATATGTCAAAATAAAATTCTCTGCATTCCTGAATCTCTTTGTGGGCAAGGAAAGCAACCTGAAGTTATTAAAAATACTTTAGATAATCTATAAGCTTCTCTTCTGCCTTTGTTCCCAGTTTAAATTTGTACAATAGGTAACCTGAAGAAAGGGGAAGTTAGTAGTATATAAGTCTAGCATTGAAGCTAGTGTTAACTTGGGTGGGTGGCACTGATGAACTCTGCAACTGGTTACCTACTTTTTGATTGTTAAAAGTAAGTCCTTTTAAGCAGTCATGGTGAATTGATGACTCAGTGTTTTTTGCTATGCTTTTGCATTAACAGCAACATATACAATTGGCCCTAACATTTAAAATGTATTTTATAGTTTTTGTGAGTGAGAAGTAATGTACAGACCCCCTGTGCAGATTGCAACATTTATATTTTTAATTTTGCTTTCATAGTGTTCACATTCAGTCGATAGGTTTGGATTCAGAATGATTCAGACAAAAATCTAAATTGCAGTAGAACATAACATACATACCAACCGTATCAACTCTTTGATTTTGGTTTATGAAAACCAAAGACACTTATAAAGCATTGGACAACTTATGTCCCATTTCTCCATGAAAACAAGAAAAATGATCTACGCCATAGAAACTTTGAATAATATGCTTTAATCAATGGTCTGCATGTTGCATCCTGTCAGTACTCATACGTTTAAAAAAAAACAGTAAAAGAAGCTAAACCTTCCAGAACCATAAAAAAAATCATGCATTTTGAACAATACATAGGGATTTTCTGAGTAGCTTTCCTGTGAATATGTGGTGTCTTGGTAAATCATGATTTTGGTGAAGAAGGATGAATTCATATGGTGAATGAGCCAATTGTAAGAATGAATCAGATTAGCTAGGTTTAGGATGGTCAGTAACTACCAGCCTTTCCCCACTTTCCTTACAACCTTATGACGCAAACATGTATTTTCATATTAAATAAAGCCTATGATCAAAGTGTAGTATCTGTTTTAGCAGCAGACAGCCAGCCCACAGCTCCAGCCATTGACAGTAACAGTTCCAGCCAACCAACTATCATTATCATCATCAGCTTCACCTTTAGCTTTGCCACTCCAGCCAGCTGACCAACCTCCAACTCTAGCCAGCTATCCCCACCAGCAGTAACAATATGCAATAAACTGTCCTTTTCAGAACAACTATTCTCAATGGTTAAAAAAATTTTCTTTTCAGGACAACACCTCTCAATGGCTACAAAACAGTCCTTTTCAGGACAACTTTCTTCTCACGCTCTACATGAACATGCAGAGATATTTTTTGCTTAGTGCACTGTAACTTTATTTTCTCTAAGAAAAGTAAACTTGGCAATACATATTTTCTTACACAAGTCTTTGTCATACTTGTTTTCTTCTGTCATTCAATATCTGTTTGCTGGCCAATATACCACCTACAACATGTGATTTGTCTTCAGATAAACTTGCATAAAAGTTGATTGATTAAGATCATCTTAGATGTAAATTTACATACTTCTTTAAAAATATCTTCATATATAAATATCTTGTGCCAAATGCTGAAATTATTAGGCAAAAGATTCTAAAGAAATTTTTTTTCTGTTTGTGTTTCTTTCATCACATGATTATACTACTTATCATTCAATTTTAATTACCAATTTAATAGCAGAGCTTTAATAAAACATTAAAACAAAAGACATTTAAAATTATATATAATAATAATATTACAGAGAAAAATATAAAATGTAGCAAATTATTTTGTTTAACAATCATAGTATAAACAGAACCCACACATTTCATCATAGTGGATTTCAGATATTAGTCTACTCTAGAAAGCATCCTTAGAGCTATAATGCCTTTCCTGGGTTACTTTTGAAAGGCTAGTGCTACTAAAGTTTGAATTTCACTATTATAAGACCACATGAAGTAGACTACTAACTATGCAAAAGTTAATTAAAAAGTTAACAGCACTGGGGAGTTTCAAATGTAACCTAATTTGTTACTTGCAGATCCTCAATATTTGATTAAAAAACTAGCAGATATTAAGTGGGGGATCACTTTTGTTTGACAGTCATACCATATCTTTTGGCCACAGTTGATTTCTAATATTTCTCTACTCTATATAACTTCCTTGTAAGCATGGTTGTGAGATTGGAATACCAACTGAAAGGCCAGTGATACTAAACTTTGAATTTCACTACTTGTAACATTAGTGACTACTTTTTTCAAAAATAACCTGATTTAATTTAGGTTACAAATGAAAAAGCTGACAATTTGAAATTTAATAGCATTAGGCTTTCAAATGAAGCTTAATTTGCAACTTGAGGCCTTATCTGGCATCCTTGCCAGTGGAGCTGAAATGTAGCAACCTTGCTTGTAGATATTCAATGTTTGATTAAGAAATAAGTGGATATTATGGGGATCATTTTTGTTTTACAACCACATTATAAAGAGATCCTCCATTTTTTGGTCACAATTGATTCCTAATATTTCTCTGCTCTATAAAACCCCCTTGTAACTATGGTTGAGAGATTGGAATACTAATCATAAAATCATTTGGTCTCCTTACCATAAACTATTCTAGTTGAATTTGTTGCATTCACTTATGCACAAATATCCTTGAGAAAGATATTAATCTGTCTCTTCCTTCCAGTTATGGGTTAAATAATAGGGTAGATTCTATAGCCTTGGCTGGCAACCGGTCTACTGCAGAAAGCAATAGCAACCTACTGCGAGATAATCTTCTGCCCGGTCAGTCATGTCTTGAAAAGCGTGTATCACGTATGGCACTTAACTGACTGATTGACCATAAAGAGATGTCAAAGTATTTCTGCAAATAGTATAGCGGGTGTATCTTATTTATTCTGTTTGTAGTGAAGGGTAATTGTATACCATTGCAGGTTAATGAAATTTGGCCTTGTGGAAGATAGCCCACTATAATTCATAAAATGATTATAAATCAAGAAAGGCAATTTGAGTATAAAATAACATTTATATATATACACATATCAATTAATGTTTTACAATTAAAGAAACTCTTGAAATAAAGGTCCAACGGAGGTTATAATGTTCATGTAAAATATAATGCTGAAAAAGATAAAAGGCTTAGAAATGTGATGAATGTTCATTTTGAAGTTGCCACTTCTAAGGTCAGTAAGTCAGTAAGTTGGTTTGTGTGGAATGTCTTTGAAGAGGTCATTCCTGATGTCAATAAGTGCTTTTGAGACAGGGAGAAGGAAAGAGGCCAGCATAGTAGCCGCTCAACTTAAGTCAAGGGGAGGCACTGGTTACTCTAGCCTGTGAGTCCTTCTGTCTGATGATGCTTTGTGTCTCTGCTTTTTATATCTGCTTTTTGGATCAAAAGCTCATTTTGAATTTCACGCTTGTATTTGATTCCAGGCTTCCCATTGGCTGGTAAATAAAATTTGCGTAGGCTTGCGAAATGGAAATTTGATACATGATTAATTTTTATTTTTCAACTGGAACATCTGCGCGAACTCGGATGTACACGACAAGTTTTGTTCATTTGCCTTTTTGTTGTGAGAGAGAAAACATCCGGTTCATTGCTTTTGTTCAGTTGGTATCACCACAATAGCTTTAAGATAAATTTCTGTTTTATACACACACACACATACATATAATATGAAATAACGATATATATTTTTATATATCAAAAGCAGTATTGAGGAAATTGTAAGAATTTTTCCATTTTGCATTACACACACACACACACGCACACACACGCACACACACATATGAATAAAGATTAAAAAATACTTATCTTAGCTAACATCCTATGATGGACTTTATCAAAGCAATTGTAAGCATTTTATTTTATCATTGCAACAAGTACTACTTACTACCATTTCTTTATTTCATTTCCGTTATCAAAAAAAAGTTAATTTTAAAACAAGTTTTAACTGTTTTTGTTTACAATAAACTGAGTGTTGGAAATTATAGTTACAAAACAAATATATTCTTTTTTTCATATTATAAAAAAATTGTTTCTTATGTTGAATGAAATTATAAAGAAAACTTGGAATTCCAATGTAGGATTCCCAGTGTATTTAAGAGTTAAAAAACTTAGCGATACTAAATGCGAAAAGTGCGAGAATAATAAAAGGGAGATAACTTAATTATTTTGCAAATCATTTCATCTTGTCAACTTCGCTTGGTGCATTTTTAAATGGAATTATGAAGTTTTTTTACGATGCAAATATTCTCGGACAATTTTTTTAATTTATTTTATTTTTTTGTATATATCTATTTTATTTAAACACTTTTAGGACTTACGGATTATAAAAGTTATTTAAGTTTGATCAAAATTCAAAAAATAAGAATCAGTTTTAAAAAATTTTTTAAATATTTTTTATTTTCAAGTTAAAATCTTCTTTTAAAAAATTACAACTGATTCATAAAATTTTTAACCCAACCTTTTTCTCTTCAAGAAAGAAAGACAAACGATGCTACTTTGATCTTGAAGGAACTTCCAAAGAAAGAATTTGGAAATTATTCAATTAGTGCCACATGCCAACATATTCTTCGATTTTTTTTTTTTTTATAAATAATTAATTGCTAATTCAGTTTTCAATTGTTTAAAATGAAATTAAACAGCACAGTTTTAAATTTAATGATAATTTTAAATATTTTAAACTTTAAATTAAATACTGATAAAACTAAAAATTATTAATTCCAGAAATAGTACTTTTTTTACTCAACTGTGTTTTTGTGTAGTTAGTAGTTGAAAATAGGCTTGCCATACGTCCCGCGCAGCAAGCTTGTCTCGTTAATCCTTACAACTGAGTAGTGAGTTCGATCCTCACTGGGTGTCCCATACTTTCGGCCTTGTGCCACATCTAAGCTACGCTTAGAAAATCACCATACAGTTTGGCCGGAACTGTCCTAATTTTGCAGGATCTACCCCTATATTCGTTATTTTTTTTGTTTATCTGGCTGTGCGTGCGTGTGCGTGTGCGTGCGTGTGCACGCAAGTTTATGGGTGCGTGGGTGACCCCTACAGCTTATGAGGTGTTGTTAGGTTATTAAAATATTTGTAAAAGAAAATAAGCTCATAATAAAAATTACCAACTATCTCAATTTGAAGCTTGGAAATTATATAATCCTAATTAACAAACTTGTATTGTAATGATTGAACTGTAACATTATTAACAGTATTAATTCCTGACCACTGACAATTCCTTACTTACTGATTTTCAATTCAGTTCAATCAATAGTAAAATCATTAGCTACCATTCTATAGTTTAGAAGTGCATTGAAATATGAGCAAGAAAGTAATTATCAGTGGTTAGAAATTAATGAAAGTATTACTTAGAAAGTGCAGTTACTATTGTGGGGTTTGATACATTGACACCCACACACACACACACACACACACACACACACACACACACACACACACACACACACACACACGCGCGCATGGTCACTCGGCGTGATGACTTGTTTTCGCCTAAACGATGCTAATAAAAGCGGAAAACATCACGTGGTACACCAGTTAGGATTTCGTCCCGGGACAAGAGCAGACATGTCTCCCTAACTCACACAAACACACGCGCACTAATTGCGGGTAGCAATTAGTGGCGCAAATTTCTTTTATTTTTCTTCTCCGACATTAACACTATGCACATTAACTTTCATTCAAACAGGATTTTACATAAAATAACTTTCTACACATAAATTCACAATTCTCCCAACCTTCGTCAGTAGAAATCCACAGACTACTACATTCGCATGTAAGTCTCTCTCTCTCTCTCTACTCAACGCACACACAGACACAGAACTTTGTCTTCTGTCTGACTTTCTTCATCAAGGATTTGAACTTTGAACTCTTTACGATAATCTTAACAATTGTTACAAACCTTTCTTTCAGCTAGAGTAAAAACTTCATACATCTTATTTTGTTTCTACGAACAGACGAAGGGGAATGACTCTTTCCTTTTCACTTTCTCATGCATGCTTTCTCAACCCCATGTAACCTTTGTCAATACATTGTTTTTCTGGTTACTTTCGCCTTATTTGTTCTTTCTTAAAACCTGCCTTAAATCATGACACCATGTTACGTCGAGTCGACTCGTTAAACTTAAATAAGTAATGGACCCTCTGTCCACTACACTATAGAGACTCTCAAACCAACAGATAACTGATGAAGAGTAAAGAGCATTATCACTAAAATGTTATGATAATAACAATAAAGATGAGGATAATAGTTTCAATTACTCCTTATTTCAGAAATAAAATAAGCATTAGTGATTGAATAGGATTAATGTAAATGGATTGTTAATGGCTTTACGATAGAAATGTATTGAAAATCAAAATGAAAGGGATTTTCAGTATCAGGAATTAATGCAAATATATATATGTCTATATAACTGATGTAATAAGGCTATTATATAAAATGAAAATGTATTGCTAATGATTTTACTTTAGGGATCCATTAAAAATCAAGAAGAAAGGGATTGTCAATCATCAGGGATGAAAGCAAACATTACTGATGGAATAGGGATATTATATGTATAATGGGTAATATTTTTACTATAAATGCATTAAAAATCAGAAAGAAAGGGATTGTCAGTGGTTAGAAATTAATATAAACATCTTACTTTGGCTGGTTAGCTTACTCTGCAATTCTCTACCTCAAGTGTCTCTTGGGCCTTGTACATAGTGAAAATAAATGTTAGACATTACTGATAAAATAGGATTGCTATATGTATAACTAGCAGTATATCCCGGCATTGCTCGGGTGTAATGAAAGCTTTAAAACTAATCCATGGTCCTGGAGCTCAGACTCTTTGGATGTTGGCATGAAAGACTAAAAAGCAATAGTTTTTTCCAGTTAAAGCGAAACTGTAGACTGAAAGAAAAAATCAATGGATGTAAGTCAAATTTTGATTTCCTGGTATCGATATCAAATAAGTTTTTTTCGTCGTAAACTGAATTTTGAAGGTTAAATAAGTCCTCTGAGTAAATGGTATCATGGCTGAGACTAAGAACTACAATTATACCTACTTAGAGCCAAACCTGAAGCAAAAACTAAAATAAAAGGGCTGGAAAAAAAAATACAGACATACAGGCAGACATTCGATTATCGATATTTATCAGGGGTACCTCGACACAAAACCTAGCTAAGAACACTTGCAGATGCTTATGGTACAACTGTGCAAATTTTCAAGAAAATTGGTTCAGCCATTTCGGAGTCTGTAGGTAACGGACACACACACACACACACACACACACACACACACACACACACACACACACACAGAGTTCCATTTATAAATAAGTTTAGATGTAAATACACTGCTAATAATTTTAGAAATTCACTGGAAATTAGAGAAAAGGTGATTGTCGGTGTTCAGGAAATAATACAATTAAGTCTTTTGGTGTTCTTCTATTGGTGTGGTAGGATGTTATATATTATCAAATGGAAACTTGTAAAATAATTTACTGTAGTTTATTCAAGCTGTTTATCATATTCTTCATGAAAATTATCAACAATGTTTGATAGAAAACAAAAAGTCAAGAGATAATCAGTTTAGTATAGTATTTATGTTGTTAATTGTCCAAAGTTTGAAATCAACATGTGTTCAAAACTAGGACTGCGAAATAGAGTTTAGCATCATGTGTCAAAAGTTGATCTGATTTTGGATAGTCATTTTAACACATATATTGTGCAAACTTACACTAAATGTTATTGATTGTAAGTTGTTCTTCAATGCAAAGAATTTGTAGTAAGTTATGACAAAAAATTAAAATAAAATATATAAACAAAAATAAAAAGATTCAATTTAAATTAAACCATTTGCATTTTCCTTTAAAATCCTTATCTTTTTCTTTATATCTCCCCACCTCTCTCTAAACATCTCTTTCTATCCTTCCCTCAACTAATGAGAAGGCAACCCTCAAATAAAAAAGAAGGAAGAAGAAAAGACTGAACCCTGCCAAAAAATGTTAGAAGTTTTCAGGAACAGAACCTAATTTGTGACTGAAAATTAACAAAAGGTCTGAGGGGTCTCAATGCATATCTTCCATTAGAAAACAGTGAAAAAATGAAGGACTGCTGAAAAATAAAATAATTTTGGTCAATCAAAAGATTTGACACAAAGAAACTTTTGATATTAGCTGAGACCAAAGTTTCAGCCAGAATCTCAGAGCCTGGTCAGAAGAATATGAACCTGACATCTCTGAGTGAGAAGCAGAAGACATGGTGAGAATGACCTATTTCTAATATTACTATTACCCCTAGAATGGTCTGACTTCAAAACTACCACTATTAAGTTGAAACAGACATTTCTCCAGACTGTAATCAATATCCATCTTATAAATTAACATTTTTAACACCAAATACCAAAGGACTCACTCATCACTCTAAAGAAAATAAATAAAAATAGATTATTTATTTTAAACCCTAAGTTAGTTTGTTTTATGTCCTATGTTTCCAATAAAAGAATTATCTAACAACACTTATCCAGACTAGTGACCTTCTGATATGAACACATAAGTTTCCAAGATTTATAATCATTTGAAAACTGCTAATCATCTGACTGTTACAGATTGGAGTGTTTCAGAGATACTACATGAAGTGTTATGATTTATCAACATATGATGAGAACTTTCTGTTAACAGCATGCAAAGCCTTTACAGTTGACTAGAGGTTTCAACAGAATATCAACTTTGTGAAGAGACTGTACAAATGTGAAAGATAAGTGTAATGTTGAATCAGCTGTTATATTTTCAATATTCTTATTTAGGATATGTAATAGCTTCCTCTTGATTTTGAGGTTGAACTGGGCTTGATAACTTCTGAGTATTCCACCTTTTCTATCACTTCTGTAGCACTGCCTTTGACTACTGACCATATAATGATACCATGTTTTTTTTGTTTTTTTTTTATAATCATATCGCCGCAAGCAAGGCATTTTACTGCCACTGTTTTACAGGGGGTTACATAGGAAGAAAGTTATGAGAAAGAGTGACAGGTTATAGGGGGTGTCAGGAAGTGGGTAAGAGAAGGATGAGAATATTGATAAGAGTGGAGTGGACAGAGAAAGAAGTATGAGAGAGAGGATGCAGGTTAGTGGGATAGAAGATGACTATTGACTTTACATTTAAATTCTTGGAGATTATAACTGTCAGGAAAGCAGGTAAATGGAAGGGAATTCCACAGACAGGAAGTGTGAGAAAAGAAGCTGCTGGAGCATTAGTCTATAAAGGTTCATTAGTAGGTCTAGTAGAGATAAATACTATCTAGGAGTTATTAATAAAGAAAGTGAAATGACAACAACAGAAAACAAGTATGAAGAACATTATATTTAAGACTTTAAAAGTTCTAGGTTCAGGATTGTTAAACTATTTTTATCATGATACATTTCACTAGACATGTCAGCTAGATGGGAGCACTAAAAAAGCAAAACCCAAAATTAAAAAGGTCTTCTTCTTGGAGCATCACATCTAAATCACAAATCAAATCTTTACTAAAATCCAAAATTGAATTGTCAATCATGAACATTGCCACCAAAAACTACAGAAATGAGCCTGGAATCTTGCAACTGTTAAACCACTAGTAAAAATAAAACCTGGCATACGTGGCCAATAATGTGCCCTTCAAATTGACACTTCAACCTTGTCATATGTCCACCAGCTCATCTGCACACCTCACTGGTGTCAATTTCAACCATGAAGATAGACTGATCAATCCCACCAATGACACCCCACTCATAGAACAATGTGGTTCCACTCCAGGCCTCTCTCCTAACAACACCTGTTATGTCAGTCAACCAACACCACAAATCTGTCAACTCCCAGTATTACCAGCAACACCATTACACCTAATTATTTCCCTTACCAACAGCAACTAAAGAACCACATATCAACAATTTTGTCATCTTTTCACACAAATATGTACATCGCATATTAACAAATATATTTACCAAAATTACACAAAATTATCTTAAAATACTAAAGGCAACTTTGGAATCTTCTGCAACTATTCTTGATGGCCTCTTTGTTTAAGTTGGGAGAATGCTGCCATAATCCTTGTCTTCAGTTCATCTTTGGTATTACAAGAAGTTTTGTTGGTCTCTCGCTCAACTTCACCCGACACATGATATTCAAGGAGTTTGCAGTCTGGTGAGTTAGATGGCCAGATGTAAGGGGTGACATGGTTGCAGAAATTGTTCAACAGCCATGACTGGGTTCTACTGTTTTTATAACATGGTGCAGAGTATTGCTACTAGATATAGGGTTTTCCAGCAGCCATCCTCTTGACCCAGGGCAGTACAACCTGCTCAAGTAGAACTCCAATTAATACTTTTCCCAAGGGTATTTGCACACAAGTGAATGCAATGAATTCAACTGGAATTTGAACTCAGCTCTCTGATTTCTTGTTCTGAGCTGATACCCATTGCACCACAATACAAATCAATGAATTTATATCCTGACACAGTTATTACCTGTATTTTGATCTTAAGTTTTAACTCTTACCTGTATAAGGTTAATATTTCCCATTTAAGGAAGTGTCTTGGCAAGAAAAGAGATTGTGTGGACAATAATTATTTGTTTTATAAAATGAGTAATGTTTTCACTATTAAGTCACATCTTTATGGATCTATATCTCAGTGTATTAAGTGCTTTGACAAAGAGGGAAATTATATCAGAAGATATTCATTATGTGTAAAATGTTTTTCATCAACAGAGTATAAAAGTACTGATCTACCAATTTATATTTCAAAAAAAATTAAAAGCCATTTGGTAAATGTCATTGAAACATGGGAAACTGGAAATAATATTTTGAGGCTCACTAAATGATACAACTGTTTTGCAAACTTTTTTTTACATTTATATATAATCTTAAAACTTGACCCTCACAAAGCGAGCGGTGGTGACGGAATCCCAACCATAGTCTTAAAGAAATGTGCCCCTGAACTCTCCTCTATCCTTTCTAAGCTCTACAACC
This sequence comes from Ascarosepion bandense, assembly GCA_037127315.1. Taxonomy (NCBI): domain Eukaryota; kingdom Metazoa; phylum Mollusca; class Cephalopoda; order Sepiida; family Sepiidae; genus Ascarosepion; species Ascarosepion bandense. Next base: position 812,885 of record JBBBDQ010002539.1, on the reverse strand, counting down.
TCTGCCTATCTGCTTCCTGCTTTCCTGCCTGTTGGAAATCTTCCTCTATAGTTCCTATATTTAAAAACACTGGAGAACCCTCTGACCCTGCAAATTACCGCCCTATCAGCCTTCTTCCGATCTTTGGCAAAGTGTTTGAAGCCATTATCAACGCCGAGGTGGTTCAGCATCTCACAGCACACAGGCTCCTCTCGGACAAGCAATATGGTTTCCGCTTCACCAGGTCTACTGCTGATATGCTAACGACCATCACCGAGTACATATACCAGGCACTCGACAGGAATGGCGAAGCTCGAACCGTTGCATTGGATATATCTAAGGCGTTCGACAGAGTTTGGCATGCTGGCCTTCTATGTAAACTGCGGAGCTATGGTATAACTGGACATTTGTTTGAACTAATCCAGTCATTCCTCTCTAACCGCACAATGAAAGTGGTATTAAACGGACATGCCTCTCAGAACTACCATACAAATGCAGGTGTCCCCCAAGGCTCCATCTTAGGTCCTACACTCTTCCTGATATATATTAATGATCTCCCTGATTCCATAAGAACCCAAATAGGTTTGTACGCCGATGACACCACAGTTTACTCTCGCCTCCAACAAAAATCTGGTGTAGGCGTCAAAGCTAAACTTGCAGCCGAGATTGAAAAAGACCTCCAATCCATATTGGACTGGGGTAAGAAATGGCTAGTAAATTTTAATGCTTCTAAAACGAAGCTACTGTCAATTAACCATCATCGACAATCTCACCTACCTCCCATTAGCATGGACCAGGCTTGCCTCCCAGAGAGTAAAACACTACGCCTCCTTGGTCTCACAATTTCAGCGGACCTCAAATGGAATGACTATATCGAATCCATTGCTAAATCCGCTGCTATGAAAGTCGGTTCTCTGTGTAGGGCCCGGAAGTTTTTTCCGTCTAAATCTATCCTACACATTTACAAATCTACCATCCGCCCGTGCATTGAATACTGCTGCCATATCTGGTCGGGTGCCCCTGCTGTTCTCCTCGGGCTTCTCGATAAGGTTCAGAGGAGGGTCTGTAATGTGATAGATACCGACTTGGCAGACCGCCTGCAGTCTCTCTCCCACCGGCGAGACGTGGCTTCGCTGTGTCTCTTCTATAAATACTTTCACGGCTTCTGCTCCGATGAACTTAGATCACTGGTGCCCCCTAAATACGAATTTGCACGAGATACTAGATTAGCAACTAGATCCCACCCTTTTACAGTGAAATCGATAAAATGCAGCCGTAACTTCTACTCCAACAGTTTCTTTCCTCGCACTTCCCGACTGTGGAATTCTCTTCCAAACGATTGCTTCCCCGACGGCTACAATCTCCAGGAGTTTAAATGTAAGGTCAATAGACACCTCCTAACACACTAACCTGCTCCCATTCTATCAAACACTCTTCCCATCTGCCCGACACTCATCCTCGCTATCCTTACTCATCTATCACCTTTCTCTTGACCATTCCCTATGTCTATCCACTCCTTCTCTTTACCTATGTCTATCCACTCCTTCTCTTTACCTATGTCTATCCACTCCTTCTCTTTACCTATGTCTATCCACTCCTTCTCTTTACCTTCCCCTATGTAGCCCCATGCGCAATAGTGGCAGTGGAATGCCTTGCTTGGGGTGAGATGATTAAAAAAAAAAAAAAAAAAAAAAAAAAAAAAAAAAAAAATATAACATAAGGGAGAAAGAGAAAAAGAAAAACTGATATAATGTTTACAAGAATGTATATTATATTTTGTGGAATATTATTTATACTTCATATGCTATTTTTTTAATTACATTGATGTTTTAAAAAGTGTAAAAAATTAAAAACATAAAATGTGTGGTAGGAATAAAATAATTCCTTGAAAATTTTAAAACTTTATAAAAAATTATTTCAAATGTGAATAGATCAAAAGTTTAGGTTTACTGCCTGGATTTTGAAGAATTGCCTAAAAACTGAAGATTGTATGCATTTTCAAACCTAATTTGCAAATTCACTTTGGGTTAGAGAGACTTTTCTTCCTGAAAGGTTTTAACATATATTCAATAATAATGAAATTAAACTATCAATGTATAAAGTTTCCCTAAAATTTTATCCTTTTTTTTTGCTTAATCTATCTTGTTGGCAGTCAGAGGAATGGTGGATTTCAAATTTTAGATATCCCCTACTATAAAAATTAGATGATATGTGCAAATATATTAAATAGTTTCAGCATTCTTATTAAAAGAGTTAATTAAACCAAAGTATGTATGAAACTTAGTAATTATTAAATCCTGAGTGTGGTTTCACATTTTGGGGCTATAGTGTATATTATCAAGATTTCATGGAATAAATAATGGCAGCTGTTTATAAAAACCTTTAATATTGTGACATTTAAGAAAAATTACTTTTAATGATCTTAAGACACTTTAGAAAATCAATTACCAGATATAAACATTTAGATATTTGATAACAGATTAAGGACCACAAATTGATCCAACATGCTTTGTTATGAAGTGAGATCAGATGGTAGCTCCTCACATAAAGCAGAAAGTTTGGATTTAGTAATGAAAGCAGAGATTATTTTAAATAATATTAAATTTGTGGATATGAATTCTTTATTTATCAAAAAGATTTTTACATTTTTCAAATCTTTTCACTTCAAACAAATCAATAAAGACAGTAGGACTCAAGAGATTTCTGAGTGTTAGAGAATATGAGTAAAATATACAATCTAAGAGAGACAATAAAAGAACAAGAATTAAAAAGACTTGAATTCATAAAGCTTAGGCACCATAGAGAAAAGTTCATTAGAACAATTATCATAAAAGTATTTATAAAGAAGGATCAATCATCTAGCCAATTTAACTGTAAAATGATGAGACTTTGTTGACAATTTAGTACTGCACTTAAATTCATAAAGTCTAGGTACCATTGAGGAAAGTTCATCAGAGAATGTATCATGAAAGTATTTATAGAAAAGGCATAGGAATGCTATGTTGCAGTGGTGGGAAAGGGACTGAAGCTGAGATGCGAGGCCAGGACCAATAACATTGCTTATTCTTCTTTGGATTTTATAAAGGATCACTAAATAAATAGTACACAGTAATATTCAAAGTATGGAAAAATGAAAGACTAATTGATGGAGCTTTTCTTTCTGAGTCAGTTAGTGCCATATGTAATACATTCTTGGGCGGTCATGTCTCTTTTGAAATATGGCTGACTGGGTAGAATATTTTCCTGCAGTAGGTTACCATTATTTTCTGTGGTAAACTGGTTGCCAACCAAGGCTGTAGAACACAATTTGTCCTGCTATTTAACCCATAGGTTGAGGAAGAAGGGATGAATTAATACTTTTCCTAATGATATTTGCACACAAGTGAATGCAATGACTTCAACTGGAATTTGAACTCAGCTCTCTGATTTCTTGTTCTGAGCTAATACCCATAGCACCACAGATTCACTTAAATTCAAAAAGACTAGGTACCTTAGTGAAAAGTACATCCAAACAATTACCACAAAAGTATTTATAAAAGAAGCAGACAGGTAACCCTACAACAGTAGGAAAGTTAATTAAGCTGAGATGCCAGATAAAGACCGATAATATTGCTGATTCTTCTTTAGATTTTATCATAGAGTTCAAAGTAAATAGCTGTATATTTAGATGTACATATGCATGCTCTCACATACACAAACACAAACTTCTACATATGCTGATCAAAGTGGAATTTAGTAAAGGAGAAATTCCAGGAATATTGTTCAGACTGAAACTTAAACAATATTGATAGCAAAGCAGAATGGAATTTCATATCTTAGTTTTGAACATTATTGCATATTTTCCATTGCTTTTAACAATAACATATCGACATCTTGTTGATTAATTCAAATTAGTTTAGACGCTATCAAAAGCACCTTACAATAAGCCAGTGATGGTTTGCATGAAATAGACCTACACATCCAATTTACCATGAAACAACATGTCTGCCTAAATTTTTTCTTACATTTGCTCTATATGTATTTATATACATATATATTTACAGCTCTCTTAGTTATCCTACCACTGTATGTACAGGATTGATAAATTGTCATCTAAATTACACAAAAAATCTAAGTAACACTGACATCTTATTTTGATAGATATATTTTTAAAAATTACATAAAAAATCACTTAAAATACGAAAAAGTAAATTTATTCTATAAAATTTAACCATGGCCTCTAACAATTTTGAAATTTATAGCAACACTTCTGGACAATTTTCTCCTTGTTTAACTTGGTGTATGCTAGCAAAATACTTGCATACACTTCATCTTTAATGTTACAAGGAGTTTTGATGGTTTTCTCTCAACTGCATCCCACACATAGCAATCAAGTGGGGTGCAGTTTGGGAAGTTAGGTGGCCAGATATAAGGGATGATGTGGTCGTCTGCTTGTGTAGATTTACTCTTTAGTATTTTTGTATATTTTTGTTAAAATATATCAATGTTCTTTTCATTTTTGCATAATTTAAATGACAGTTTATTCATCACACCCTCTGTGTGTGTGTGTGTGTGTGTGTGTGTGTGTGTGTGTGTGTGTGTGTGTGTGTGTGTGTGTGTGTGTGTTTAAATTCTTAGTTTTGGATCTGACGAAACCTAGAAATGCAAAACACAATCAAATCTAATTTCTCTGAAACACTTTCCATTTGTCAAATTTCTTAAAACACACACACACACACACACACACACACACACACACACACACACACACATATATATATATTAATAGTTACAGCAGAACATGTAAGTAATTACTACAAAATTGTACATTTTGTTTTGACATTGAAAAAACAATGTCTCAACTGGTAATAAATTGTTTTAGAAAATTTTTATTTAAAAGTTCACTTGTTCTAAGAGTAATCATGTTACCAATCTCAGATTTAGTTAGGTTAGTAATTATACTGTTTATTACCATCATTGTTAAGTATCTGATGAGACATTTGTTATATATCACTGTACGACGACAAACAACGAGAACACGCATATATAAAAATATAAGATTATATTTCTATTCCTGACGACGAGCCTGTGTGGAACAGAGAATGGAAGAGTGAGAGCGCACATAGAATGAGTCGACGGGAGTGTAAGTCTTGCCTGTGGTGTCTCTCTGCTTCCACTGGCCGTTCTCTGCTGGCGAATCTGTGTGTCGATTTCTTTTTATAGTCTTCTAGAACCGGGACTTTTCCTTCCGGTTTTGTCTCGCCTACGCAACGCCCACGTAATTCCAAGAGACACCTGTTTTGTTTACTTCCGTAGTCATTTCCGCCGCTGTCGGAAATAAGGTCAAACGAGCCCGACTCATAACCCTGCGACATCCGCTCCAGATGCCGACAGGATGTATTTCTCAAACACCTGTCTTGTCATTCGCTGACCCCTTCATCGACGGGAAATATCATCGATTGCATCAACCTTCTTCGGGTGGGGGCTAGATTGCTATATTACACATTGTTCTTTCAATGTCAAAAAAAAATCTACAATTTTGTAGTAGTTATTTACATGTTCTAATATAAAAGTCAAATATACTTTTTGGTCTATTTTTATATTGAGTCCTGTTTTAACTTAATTTTTAATTTTATTCTTCATTCTTTTACATTTGTATATATTTTGTATATATATATATATATATATATATATATATATATAAAAGTGGAGACTGAGGTTAACACCAAGTATTAACCTTCAGGTCATGTGTGTTGTGATTTAGCTCAACCATTTATATACACTGAACAATGGTGCATTATGGGTAGTGAGGTCTATTGTATTATCCTAATGGTTACTGGGTAGGAAATTAGTTACATTACAAATTATTCTATAGATTACTGAGTAGTAGTAATTGTGAATCTAAATACAGTTATTTGTAGCTATTTGATAGTGTTAAATTTTAGTTATTATTTATTATTGATTAATTATGTGCTGTTATTAATTATTATAAAATTTACTTTTCTTTTGTGTGCATTATTTATTTAATTTGTTTATTTATTCTAATGTTTTATTTATTTTGGGGGGGGGGTTTGGTCATCTTATTTGTTTGGTTTTATATGTAATGTAAACATTTGCCTTTATCATAGTGATATTTTACAATGAATTCAATTTTAGTTTTTTAATTTTAAGTAACATTTAATTAAAAAAATTGTTTTCATACCTTCTTTTTGAGATGAATCCTGGTCATTTATTTACTAATTTGCCTGGCCTAGGAAGGTAATTACAACTATTTTCTCCTCTAGCTTGAATTTGTGGTTTTTGGATTCATTGTTGTAGGCTGATATTGTTTTCCATGATATTTTTGGTATAATTTGTTTTTAGTTTTTAATTTCCCATATATTTTTATGCTTAATTTATTTTATTTATTTTCTCTTGATGAATTTTTCAATTTTTTCAATGCCTTCATCAACAGAAAATAAAATAAACAAAAGTTACCCCCCTTATAACATATGTTAAATATGGCCCCAAATATATTTAAATATTAAATAGTTTAATAATTACTTTTTTTCTTTCCCTTTATTAACCTCCTATTTTTAGGTTTGGGTATAAACCAAATTAAAATTATACATTTAATAAATAAAAAAAATTGGCATTCCAGATTTATAATTTATAGCAGCCATAAACAATGCTAGTACCAAAAATAAAAATTCAAATCTAAAAATGTTCAGTTCATAATATATGCACCCAATGATTGCATAGGGCATGAAACTCCAGGTTGTGCTTTAAACATAGGATAATATGTATATTTATTAACATATATATATATACACAGTGAAACACATAAGTATTGGATACATGTTATTTTCTGTTATAACTCTAGTTTATGTTTGCCATTTTGCCTGATATTTGGTAAGTAATATTTTTTAAAGTTGTTTTAGCTGTATGTGGAAGGAAAATTAAAAACTCATGGTTGAATTCGTTTTTTTTATCAAAGTTCAAAATTATCCTATGCAAAAGTATTGGATACATCAATTTAATATTTTGTTGCTTAGCCTCTGTTTTGTTTCACTGCTTCCAGTCGCTTTCTATAATTGGCCACAAGTTTCCACACTGATCCACCATTACTTTACCCCATTCTTTCTTGCATAATTCCTCTAATTGCTTGATATTTTGTGGATTCCACTTATGAACTTTAATCTTCAAAGTATTCCACAGATTCTCAATTGGATTCAAGTCAGGAGACTGACTTGGCCAATTGAGAGTACCAATACCATTATTTTCAAAACATTCCTTTGTAAGTTTTGTGGTATGTTTGGGATTATTGTCATGTTGAAGCACAAAATTCTGACCATGTCCTAAAGAAGTTGCAGATTTCTGAAGGTTCTTCTATAGAATCTCCCTGTACATGCTACCATTCATTCTACCATGGATGACTTGTAACTCACCAGTACCCTTGGATGAAAAGCATCCCCATATCATAATGAAGCCACCCACAAACTTAACTGTTAGGATAGTATTGTGCTTGTTGAAGGCAGTGCCATTTTTTTTGCCAAAGACTTGTTGCTGTGTTCCTTCCCAATAGTTCAACTTTCATTTCATTTGACCAGATTACCTTTCCAAAAACTGCATACCTTTCTTTTCATAAGTTTTGACAAATTTTAATCGGACTTTGACATGTTTGGTTTTCAGTAAAGGCACTTTTCTTGGTGATCTTGAATGAAAGCCTGTACAATATAGAGCTCTGCTAATGGTATCCTTACTTCCATTAATTCCAGCACCTTCAAGATCAGTTTTAATTTCAGAACTAGTAATGATGGGGTTTTTTTGCACATTTCTACTGATCCACCTTGAAGTCCTCTCATTTATTTTTCTTGGTCTTCCATTTCTTAGAAGGTTTGCTGTACCGTTGCCATACTTCTTATACTTTTTGATGATATTTCATACTGTACTTAGTGCTAGATTCATTTCTTTGCTAATTTTTCGGTAACCTTGAGATAACATTCCTGTACTATCAAAAATTTGAATATTTAAAGTCTTTTAAAATACAAAGTTTCAATTGGAAATTTGAAAAAAGTGTCATGTATCCAATACTTTTGCATAGGGTAATTTTGAACTTTGATAAAAAAAAAATAGATTCAACCATGAGTTTTTAATTTTCCTTCCACATACAACTAAAACAACTATATAAGATATTACTATCAGGCAAAATGCCGAACATAAACTAGATTTATAACAGAAAATTACATGTATCCAATAATTATGTATGTCACTGTATATATATATATATATATATATATATATATATATATATGGAAGAACATAATATATGAATTTCTGTAGATTAAAAAAAGCAAATGAATGTAAAAGTGGAAAACATTCTGCATAATATGTTAGGTCCTTTAATAACAAAATCCAAAATAAAAAGTTGTCCTCTCTGAAGGAGCTTCAAGCATCATATTCGGTTCACAAAACAAATCCACTTAAAACATAGCAAATAACAACATAAAATAATACAATCATGAATGTTGTCGTCAAAAAAAAAAACGTGGACAAAAGAAACCAAGACATTTGCTTTTCAGAAAGGCATTTATAAATAATAAAGTCAGAACAAAGCAGTTGTTGGCACCTAGCAAGCTCTTGACATCACCACCAATCAACTGATACACATATTGACATAGAGACATGCCATTTACATCATCTTTATCCGCAAAACAGAATTACAACAAGTGGGTTAACTGCTGCTACCCAGCAGGCTCTTAATGTCACTACAATGACCTCGATCAACCAAACCAACAAACATATTCACTTGAAACTCATCCTTTTCCAAATCACCAGACCTTGTACCACATAGGGACCTCTGCTCATATCCTCTGTATTGTCAAAGAACAAATCCACCATTGCTTTTAAGAAAGTTAAATGACACAGTCAGAATTGCAGAAAACAGGCCAGTTGTCATCACTTGGCAGACTCTTAGTGTAACCACATGTGACTTACGTCAACTCTGACAAATGCATCAAGCTGCCTCTAGTGCCCACATTACAGATACTCTGCACACATCTTATGTATCAGTAATACTAATAATTACCCAATACCAATAATTACCCAGTACCAATAATTACCCAATAGTAATAATTACCCAATAGTAATAATTTTATATTAACAATTCTTATTTTCTTTCCCTTCACCTACTGATATTACTCATTGTTTTGTTTGTTCTTTTATGATACTATATGCATGTTTATAACAATATATCTACATCTGTCTAAAGGAATATTTTTGTTGATGGAATTGTATATTTGTAGGAAGAGAATGGCAGAATATAAAAATGCAAACATTTGCTATAATTATGCACCAATATGAAATGCTGAAGATATTGGAATGCTGAATTTTTAAATGTTTACATTAAGTTTTTTTAGACATTTCTGGACCTGTAGTGTAGCCAATCTCATTCATTTTCCTTATACTTTTGTTTTGTTTTTTGTCAGTATTATTATTAAGTATCCAGCATTATGATAATAAAAGATCTGCCAAGAAAGGTGAAAAACTGTAAGAACCTGGACACAAACTGACCATGAATGATCTAGCAATTACAGCACATTCTACAGTATCTGCCTATATTTCTGAGATGAGGTATATTTACATTATTTACATTATTCAAACTGTTAGTCCTCATTTTTATTGGCATCTTTATGACATTTTGGCTGTTGTAGACTCCAGCCTTCTTCAGGTGCTTGGAATTTCAAACTGAACCCTTTATTTTGATCACTGAAGTATATCATTCTCAATCCATGTATCATGCCACTTCCAGATATCATGTAGTTATCATCTCTCTAAGTTATTTGTTCACCAAAATGAATGTGAACAAGAACCTGAATGAAACTTACTTCTTAAGTATTAATTATGAATTAAAAATATATACATATTTATTTTCTTTTCCATTTATTATTCTACAGAAAATGTAAATGTTTTTAATTTAATTAAAAATACTATCAGCATTTTGGAGTATGTGTAAGCAATTATGACTGTCCATTGTGGTACAGTGGATACCAGTTCAGTTGAGTAGATAGACTAAACGATCGCCCGGTTCACACTCCACCCACGTCTATTGAACAGGTGTAGAGGCGCATCCCTTGTTCCCTGTTTAGGATGCGGTTTCTGGTTTTCTCTTTTCCAATCTTTTTACTCTTTTCTTTTTTCTTTTCCAATTGGAATAGATAGACTAAACTATTGCCCAGTTCACACTCCACCCTCATCTATTGAACAGGTGAAGAGGCTCATCCCTTGTTCCCTGTTTAGGATGTGGTTTCCGGTTTTCTCTTTTCCAATCTTTTTACTCTTATATAGCCCCCTGCGCATCAGTGGTGTTACCGCCTTGCTCGGGGTGATATGATTAAAAAAAAAAAAAAGGAAGGAATCGGAGAAGTAAGTTCAAATTCCAGTTGAATTTGTTGCATTCATGTACACGCAAGTACCCTTGGAAAAGGTATAAATCCATCACTTCTTTCTCCAGCTATGGTTTAAATAGCAGGGCAGATTGGGTTCTATAGCCTTGGTTGGCGACCAGTCTACTGCAGAGAGTAATGGTAATCTACTATGGGAAAATCATCTACTCAGTCAGTCATGTCTCTTTCAAGACATGATTGCCCAAGTGTGTATCATGTATGGCACTTAATTGACTGACTGTAAGCAAGTACATCTGCAATGCCAATCTGTTTGTTTGGATTTGGAAATATTTAGCATTGAAATAAAAATTGTTAATATTTGTTTAGATTTAAGCCTTGGTTATGATAACTTTCTCTCAGAAGAAATACCATAGAGCTAGTTTCAACATAAATTCTAGATCTACAACTTTGAAGTTTTCACATTTTAATGATTGTACCATTATTAAAACAGTCTGGTGAAAAACCACTGGTGAAATGCTTTGGTAAAGCTATTATATTGATAAAAGGAAAATAAGCCTGAATTTGAATTTAACCTTTATCACTCTGTATGTAACTTCTTTTACTGGACAAAAAGTTTATCCTGCCACTGAAGGTGTATAGTGGGTTATCTTATCTATTCTTTTTCCATTGTAGTGGGAGTCCATTCTAGTGAAAGGTAGTTGTATACTGTTTCAGGTTAACGGAATTAGGCCTTGTGGTAGATAGCCCACTATAAGTCATAAAATGATGATAAAACCAAGAAAAGCACTTTGAGTAGAAAAATAACATTTTTTTTTATATACACATATCAATTAATGTTTTTACAATTACAGTAAGACTTGAATATAAGTCCAACGGAGATTAAAATGTTCATGGCAAATAATATGCTGAAAGAGATTTAAGGCTTAGGAATGTTGTTCATTTTGGCAATAGAAGGCTGACAAGGAGAATTCGATACTTAGAGTAGTGTGAAGGCATCTTGTATGTAAGGAATGTCTTTGATGTATTCACTCCTTAGGTCAGTAAGTACTTTTGAGACAGGGAAGAAGGTAAGGAGAGGTGAAGAGAGGCAAACGTAGTAGCCGCTTGACTTAAGTCAAAGGGATATTGATTACATTCTTCTCCTTTAGGTCTGCCTGCTGGGTGCTTTCTGTCTCAGCTTTTAATATCTGCTTTTTGGATCAAAAGCAGCTTGTTTGGGATTTCCCACTTGAATTTGATTCTGGGCTTCCCATTGGCTGGTAAATAAAATTTGTGTAGGCTCGTAAAATGGAAATTTGATATTTGATTAATTTTTATTTTTCAACTGGAACATCTGCGCGAACTCAGATGCGCACTGATGAGTTTTGGTCATTTGATTTCTGGTCGTTAAAGTGCAAACATCCAGTCCCTTGCTTTTGCTTGGTATCACCACAGGTGACTCTGATCCCTGTGTTTGATTTCTTTGCTGTGTTGTTATATCCTGCTTTAACAATGGAAAACAACTTTGAGGGAAATTAACAATAAAGATAGTGTAACTGATAGGGATTGAAAAAGAATCTGGTAGAAATGAGAAGTAATATTATTAATGCAGAATGCTGAAGGTTTTAAGAAAAAAAAAGAACAGACAATCTTCAAAACAACTTATTTCATTGAAGAATAAACAATACCAGAATTTATTAAACCTCAAGCATATTTCTTCATAGTTTGTATCATTCAAAACTGAAAGTTCAGCTTTGAAATTAAAAACTTAAAACTTATTTAAACTCATTTTAGATATTTCAAAACAATATTGTTATAAAACTGAATGTTCCTCTGATTTACAATCACTTACTGAAAACACTCAAAATCTGCACAGCACACATACAATTCTGGCTTGGAATTGAAGTTTTACATTCTGTCTCAGAAACCCATTAAAACAGGCTCCAAGTTCCATTTGCTAAATACTGCTGTTTGATTGGTCCATAAATGGACTATGTGAAGTTTTGTTTTGCTATATAAGTTTCCAAGAAGGTTGAATTCAAGAAGGGCTTACAGACTGCTATATGGCTGGTTGATCAGCAATATCCCTGCCTTACTTTCTCACTTACCCACATGTCAAGTCCTTACCTCTCTTCCTCACACATTGTCTGTAAGGAAGAAAGAAGGAGCAACCCATCAATCTCATGATTACTATTATAGAAGGAAGGAAAGAACATCACAGAGCTACCAATTACCCAGCTCACTCTCTGAGCCACACATATTTGTTCCCTTTCCTCTTCTCTCAACCTTCCATACCCTCTTCACTAAGGACAACCACTTTGGGAAACCACACATATCTTTGTGAACATTACATACAATTATAGACAACCAGCCTAAAATAAATTCATACCAAAATCTGATGCCAACTGGCTAAGAATTAAGGACAACCAAATTTGTAAAACACTCGTCTGTATTTATTTAATAAACAAGATAAATTTACACCTACCTTTGTCATAATTCTTCTTGCAACCATACACTTGTTTATAACAACATGAAATATCAAGTGTGAGTAAAAGTCCCTAAAACTTGTTTGTTTTAAATACACAGTTGGAAACTGGGTTTGAATATTCTTTATCCAACATTCGATTATTCTTTATTCGATATTCAGTTATTTCTTATCCGACAGTCAGTTATTCTTTATTTAACATGCATTTATGGCAGCATACATAATGCAGATGCAGTGCATCACATGTTGTCCCTTTTTCAAGTTAAGCAAAATAATAGTAAAAGCAATAATGGTGATTGATGATTAAGCCAGATGAAGATAGTTTGGTTAGAATCAGTATCATCTGTGAATAATTTAAGAAAGTAGAATTTGATTTTGAAAACAAAACTTGTAGCAGTAGACAAGAATTTGGCAACCATTTTGGTTTATGATCTTACTCAATGTTAAAGTTAAAGTAAACACTTCAACAATTACAAGGAAAATTCAAAAAAGAGGGAAAAGAATTTCACATGAATTGTAGGAATTAAACATTGGATGACATCATCAGTGCATTTCACAAATAATTTTGCAGCATATTGTCACTGATAATGAAAATTTTGAGAACAAAGTTAACATAGAGCATCAACAACAAAATAACAACCTTCTTGTTTATTGTTATATATCTGGTCAGATATGTAAAATTTACTGTACTGTAAATGTTGGAAATCTGGTGAAATTTTTATTGCTGTGTGTTACAATTTTTACATTTGAAGTTTCATTACTCTAATTGAAAGGATATGCATTGTGGCGCAGTGGATATCGGCTCGGAATGAGAAACCGGGGAGCCGAGTTCAAATTCCAGCTGAATTCATTGCTTTCACTTACGCGCAAATACCCTTGGGAAAAGTATTAATCCGTCTCTTCCCTCCAGTTATGGGTTAAATAACAGGACAGATTGGGTTCTATAGCCTTGGTCAGCAACCAGTCTACCGCAGAAAGCAATGATAACCTACTGCAGGATAATCTTCTGCCCAGTCAGTCATGTCTCGATCGCCCAAGCGTGTATCATGTATGGCACTTAACTGACTGAATTGAAATTCATGTACAGTAGATAGAAGCCAAAATACTAATGACAGTGCCAAAACAGATTACTCACTATATATTCATCATTAGCTTCAGTTCTATCATGAATTCATCAGTGTAATATGACTTATATAGTCAAAAAACAAAAAAGAAGTTTTTGCAGAATATTATTCACTCAATCAGTTAATTGCCATACATGATACATGCATAGACAATCATCTCTCTTTTGAGTCATGAGTGACTAGGTTGAAGATTTACCCACAGTAGGTTGTCATTTCTTTCTGCAGTAGAGTGGCTGCCAAGCAGAACCCAATCTGTCCTGCTATCTAACTCATAGCTGGAGGGAGAAGTGATGGATACATACCTTTCTCAAAGATATTTGCATGTAACTGAATGAAACAAATTCGACTGGAATGCAAACTTGGCTCTCTGATTTCTCATCTGATTTCTCAGCCAATATCCATTACACCACAATGCACAATATTATTACTGAAGCTGAAAAGTCTGTTCACTACAGTAATCCAAACAGTAAATAAACATGAATGAAAAATTATGAATTAAGACTCATGAATGAGTTCAAAACATCCTGCAACATCAACATCAAAAACTTCTATTTCTGGAAAAGTTTTACTTTGTATTTTATGGGATATGAATAAAAAATTGTTGAAACTTAGTGAAACTATTACTGTTTAGAATAAAGCTGTTATATTAGGGCAATGGTTCCTAAAGTTTTTCCTCTGGGCTGCATTTTTGGAATGAAAATTTGTTTGTGCCACACCAAATTTTAAAAATGAAAAACTGAAAGTGGGTTAAAGGGAGATAACTGCATATTTAAAGTCAACTTTATCATTGGTAACTCTCTTTTCCAATTTGCAGACTTTAGTTACCATATTCTTAATACTTGATGTAATGCAAAAACAACACAATAATAAAATCAATCAATTATTATTTATAACTATTTATACTGGAATGCATGCATGCAGTAACAAGTAATCCATAATAATATTTTACATTTTAAAATCATATTTAATTTTGGCATTTGAATTTTTCAAAACTTAAATGTGATTGCCTTTCAACCATTTTGCCTCACCTGCTATCTTCTTCTGTGCCACATTAGGGCAATGTCTTTACTTTCTTATTTCATGTTTTTATTTATAGTTAAACTTCTGCTGAACACTTAAATTATAAGGATAAAAAAAGTTTTAAAATTATACACAAATATACACAAATAAAAAATAAATGATTATAATAAAAAGATAATAATTAAAATTCTTTAAATAAACAGTATTTATTTATTTTTCTGTTTATTAAGATTTAAAATTTAATGAGATATCTGAGCTTGATATATTTTAGAATATCTTTAGCATTTGTTAACATAGACAGAGCTCCATCCATACAAATACTTAAGCAGGAAACCCAAAACAAGTGAATACAATTGAAGTAAATATCAATCAATCAAAAATATCCCTTTATTGTTTTTTATTGAAGTTGACAAAATAATAACTTTTATCTGATTTCTTCTTTACAAAATAAAAACTTTTATCTGATTTCTTCTTTATAAACAAATCTACTGAATGTTAAAAGTTGGGGTTTACCACTGATATCAGTAGATTCCTCCACTGAAATTGCATATTACTTGAAATTCTTTTTCAGATAAATTTTTCATTCCAAGAGAGTGGTACATCTGACATGAAGTGGATATTTAATCAATTGATAGATCAGCTAAGAAACATGGTTCATTTTTTTCTCTCCAGAATCTATCTTACATATATATAGGTCTATCATTCATCCATGCTTAGAATATTACTGCCATATACAGTCCATTGCTCTTGCTTTTGAGATCAAGAGAGCTTTGATAAAATCCAAAGAAGAATCAGCAATATTATTGGTCCTGACCTGATATCTTGGTTTCAGTTACTTGCTTACCACTGTAAAGTTGCCTTCTTGTAACTTATCTGTAAATACTTGGCAACTGGTCAGATGAGATCTTCAATATGGTAGATAGACTTTATGATTTTAAGAGCAGTGTGAGATTGGCAACAACTGATAGTTGAGTTGGCTAAATGTAACTGCAAATTCATACTAACAGGTTCTTCCCAAATTTCTCGCTTGTGAAACAAACTTCTGACTTCTTGCTTTCCAGTCAACTTTAATATTCAAAATGTTAAATGCAATGACAATCATTGCCTACAGTTCTCCTGGTTATTGTTATTTTCTTTTTACTCCTTATTAGTGTTTCAGCATTCTAAATCTTTTAAACCAAAAACCTCTTCTGATTTAGCAGCTGTCTACTCTCATCTTGATTGCTTTTCTATTGATCTTGCTTCTTAGTACTGTTTCTGCTAATTGTTTCAAACCTGATAATCCCTTGTGTTTCAGTGGCTTTCTAATGTGTTCTGGATAAATCTTCTATTGTTCTTGCTCATTAGCAATTTTTCTGTTTCTAATTATTTCAAAGCCAATAATCCCTTCTAATTTCATATCTTTCCACTGTCTTCTTGATTGGTTTTTCTATAGCTATTGCTCATTACTAATTACTCTATTTCTACCGTTTTTAAGCCAACAATCCCTTCTGGCTTCGTGTCTTCCTACTCTTTTCCTGATTGATTTTCTATTGCTTTTGCACTTTAGTAATTTTCTGTTTCTAATTGTTTTGAAGCCAGTAATTCTTTCTAGTTTTGTAGTTTTCTAATGTTTTGATTGCTTTTTTATTGCTCATGCACATTAGTAATTTTTCTGCTTTCTAATTGCTTTGAAGCCATTGCTGATTTCCTGATTAATTTTCTATTGCTTTTGCTCATTAGCAATCTTTCTGTTTCTAATTGTTTCGTGGCCAGTAATTCCTTGTGTCTTGGTAGCTTTCTACTGTCCTCCTGATTACTTTTCTATTACTCTGGCTCATTAATTTTTTTGATTTCTAATTGTTTCGAAGCCATTAATCCCATCTGACTTCATGGCATTCTACTGTTTTCTTAATTGCTTTTCTACTGCTCTTGCTCATTAATAACTTTTCTGTTTCAAATTTTTTTCAATCCCGTAACTCTTTGTGTCTTACTGGCTTTCTACTTTATTCCTGATTGCTTTTCTCTTACTCTTCCCATTAGTAATCTTTCAGTTTGTAATTGTTTCGTAGCCAGTAATTCCTTCTAGCTTCGCGGCTTTCCACTGTCTTCCTGATTGCTTTCCTATTGATTTTGCTCATTAATAATTATTCTGTTTCTAATTGTTTCGAAGCCAGTAATCCCTTCTAGTTTCTTTGCTTTCTACTGATTTTCTCATTGGTTTTCTATTACTTCTGCTCCTTAGTAATTATTTTGCTTTCTAATTGTTTTGAAGCCATTAATTCCTTGTCTTTTACTGGCTTTCTATTGTCTTCCTTATTGCTTTTCTATTGCTCTTGTTCCTTAAATTTTTTTCTGTTTCTAATTGTTTTAAAGACAGTAATCACTTTTAGCTTCGTGGCTTTCTACTTTATTCCTGATTGCTTTTCTATTACTCTTGCTCATTAGTAATTATTCTGTTTCTAATTATTTTGAAGCCAGTAATTCTTTGTGTCTTAGTGGCTTTCTACTGTCTTCTTCATTCCTTTTCTATTGCTTTTCCTCATTAGTAATTTTTGGTTTCTAGTTGTTTTGAAGCCAGTATTCCCTTCTAGTTTCATTACTTTCTAGTGTCTTCTTGATTGCTTTTCTATAGCTATTGCTCATTAGTAATTTTTCTGCTTTCTAATTGTTTCAAGGCTAATAACCCCTTCTAGCTTTATGGATTTCTACAGTCTTCCTGATTGCTTTTCTATTACTTTTGCTCATTAGTATTTATTCTGTTTCTAATTTTTTTCATTTTTTTTTTATAATCATATTGCCCCAAGCAAGGCATTTTACTGCCACTGTTTTCAGGGGGTTACATAGGAGGAAAGTTATGAGAAAGAGTGACAGGTTATAGGGGGTGTCAGGAAGTGTGTAAGAGAAGGATGAGAATACTGATGAGAGTGAAGAGGACGGAGAAAGGAGCATGAGAGAGAGAATGCAGGTTAGTGAGATAGAAGATGGCTATTGACTTTACATTTAAATGCTTAGAAATTGTAGCTGTTGGGGAAGCAAGTAAATGGAAGAGAATTCCACAGGCAGAAAGTACGAGAAAAGAAGCTGCTGGAGTAGAATTTGCATTTACATTTTATTGGTTTCACAGTAAAAGGGTGGGACCTAGTTGCTAATCTTGTGGTTTGAGTGAATTCATATATAGAGAGCACCAGTGAGCTAGGTTCATTAGAGCAGAAGCCGTGAAATTATTTGTAGAAGAGACACAGGGAAGCCACATTATGCTAGTGAAAATGTGACTATATCTAAGCTGCTAAGTCGGGATCGATCACATTACAGATTCTCCATTGGATTTTGTCAAGTACTCCTAAGTGGATAGCAGGAGCACCCGACCAGATAGGGCAGCAATATTCAATGCACGGGCAGATGGTAGATTTATATATGTGCAGGATTGTTTTAGATGGGAAAAACTTTCTGGCTCTACACAGAGAACCGACTTTCTTAGCAGTGGATTTAGCTATGGATCCTATATAGTCATTCCACTTGATGTCTGTTGTGAGAGTTAAGCCAAGGAGGTGCAGTGTTTTGCTTTCTGGGAGACTAGCCTGATCCATGCTAAAGGGGAGCAGGAGCAATTGTCTGTGATGGTTAATAGATAGCAACTTAGTTTTGGAAGCATTAAAATTCACATGCCATTTCTTACCCCAGTCCACCATGAATTGGAGGTCTTTTTCAAGCTTGGCAGCAAGGTTTGCTTTGCCAGCCTCAGTAGATTTTTTGATCGATGCAAGAGTAAACCATAGTGTCATCAGTATATATGCCTACTTGAGATCTTATTACATCCAGAAGATTGTTAATGTAGATCAGGAAAAGCATAGGACCTAGAAGAGAGCCTTGAGAAACATCCGCATTCATATGATAGTATTGGGAGGTATGTCTGTTCAATACTACTTTCATTGTGTGATTTGAAAGGAATGACTGGATATGGTCAAACAATTGTCCAGTTATACCATAGACTCGCAGTTTGCGTAGAAGACCAGCATGCCAGACTCTGTCAAAAGCTTTGGAGATATCTATGGCAATAGTTCAGGCTTTGCCATTCTTGTCAAGAGCCTGGTGTATATACTCAGTGATGGTCATGAGCATATCAGCAGTAGACCTGATGAAGTGGAAACCATACTGTTTGTCAGAGAAGAGTCTGTGGGCTGTGAGATGTTGAACCACCTTGGCGTTGATGATGGCTTTGAACACTTTGCCAAAAATTGGTAGGAGGCTGATAGAGATTTCACCAGTGTTTTTATATATTGGAGCCACAGAGGAGGACTTCCAGCAGGCAGGAAAGCAAGAAGCAGAGAGGCAGTAGTTATAGAGTTTGGAAAGAACAGAGGAGAGTTCAGGCGAGCATTTCTTAAGGACAATGATTGGGATTCCGTTGCTGCCACTCACTTTATGGTGGTCAAGCTTTGAAATTATCTTAGGGGCAACCAAGGGGGTAATGTGGATGTCATTCAGTTGGGCCTCAGTTTGGGGTGGGAAGTCAGGTACAGATACTCCAGATGAGTCCAGTGTCGAGTTGGGGGAGAATCAGCCTTGTATATTGATAATTTATTCAGTATTGTCACTTAAAAATTACTGTTAACCATGTGTTAACATTAAACTAATCTCAGGTTTTATGCATGAATTCTGGCATTAATTTTAAGAAAATGTTTTGATTAAAAATTCAGTTTTAAAATTAAAGCAATAAGGACCTCAAATTTGTTGATTAGAGAGTGGATTAAGGGTTTGCTATTGTTTAGTACACTTTTACAGAGCCTCCAGTAGTTTTTAGAACCAAACTTTTGGGATGCTATGTGCTGCTTAATTCTGGCTGCAAACAGCAGCTTAACTTCTTTAAGTATCTTGTTGCACTCATTGTGAGCAGAGGCAAAAAGGCGCCTGTTATGGTCAGACATGTGACTCTGATAAAGCTGGAAGAAGTGATTTCAATGATGATGGCCAAGTAAGTGAGGGAGAACCAAGGGGATGAGTAGGATTTAAGTCTCAACTTCCTGGCTGGGATGAAAGCTTTGATGCCAGCCTTAACCCAAGAAGAGACCTCAGCCGCACAGTCTTCAACAGGAAGACTAAAGACTTTATTCCAAGGAACGTCACGCAGGAAATCGCAGAATAAGTTCCATTTGGCTCTTTGGTAGCAGTAAGATATTCTGCTAATCTGAGGCTCTTAGGTGGAGTAGGAATGGAAGGAGATGTTAACAGAAACCACTGCATGGTCAGAGTTTCCAAGGGGGCAGAGTTGCTTGACATTATAAGAGTCAGGGATGTTTCGAATTGTTTGGAAGCCAGTAATCCTGTGTAGCTTTGTGGCTTTCTACTTATTGCTTTTCTATTGCTCCTGCTCCTTAGTAATTTTTCTGCTTTCTAATTGTTTCAAGGAGGGATGTGCATTGTGATGCAGTCAATATCAGCTCAGAACGAGAAATCGGGGAGCTGAGTTCAAATTCTAGTTGAATTCTTTGCATTCACTTGCATGCAAATATCTTTGGGAAAGGTACTAATCCGTCTCTTCCCTACAGCTATGCATCAAATAATAGGACAGAATGGGTTCTATAGCCTTGGATGGCAACCAGTCTACTGCAGAAAGTAATGGCAACCTACTGCAAGATAATCTTCTGTCTCTCTTGATTGTGTCTCCCCCAAGCATGTATCATGTGTGGCATTTAACTGACTGAATTGTTTCAAAGCCTGTAATCCCTTATGTCTTGGTGGCTTTCTACTGTCTTCCTGATTGCTTTTCTATTGCTCTTGTTTATTAGTAATTTTTCTGCTTCTTAATTGTTTTGAAGCCAGTTATCCCTTTTCCCTTAGCCTCTTTTTACTGTATTAATCATCTATTGTTCTTTTTTCTTAATAATGCTTTGTAACACTTTCACAACCAGTAACCTCTTCTGTACTTTTTTTTTTCTGTGGTTCTACTGCTTTGATTGGGATGAACTGGTAAAAACAAATTTAAAATCTACGCTAAGAAATTTTATTATCTGAGAGAAGAATTTTAAAAATTTCTCTTCTATATTCTTCTACAAACTTTGTATTTTGCATGGTGTTTTGTTAAAATAACAGATGTTTGTATGAATTATTTATTTTTTTGTAGCTACAAGTTTTGTGATTATGTAACTTGTGCAATATGCACCTAATGAAGTAATACAGAATCATTCCTGAAATTGATATTTGTCTATATTTCTGAGATGAGTTTTGTTTTTACTTTTTTATATTATTTGCATTGTTCAGACTGTTGCCATATTCACAATGTTTCAACCATTGCACACTCTGACCCTCTTCAGGTCATTTGAATTTTAAACTAAACCCTTTATTTTATTCACTATTGTAGATGGTTCTAGTTCCATGAGTCATACTTCTTCCAGATGCCTCAGTATCAGTTATCCACTAGGCCATGTGTCTTTAAGGATAAAAACATTGGTTGGATCCAGTAACTTGATCCAAAAAGTCGTGACTTCAATACCTGGTTACAGCAGAAGTGAGCACAAAACCTAGAGAGTTGAGTTAAAGGGAGATAACTCATACTTAGACATCTAGAAGAGGCATGCCTTATGGAAAAGGCCTACTTGCAAATTGCCTCATGGGCATCTCTGCAGGATGGTAATTTTCTTTTTAAAAAGAACCCCTTTTACACAGTTCATTCTTGAAAAAATTTCTCTGAAATCTTTTCATTTTATGCTGTCCAACTTCAGAAGAATTTTCACTGAAATTTTCAGGTTCTCTTGTGTTTTTGTGTTGGGCATAAGAGCTTGCATTTGAGAGAAATAATTTTTTATATTTTGCACAAAAATTATTTTAATTCCTGAATGCAAATAACAAAATTAATGCTCATTTTTACAAGTTTTTGCTGTGTGAATTTTTAAGGAAATTTTTCCCATCCTTTCTTATATGTGATTAAAGTAGATTATCAAACTCAACAAAATACAGTTAAATTGAATTTTTAAAAAAAGAATTTCTGCCTTCCCTTGCAACAATTTTTGAAAAATTTCTTAATGTAAACTAACAGACAAGGGGATTTTAAATTAAGGGGAGTTTATGTGTAAAATTCTAACTTAAAAATCATTTCAGATATAAATTCACTATATTGACTGAAATAAAATTGCAAAGATAAAATTCTGCCATTGATTTAAAAAATATATATTAATTCATTAATTATATTCATTAAAATATATATTAATTCATTAATTATATTCATTAAAATATATATTAATTCATTAATTATATTCATTAAAATATATATTAATTCATTAATTATATTCATTAAAATATATATTAATTCATTAATTATATTCATTAAAATATATATTAATTCATTAATTATATTCATTAAAATATATATTAATTCATTAATTATATTCATTAAAATATATATTAATTCATTAATTATATTCATTAAAATATATATTAATTCATTAATTATATTCATTAAAATATATATTAATTCATTAATTATATTGATAATTCATTCAGTATTGTCAGTGAAAAATTACTGTTAACCATGTGTTAACATTAAACTAACCTCAGGTTTTATGCATGAATTCTGGCATTAATTTTAAGAAAATGTTTTGATTAAAAATTCAGTTTTAAAATTAAAGCAATAAATATTTTGTTCTAAACTAAACCAGGGAGATTAATAACTAAAATTCCAGTTATATTTTAGAAATGGTAGTCATTTATGAATTGAAAGAAGGACATTCTTGGTAAAGAAGTGACACAACCTTGATAATTTCAAGACCAAAACAAATGCACCAAACAAAAAAAACAAAAAAACTTGCTAAAAACTAAATTTGTTTATTGCACATTCTCTTAAGGGGAGAGTATAAAAAATTTATTTTTATTATTTAAAAAAAATGTAACTTATGTTCAAATGTATAATCATTTAAGTTGTTTTTTTTTAATGCACTTTTTTTTTTAAAGAAGTTTATTTTTATGTAGAATAGACAGTTTGTATGAAATTTGTTACAAATACATATTTTTTTTTTGGGGGGGGGGGGGCTCAGTGATTAAAACTCTCCAAAATTTGAAGGCACCATTTCCAGTTTATGGAAATTATTTTTATCATATATACTGACCAATGAGAAACATGGCCTCAAAATCTAATATCACAAATAGTGGGTTAGAGATGAGCCTAAATTTTGAATAAGTAATACTCAGGTCAGTAGATATGAAAAGACCTTTTGACAGCAAAGGAAAAATGAAGATCAACATCAAAGACGGTATTGGCATCAACAGAACATCAAGAAGGCCAGCCACATAGAGGTGAGAGAAATTTGAAGTTCCAGTGAAACTTCTCCCGGTGTTGAACAGTGTAAGACAAAAGGATTTCTGAGAAATTTTCTCAAGAATGAACTGTGTAGAGAGAGACATTAAAAAAAATTAAAAGACATTAAAAAAAATTACTGTGTCCCAGAGACACTTGTGAGGCAATTTGCAAGTAGGTCTTTTCAATTTCTTTTTATCAAAGGTGGGTTGCACCTTTGTTTTTTGCTGCTTTATAATTTTCTCTTTTCATCATTTTTAAAAATTCTTGTCTTTTACCAAGTTGTAACATTTTTTTATTTTTCACTGGTAATCCTTTCTATCAGAAATTATTATCCTGCCTTAATAGGTGCATAAAAAGAAATTTTTGTGCAAATTTTGTTTCTGCATTTTTTCATAACTGTAAACTGTAAATAGATGATTTTCATTTTAAAATTCTATGCAGTGGTTGTCGTGTGTTTTATAATTTTGCACCTATTATTATGTATAGCTGTTTCTGCTAAGTTTTTTTTTGTGTCAGGCACCATAGCTTGGATTTAGTAGGAATAAACTTTTCATAAAATATGTATAATACTCTAAGAGAACCCTTTTTACTTTTCATTAGCATATCTGATGCTAACTTTAAGGAGAGTGACTCTTTGTTGTTTCTTTGATTAACATCTGCTGCCATGATGTGGGAAGATTATATTGAATCATTTGTTAGATCTGCTACTAGTAAACTTGGTTCACTGTGTTGTGCTAGACAATTATTCTTGCCAGAATTTATCTTACACATTTATAAATTTACCATTCTTCCATACATTGAATATTGCTGGTCCAGTGCTTTTGGTATTAGAAATTTTTGATAATATAAAAAGAAGAATCTGTAATGTTATTGATCCTGACCTGGCATTTCAGCCTCAGTCACTTTCCCACTGCTATAATGTAGCTTAATATTCTGAATTTTGATCAAAACACATTGAAATTTTAATCCATATTTATTCCTTGCAACCATGCAGTCATTATAACACAGACTTCATTGTTTTACAGTTAAAATGACCAGCATAAGTTAAAATGACCAGCATAAGTTCTATGATAACAGTTCTTTCTCTCACACTTTCTACTTCTTGCTTTCCTCTCAACCTTGATCTTCAAAATTTTAAATTCAATATCAGTTGTTATCTTTTGTTGCATCTTAGTGAATTTATTGCTTTACTTGGGATGAAGTTATTAAATATATATTTGTGTGTGTGTGTGTGTGTGTGTGTGTGTGTGTGTGTGTGTGTGTGTGTGTGTGTGTATATATATATATATATATATATATATATATATATATAGAGAGAGAGAGAGAGAGAGAGAGAGAAAGAAAAGACATCAATGTAGCTTTACGAATAATTTAATTTAGTTAATTTGTAGTGGTTGAACCAAAAGTGTTTGCCTCTACAGATGGCAACCAAGTAAAAAATTAACAAAATCAAGCTTCAGTTTGACCTGCAGAAGTGAATCAAAGAACTGCTTTTAGAAAATAAGTTCAAGAGTTTTTTTTAAATCACTCATAGTGACTAGTATATCTTTAAAAAATAGCCTTCATAAGAAAACAGGTTCCAATATTGATAAAAATAGTGCTGACTGTCAAAATAATCCATATCATGATGAACTATAATCAATTTCAGACAGTTGCACATTAGTAAATAAAGAAAATATACCCAGGTCTTGAATAAAAGGACAAGGTTGGAATAAGCCTGGTCAGAGCAGAAGTAAAAAATTATTTCAAAATCTAATAAGCTAGGAATAGAATAAATGAGGCAGGGAGTGGAAAATTTGAATTAAGAAAAATTTTATTTGAATGGAGGAAATTTTTGTTTATTTAACTACAGTGTTTTAAAAGAGTTGAATAAAGTAATTTTATTCTATATCAAATTTTAAATGCAAATAAATATAAACCTTACAAAGAATGTTCTTTATGTTTTTCATTTGTTATTCTTTTCTTCATGGGTCATCATGCATTGTTGAATATAGCTGAGAACTGTATGGGATACATATTTTTTTTATTAAAATAAGCAACACAAAAACTTAGAATAAGAACATTCTAGAAAAATAGGCTTGAAAGTAAATTAACACAAAAATATTTAGGCCCCAAACAAAATAGTAAAATAATAAATCTGATTGGTCCATAAATGTTTTCACACCCTAATGTTAGGAAGCTTAGTTGATCCCCTATTATTGTATATAATACACACAGTGTTAGAAAAAAAGTTAGCCATCAAGCAGTCACCCAGCAGGCCATTAAGTCCGCATGACACCACTTTGCCGGCCATGTCATTTCTTCCATGCCAAAAGTTCGTGACCTTGCTCCAAGGACCTTAAAAAGAATAAGCCGACAAACTTTCTTTGAGCAACGCGACACGTTGTCGCCAACTGTAACGCAC
Source organism: Ascarosepion bandense (assembly GCA_037127315.1). NCBI lineage: Eukaryota > Metazoa > Mollusca > Cephalopoda > Sepiida > Sepiidae > Ascarosepion > Ascarosepion bandense. The sequence goes on along the minus strand of JBBBDQ010002539.1, from coordinate 787,258 downwards.
CAAAATGTAAGTAGGAAAGGCTTATTTACAGACTCTGATAATGCAAACATATACACGTTTTTGGACAAAAAATTAACTTCTTGCCAAGTTTATATTTCTCAAAAAGGCAATTTTAGAATCATGTATTTTGTTGGTTTCTACATACCATTTTATTTCGTCATATAATAAATTGTTTGTTGTTGAATGTCCGTTGTAAATTATTCCTTCACTTTGCGCGATTGCAAATTAGAGTGTTGTATTTGTGGTGGAAATAATCAACACACAACCCAGCAAATACCAAATCCCCCACAACTGCTTGTGAAAAAGCACGGGGTAATGTCAAAGTTAATGCCCCCACCTGTCAGAACTCCAATTCTTTAACTGAAATGTAAATGATCCACAATTTATATGACAGACCCTAATTTCATCCAGTTCTATGTACTGGGATACTGTCCAAAAATACTAGAATCATAAAAGCCTTTTCTAACCAATCAGAAAAAGGCTCATATCTTTTTTGCAGTTGCTGTTTTTGAGCCATTCAGTCAGTCAGTTAAGTGCCATACGTGAAACACGCTTGGGCAATCATGTCTCAAAAGAGGCATGACTGACTGGGCAGAAGATTATCCCGCAGTAGGTTGCCATTGCTTTCTGCAGTAGACTGGTTGCCAGCCAAGGCTATAAAACCCAATCTGTCCCATCATTTAACTCATAACTGGAAGGAAGTGACAGATTAATACTTTTCCCAAGGGTATTTGCGTGTAAGTGAATGCAATGAATTCAACTGGAATTTGAAAATTAATTATAACGAGAATGTTGGTTTCACCTACAAAGGAGGGTCTGACCTGGTTGATATTAGTGATAGGCCACATGAAGTGAGCTTAAACAAACCATCAGCAGCAACACTGAGGCACATTTCATCAACAGTAGGAGAGACTACCTCAGTTACATATGGGTGTTAACTTTCTCCCGCATGTCTACCTTGACTAGTTTTGTTTTACTCCAAACAAACTCTCAATTTTTTATGACTGACTAGCAGTATAGCCCGGCATTGCTCGGGTGTAATGAAAGCTTTAAAACTAATCCATGGTCCTGGAGCTCAGATTCTTTGGATGTTGGCACGAAAGACTAAAAAGCAATAGTTGCTTCCAGTTAAAGCGAAACCGTTGAGTGAAAGAAAAATGAATGGATGCAAGTCAAATTTTGATTTCCTGGTATCGATATCAGATAAGTTTTTTTCATCGTAAACTGAATTTTGAAAGCTAAATAAGTCCTCTGAGTAAATGGTATCATGGATGAGACTAAGAACTACAATTATACCTACTTAGAGCCAAACCCGAAGCAAAAACTAAACTAAAAGGGCTGAAAAACTGATTTTGATCAGACCCGGTAGGATATCGGGGTATCGATTTCCAATATCGGAGTCAAATAAGTCAGCCAAGGATAGAACTGCAACCTTGAAACTTCTGAATATCATTTCTTATGTCAAGAGTGTGTCAAATTTGATTAAAATTGGACCACTCCTTCTATAACCCGATTTTTTCAATTATTGATTTTCAATATTTATAGGGGGTACCTCGACACAAAACCTAGCTAAGAATACTCATAGATGCTTATAGTACAACTGTGTAAATTTTCAAGAAAATCGGTTCAGCCGTTTTGGAGTCTATAGTTAACGGACACACACACACACACACACACACACACACACACACACACACACACACACACACACACAGTTCCATTTATAGATAAGTTTAGATATATGATATACCGGAAATGATCAAACCTTGTGAATCACAAGAAATAAAGACTCTTTTAATAATCCCATCTATGTCTTACCTTCATTTGTCACTTCTACTTTTTTCTTGCTATCAGTAAGATAGCCATTACAAAACTCTGCACATCAAGCAATTGCTGCATTCTGTCAAGGAATGCTGTATCATTGTTTACATTTTTGTTGTCAAAGATTCTTGCAAGAGCAATGAGATTTCCAGTCATTGTCTTTTACTTCTGTTGGTTTGGATCCTTTATCATTTTCAGAGAACTGATATATTTTTTTCTAGGAAGCTTCCAAAAAAATAAATACATGCTTATGTTGTAATAATAGTGATCGTTGATGGAATTTTAAAAAAAAAGACCTAAGAGTAATTTAAAAAATTACTTAATATCAGCATGAATTCTCTGACAAAAACTTCTTATCAATCATCATAATACATTTTTTTATGACAGACCAAATATTTGTATGCTCTGTATTCAATTAATTCATTAAATGTTAATTTATTTGTTAAATATACATATACTTTTACACATTTTTCATTTTCATTGACTACTATGAGGAGCACAAACTAGCACAGGAGCCAGTACTTTTCTCATTTTAGAAGAGATAAAATTCTTTTTTTATTTTGTTTCATACAAATAATGTCTGTGCAAAGATTTTTTAATAAGTAATAATAGAACACATAACTTTATACAATACATTCAGCAATCTTGCATATATAATAAAAGAAGTGCTTCAGTAAAGCTTTATAAAATTCAGTTCTATGTAAGGTTTAATTTGATTTGCTTACAACATTAAATTAATGTAGGACTAAATAAGATGAGTATTGTGGTTTTTTTTTTGGTTTTTTTTTAAAAAGCAGTAAAAATTTAAAAATTTATATGAAATTAATAATTCACCAAAAATAAATCTGGATAATGAAATTGACTAAAGAGCGTGATGTTGATTACTCAACATTTCTCGCACATTTGAAAATGTATGGAAAAGATGAGAAAATGATTCTATAAAAATGGTCAGGATAAAACATTGGGCAGCATATCACTAAACATATTTTACTTTTTGTCATAAAAAAAAATATGTTGTGGAAGATTATCCCAGGGTCATCATGCATTGTCAGTTTATTACCATACACAATACTCAGTTGGGAGATCATGTCTCTTTCAAGACATGACTGACTGGGCAGAAGATTTTCCTGCAGTAAGTTGCCATTACTTTCTGAAATAGACTGGTTGCCAACAAGACTATAGAACCCAATCTGTCCTGCTATTTAACCCCTAGATGGAGAGAGAAGAGTTGGATTAATACTGTTCCCATTTGTGTGTAAGTGAATAAAATAAATTCAACTGGAATTTGAACTTGGTTGTCCAATTTCTCATTCAGAGCAAATATCCATTACAATACATATGAAAAATATGCTGGCTAAAATAATCCAAAGTGTACCAGTTCATGGTCAGATATGGGACAGAAAACATTAAAAACAAAACTTGACCGTTTTGGAATAGAATTTTAACTTGGATATCAGAAAACCAGCTTTGAAGAACCTTAAAAATGTAAACTGTGTTAGTTACAGAATATGAACACACTCAAGGAAACAATATTGAATACAAATGAAACTATAAAGTATGTTTAGGTTACTTTAACCATTTATTTAACACTGCAGATTTTACAAACATACAAATGCACTGCCCATAGACGACAGTGATAAAGAATGGCTCTGTATCCAACATGAAAACATATATACAACTACAGACTGAAATATCCTCAAAATTACTTATTTTATATATGAGTGTTGTGCAATAGTTTCAGATTCACAAGTTTGTATTTCATTTCCTAGTCAAGATATTAGACTCAATGTTGTGCACATATTTATTCTTTCTTATTTTGTATGCATGCGTATTACTGTATGACTGTGTTGTCAGAAGAGAAGTATTTCATAGGAATTTTGAAAAAGTGTTAGGATAACAGTCTGAAAATACTGATATGCATCAATGATATATTTTTCTGTAAACAGATTTACATTTAGAAGGCGTTTTTAGCAGAAGACAGCAGACTTTTAGTGGTATAAGGTATTTAAAAACAAATTTGGTAAAAACAGGGCAACATATCAAAACTTGACTAAATTTCTTAATATTCTATTATTGCTGTTGTGTCAATTGGTATTAAAGAAAAATATAGCAAATTTAAATGTTCAAATTCTATAATTTTGTGAAATTTTATAAAATTTTGATATCAGGTTTTTATTATTTAAAATTCAAGATATCAAATAACAAACAATCAAAAACTTTATGATGATGACAAAAAAATCGCATATCACTTTATTGCAATTATTTTATCACTAAATTTTAATCATATTTATATTTTTAGACTTATTTTATAACCTAATTTCAATTTTGGATTATATTGTTAATTTGTATCTTGTGGAAATGATATCAAAGGATTTTATTTTTTAATAATACAAAGAAATTGTGAACATTAATTAAAACTTTTCTGCAAGGTTCATTTTAATTGCAATTACAAATTTTAAAATTGAAAATCCTGAAATTCAAGGCATATTTTGATGTATAAATTTCATTGTGCTTTTCCAAAACTTATATTTAAACAAAAATAAATTCATAAATATATTATTTTACGACAAAATGAGTTTATTTAAGGGCACAGTAATGTACAAAATATATACACAAAATGCCAAAAAAATAAATCTCCCATGGAAACTGAACCCCACCCAATAATATAGAAAATAAAGTAATAATAAGTTAAGAATTCATAGACTGCTCTTCTTGAACAAAGTAAAGTCTAAATTTAGAGCAATAATATGCAAAATTAAAAAAAACATGAAAATAAATCATAGTTCTCCTACAATGGCTATCTTCACTATTTTGAAAATTACAAGTCAAATATCAAGTAGTTTTTACAAACAGATAAGATCAAAATATCGGGTTTCAGTACCTAATAAAAATTGGCACCATAAACATTTTTTCCTAATCAGAAACAATACTGAAAGGCTATTTTCTGCCATCCCTCTACCAAACAGGATTTACTGTGGGTCCTTATATGCAGTGGCACAATTGAAGTAGTAACAGGTATACAGTTATTTTTTCCCTTCTGTGGAAATAACTCCTGATTTTACATCTAAGAACTTTATTCCTACCAACAAACTTTCTGACTTTCATACAAAGTAGCTCAATCTAACTATAATTAACTAAATTCTAGTACTATGTTTGTTAAATGTCACTATATAGACTCCGCTTCTACCACTTTTGTTTAGTAACCAGTTCCCAACTACATCTGCTACTACATTTGTAAGGGACTTTAAAAACTGGTTGCAATTGTACCAATCTCTGAACCTGAAGTTTACAAACTGCTGACACCAATAAAACTCCATAACTGGGCCATGATTCAACAACCATAATTCTGTCTACTAAACAAAAAATAAATTGAAATATTTTAAATATACCAAATCCTAATAAAATGATGATAATGGTAATTATGACAAATATATAAGAAATAAAAGACAGGATGAATTCTACAATAAGAAAAGTGAACAACATAACTAAAGCATTAAAATAATGTTTACTAAGCCCAAATTTTTAAGTCAAGAAGGCCATTAGTAAGAATTTGCACTGTTAAATAAGTTTATTTTCAGAAGTGGTGGGAGTCAAATGATTTTCAGGACTCAAATAATTTTCAGGACCCACGTTCATCCTTGGGAACAATCTTGTCTTGCCAAAGGAATATCTGTTTAATAAATAAAAAAAGTCATGTAATTAATTTGAATGCTAATTGCAATAGTGACTAATTTTGCATTTAGAAGTTAATATAATTTTTTTTTAAATTCTAACTATACTAAATATTTCCAAATAGCATTAGTAGGTATAAATTGTTTTGCTGAAATCTTGACATTTATCATTAATATTTTTTTCCTAAAATACATATTTAGTAATTATTATAACACATATGTGTTATAATGTTATAATATATATGTGTTATAATGTTATAATATATATGTGTTATAATGTTATAATATATATGTGTTATAGTCTTATATTTCAGTTAACCTTTCTCTGATTTATACCATCTTGATGATGTATAAAACCAACATGTAATTTCTCTCAATTCAAGTTACATTACAAGACATTGACTCAACACTTAAAGACTAAAATTTTAAAAACTGTTAGAATTTATAGACTTAAAAAATTCTCTTTTCACTGGAAAAACTTTCTGAACATTTTTAAAAAGAAAAAGAACAGACCAGCAATACTGAATTTTCAGTCAACTTAACCATGAGTGGTAATATAAAAGGAAAGTATCAATAAAAATGATCAAAATCCTAAGCAAGCAGAACCCTTGCTAACACATAATCATTCATCTAAAATACCGAAAATATTGTACCAGTCCACATAAAGAGAGGTTATCACCACCAAAGAAAAAGAATAATCTAATCAAATCATAAGCATGTGATTATTAACAGATGTAATGAAGATAAAGTAACAGAAGAGATTGAGAGAGTTATTCATTAAATGCATCCTATAATTAATAAGTTAATAATAAAATTAAACCAAAAATAAAGATCTAATCAAATCATAAGCACATGTCTAATAATAGATGAACTGAAGAAAAAGGCTTGAAAAATGAATTCATTAAATGCATCCAATACTTAACAAGTAATTCATTAAATGCATCTAATACTTAATAAGTTATTAACAAAATAGAACCAAAATTAAAAATCTAATCAAATCATAAGCATGTCACTAATAATAGACAAAATTAAGTAAAAAGCTTGAAAAGAGATAAAGTTATTCATTAAATTGGCCCAAGTTATTGATTAAATGTGTCCTATAATTAATAAGTTATTAACAAAATAGAACCAAAATTAAAAATCTAATCAAATCATAAGCATGTCACTAATAATAGACGAAATGAAGTAAAAAGCTTGAAAAGAGATAAAGTTATTCATTAAATTGGCCCAAGTTATTGATTAAATGTGTCCTATAATTAATAAGTTATTAACAAAATAGAACCAAAATTAAAAATCTAATCAAATCATAAGCACTTGATTAATAAGAGATGAAACTAAAAAAAGGTTTGAGAATGAGAAAGTTATTCATTAAATGTATCCAAAATTGAACAAGTTATTAACAAAATAGAATTTAAAAAAATTTAGTTTTGTTGTAAGTTTCTCAGGATTTAGATATTATCTTAGTACATTAATGAAAATATATTTGAATATTTAGAGGTAAAAAAGAAACCATTTTTTATAAAAACAACGAATTATGTTAACTTGAGAAATTAAAGTATATATTTATATTTGTTTAATATCAAAAGAAAATTGATACCTCAATAAAATGAATTCAATCAATTTAGTATTTCTAATCATTAGTGAGCACCAATGAACTTACAATAACAAATGATAAGATTAATTCCTGTATACTATATGATTTCAAGTAATCTATTACTTATATTCACAAATGAAATACTAAAGAACTATAAAAAGTTAAAACAATCAAAATGATATCCTAGGTGATGATTATATTTTCATTTCTAATTCAATCAATATATATTATTTTCAGGCAAGATATTTTCATGATTCCATATTATTTAGACTAATATTATTACCTTTTTTTATTTTTGTTACAACCTTTTAATCAAAATATGATGAAAATGAAGCTGCATTTACTAGTCTAAATAATTAAAGTCTACCCAATAAATTTATATATATTAAATGACTTGAAGTTTTGCATGGAATGTATTGTCATCAGTAATTTAACTGAGAGTTCAAGTTCCACTGAAGGCCACAGTTTTGGCAATTAGTATTTATTATTTTGATACAAGACTGCATATTAAAAATACAATCAACTTGTCATAAAATAATTACATATATAATACCATTTATTTAAATAAACAAACAAATAAAGAAATAAATCAAAATTTTTATAGTTCATTTTTAGGGCCAAAAATGAATTAAGACTATTTGTGGAAGAAATTATCATTTAACAACATTTTAATCTATTTAAAAAAATAAAGTGAACTAAAATAATGTTTAACATTAAATTTTTTTTTCTTTTCTATTAAGAAATATAATTAAGTTATTTAGTTTTATTCAGTGTTGTCTGTAAATGTGTGTGTGTGTGCATATGTGTGTTGTGTAGCTGTGTGTGTGTGCATACATATACAGTTGTTCTGTGTATATAATTGTTTCTGTATACATATAATTTTTTTCTGCATGTATACTTATTTCTGCATATATAATTTTTTCTGCATGTATACTTGTTTTTGTGTATGTATGTGTGTATGCATATGTTTCTCCATATATGTATGTATGTGTGTGTGTGTGTGTGTGTGTGTGTGCATGAAATTCTTTAATGTATATTTGTGTGTACATATAATTGTGTTTATGAATGTGAATATCTGCTGCCTGTGTGAATACTTTCTTATGTGCATTTGCATAACTTTCATTTGTGTATGTATATGTGCATGCGATGTAGCTTCATTTATTAATAAATTTGTTGTTCATAAAAAATGCATAAATAAAAATAAAAATAAAAGGTGAAATTAAATTCTTGGTGAATTCACATTTAAAATTTTTCTTAAAATATTACTGATGATTGAATGACTCAAAAATTTTAAAAATACAAGAGATGGGCATTTTATAAGCCGCTTAAGGCATCAATTTTTTAAAAATGTTATTTTGTTTCATAACTAAAATATTAGCAATAACAACAACAACAATAATAATAATAGTTGGCAGATACATCTCAATAATAATATTAATAATAATAATAATAATAATGATGATGATGCTAATAATAATAATAATAATAATAATAACAATCTTATTACCACAGAGAATAATGGTGATAATAATAAAAATATTAAAAAGAGAAATAAGAAAGTAAGTCAGGTTTATCATTTTATCAAATATTTATCTGACTTCAATGTATAAATTTATCAATTTTAAGTTTCAAGATTGCTTCACTGAATTTTGAGCCACCAAGATGGAATTTGTTTCCATTCTAAACTTGTTCAGATTGAATTTTACTGACAAAATAATGATTTTATTTTTTATGTAAAAATAATAGATTTATAACAGAAAGTTAACAATATGCTTGATACAGTGATAATAAAAATGATGCCAGCTTAATAGTATACATAATGATAATAATGTTAATAACACCATGTAGAAAACTGAAATAAGCGCTTAGGGAAAAGTGGAATTGAGACCAAGATTGAGACCTCCAGAAAACTTATCTACTCTGCGAGGATTCTCCAAAATTTCTTGAGTTGTGATGAGAATTATTGACACCATGACTTAAGAATAGAATTTCCAATGTCTATGTCAATGTGCAACACCAGCATAATAATAATTGAAATTAGCACGGTGATGGTTTTAAACAATGGAAAAAAAATTTTAATCGTCTGTCAAGTCTGAAAATCGCAGACAGCAAGCACTTTTTGCAGGATATTTGCTGTGTAAGTTGTTTTTTTTTTCACAACAATAATAATATTATTTCTACTAATAATGATAATAATAATAATAACTGTTATTATTATTACTAGAAATATCTGTGAATATTTCACAGTTTTCTTCTTTGATGAATCTTAATTCTTAAGTTAAAGATTGAATAAGCTCATCGTGAGTTCTACAACAATAAAATATCCGTAGAAATATCCCCATCATTAAATATTTGAGCTTAACAACCTAAACAAAATATTGCAATTGCAATCATAAATATGAATGCTGGTTGTTATTTAAAGGAGTAATGAAAAGATGTGAAATTGTCAAGCTTTTCCATTTCATTGTAACTTTCCATTATTTCATTTTCTCATTGAAACCAAGTAGCATTTCTGATATGTCTTTTCCATCTTTCAATGCTATCAAAATGAAATAGTCCATTATTTATGAGATATTAGCAAAGTGTAACAATTGTGCTAGGAACTAAAAGAGACACAAGCAGAATTATAAGAGGTTAATTATTGTTGTTGCTAATAATAACAACAACAATAATAATAATAATGATCTGAATGAGCTAGAAAGGATATATTGAGCTTCATATATGTATATCCCAGTTTAATTTTGTCATGCTGCTCTTTCAATAATAATAATAATAATAATAATAATAATAATAATTGTTATTACTGTTGCTGCTGTTATTGTTTTTGCTTTTTTCTGATCCATTAATTCAACCACAAAAGTGGATTCGGGCCAACATGAGAATAAAGAAATCAATTAAAACATGGTTCATGTAAATTTTATCATGATGTTATTATAATTGCTAATCATGTGACAACACTTGAATATAATTCACATTATCAATCATGTGTACGTCAGCAAGCAAAATTCATTTGTAGAGTGAAAGAGCACACTGGTGTTGAAAAGTTCTGGTCCAACTACATAAAATGATTATACACCTTTATTTCATTAAAAAGATAATATTGTTTAGCAGTATGCTTTTATCAATAGTATCTGTTGATCTTGAGAATTGGGAAATAAGTTGTTAGATTTTAATAGGTATCATGTAAGATAAGATCCACCATTTTAAGAAGCATGAAGCTGAAAAAAAAACTGCAAAACTATTGAACCAATGAAAAAATTGGTATGATAAAATCATGATAATATGAAAATTTCTCAGTAGTAATTGTTCCATCTTGTGAGTTTAGGGTAGCTTTTTGTAGTTAAAATGAGCTTGCTTTTATACAAAGATATTTGCTACTATTGGAAGTGTTTTAATTAAAAGAAGATCAGAAGATGACAAAACTTAGGCAAGAGAGATGAAACGAAAAATTGTGAAAGTCTCAGTAGGTAATCAAAAATTAGCATTCAAATAAGTGAGGGTTAACTGCAGTCTTAACAGTGAAGTTTATACTGATATATTTATACTGATATATTTATACTGATATAATATGCAGACTATTATTAAAAAAATAGACAAATTGAACAAAAAAATGAAAGAGTGGAATAGAAGAGTGAAGTGACCAAAAGAATATCTAATATAGGATGTTTAAAAGTGACCAAAAGTAATTTTTAGTAATTAATCCAAAATAGAGTTATATTCTGATACAATAGAAAACATAAGAAGAGGGAGAAAGAAACAATGCAAGATACACTATATAGACAGTTAAAATTGGTGATGGATATGTAATGGTGCAGTTTTGCATCAGAATTGATGATAGAAAAAAATGGTAAAAGATAATGCAAACCTAAACAGGGAAAACTATAAGTTTATTGCAGTCTTATCTATTGCCAAACTATGAAAATGGAGAAATTTTTTCAAATATTTGATTTTTAACTTAAGAAAAGAGCTCAAAGTTTGGATTTCTCAATAGTTGTCCAGTATTGACTTTTATCAGTATTCCTATGCTTAAGATGATCTATCATTGACCATACAACATTAACAAAAATATAGTAACTTATTTTCTGGTTCTGAAAGATCATAAAACATACTAAGTAAAAGCATACAGTTAATTACTCAATTTTGAAGTAAAATTAACAAAAATAATTTGCCATGGTGACCCTCAAAATATTTGCATGCCAATGTATAAGCACCTATATGTGTGGCAGGGGTTAAAATAGCTGAATTAGTCCTTTTTTATTTATTTGTTTAGTTAATTATTAGTAGAGAAAAAGGATATATTTTTACATATAAAACTTTATCTGTTTTAATAAAGAATTTTAAAAAAAAGTAAAAAATACTCACTTTATTAGTTAATAGACGTGGGTTTGTTGCATATGTGTAGAAATGATACAGGGATTTCTTTTAGTTATTACAAGCTCAAATTTTGCTTACTGACTTTTTTTTTTCCTTTTCATCTGTTCTTGATAAGTGAATTTAAAGAATTTGCAAATCAAATAACAATTTAATAAAATAAGTGAAAAATGGTAAAGTTTCATTATTGTTAACTTGCATAAATTTGTTAACCCAAATTTTGGTGTTTTAGATGCTTTGGATTTCATTTAAAAGCAAAGATATTAGCAATTATTGGGCCAAAATACATTGCATAGCATTGGCAATAAAAAAACAGAAATAATTAATTTTTTTTCATAAAATTTATAATTTGTAACTTTTTATGCTTCAAACATTTTCAGATCTTTTTAAAATTTATTCTTTTGTGTTCATATGCCACATAAAGATTGTCTTTATTAATAACACTCAACAAATATAGCATCTTCTCTTTTTCTGGGAAGACTTTAGAAATTTTTTTTTTCTGTTTTTCTTTTAAGAATTAATTTCTCTCTTTTTTCATTTTGCATATTTCTTTAAATTTTTGGTAAAGAAATGAAGATCAGAAAGAAAGACAGCATCTTATATTTTTTTAATGAGACCAAAATGGTAAGAATTAAGATGTTATACCATCTCACAAAATTGAAAGAATACCATAAGGTCTTAAAGATTATAACAATATCACCGCTTAACCATGCAATTCTCACAGGGAGAAAAATTGGGATCATTTTCATAGCATGTCTCTTTGCAATTAATTAGTAGTATAACTATCATACCACATCATTCCATGCAACTAGAATGGTATCAGTATTATACCATTCACAGGATTAAAGGCATAAATCTTTTCAATGTTTTCAATCAACCTGTTACAGCTGGAAAATCTTCCTGCATTGGATCATCACTTTCTTCATCAATACTTTCTTGATGACGCAGTTTAGGCCGCAGTGGATACTGATGCTCAGCTGATTGACGTGGTGATGCTGGTGGAGATATCTGTTCCATAGCAACAGATGTACAGGTTTGGCCAATAAATTCAGAGTACTCATTGGTGGGTGCAGAGGCCACAGCCTGCTGTTGACAGGCCAAAGCAGCTACTGCCTCATCATAAGTAGGGGGTGGCTCAAAATCTTGTTCAGATGGTGATGGTTGTCTAGCACTAGTTGAAGAGGGGGTATAGCTCTGCCCAAGAACTTCACTGTATGAGGGGGGTGCATATTCTACTGAATGATTTGACCTGGAAATAAACATTAAAATGAAATATTAAAAATCATTTCATGGCTCATCAACCTTTCATCCTAAATTTTGCCCATTTAAAACGATGTATATATAAAAAGTATAAATAACTAAAGTTAAGTAAAGTAAATGTTGGAAAAACAAATATTTCTGTTAAAATTTCTTCTTTATTGATTTTTAATGTTTTAAACTTGAAATTCTGCTTAAACTAATTGCTGTCATGAGTTTTTTCATACCTCTGTTGATAAAAAGTAAAACAAATTACATGGCGAATAATAATTATAAAACTTTTCTCTCAAACCAAATCTAAATATCTAAAAATTCTCAACTAGTCTTTTTAGATGTCCTAGTACATTGGACACCTACAACTTTTCTCACCTCAGTTTATAGGAAACCAACATTTGCAGGGTTATATACGCATTGGGATTCCTTTTGTCCAAAAAAAGTAAGATAAACATTATTAGAATCCTAGTTCACAGGGTATTAATGATTTATCCTGGATGATGAAGTTAAATTTGTGAAGGAAACCTTATGCAGTTTAAGGTATCCTCCTAATACTGTTCATTCAGTTATCAGTAACAAAATTTTGAAATTCAGAAAGGACAAGTTCAGTACAGTTAAAAAGTACCCCGTTTATCTTAGACTTCCCTGGAGAGGATCAAAGTGTGAAAGCATGACTAGACAGATTTCATCAGGTCATCAATGTTGCTTTTTCTTGGCTGAAGTACATATAGTATTTCAAACCCAGCCAATGTTATGTTCTGGACGCAAGGATGCTCTCCCTCCCCATCAAATTAATTCCATTATTTACAAATATAATTGTAGTTGCAGTGCCAACTATATAGGGAGAACTACTTAGTGTCTAGACATGAGAGTTAAGCAACATGCCCCACTAAGATCAGGAACCACACCTTACCTTGGAATGGACTTGTCCCAAATTCTTATGGTTCTATATTCTAATAGTAGAAATGATACAGGGATTTCTTTTAGTTATTACAAGCTCAAATTTTGCTTACTGACTTTTTTTTTCCTTTTCATCTGTTCTTGATAAGTGAATTTAAAGAATTTGCAAATCAAATAACAATTTAATAAAATAAGTGAAAAATGGTAAAGTTTCATTATTGTTAACTTGCATAAATTTGTTAACCCAAATTTTGGTGTTTTAGATGCTTTGGATTTCATTTAAAAGCAAAGATATTAGCAATTATTGGGCCAAAATACATTGCATAGCATTGGCAATAAAAAAACAGAAATAATTAATTTTTATTAGATAATAGAAAGTGTGCTGTGAATTTTAGTGTTGACTGGTTTACTCTTGTGTCCTGATTGCACTCTTTGTTCCATCTCAGGGTGCTAGAAGCTTTATATATCAGGTCCCACAAATCTTCCCTGTGCAAACAACAAGAATTGTTGGGGCTCACTATTATGAGCCTCTAGCTCTTTGTATTCATAATTGTTTTTCCTCATTTTCCATTATGCATTTCTGTATTTTAATCCTACTTTAAATCTCCCGTAAAGGCCTGATGAGCAGGAGCGAAACCAGTTGCTTTGCTTTTTTTACTATTTCATAATGTCTAACATTAAGCTACACATTTTCATTTCTTTAATTAAATTTTGTACCTATAAAAATATTTTAAAATATCTAGAAATGTAAATTCATTATTACACTGCATATACTCAGGAATAAGTTGTATTTTTTCCCCAAAATTTTGAAAAAGATCAGGAGTGTGACCTTTCCAATTTACATCATAGAGAATCTGAAAAAATCTGTGGCATATCAGAATTCCAGACAAGTAGCTTAAGTGAGAACAAGGGAGAATTAATTTTTCCTGACATTTCAATTTTACACCTTTTTGCCCTTTCCAAAATAACAAATAAAAATGCTTAATCTGCACTGCTAATATTTGCCATTTATTATCTGATTTACAACTAAAGATGATCATTTTCAAATGATTTTAGGACACAAGTGATTATGGGTATCCACATTTTTGTCTAAACAGGGTAGTCCTGCACTTGCTAAATAAATACTACATAATTACAACCAATCACTTTTCTTAAATTTTAATATATGTAAGCAAAGTTGTAAAATAAAATTGAATATTTTTAAATATTTAATAAATATTAGTTATATTTAAGTCAAAAAAGGGCCATGTAACTCCTGTTCGACTTATTTGCAAGTTTACCATAAATATTCAGTTTGACAACCTCAAACTAAAGGTGTGACCTATCTACCAGACAACTTATACATGAATATAAGCAGTATTCTTCTGCTGGTATCTATACAGATGTTCTAATGGAATTCACATGATCTAACAGTATTTTACATTCAACAGGTGGAGCCAGAAGAGTTGTAAAATAATAGAAAAATGTACCAAGCAACTTCTAAAGACCACTGGATGCATCATAGATCTGAAAGAGGCTAAAGAATATATCAGCTGAAATGTTGTGTTATAAAAGACCAAGATGAAGACACTCATTTAAATAATGTGTACAGTGAAATAAAGAAAAGTATTTTGCCTATTGGAAATAATAAATTTAATTCTATTAGAGTCTGGTATTGTCCACGGTTTTAGACATTCTATAGAGGTCTTGGAATATATCCCCAGTGGATAAAGGAGGTCTATTATATCAGCTGAAATTTTATTTTAGCTAGTTTTTCTGGGCTGAAATGCCAATAATTAAATGATGAGTAGAAATATATTAAAGATGCAGCACCTCTCCATTGCACTAAGAAAGGTCATGGCAGAGGCATATTCTAATGTTTACATCAATAGCTGAGGAAACAAATTTCTCAATGAAATGAAATTTTGAGTTTTGTGATGTATTAATTGTGTAGATTATATGTGTTCCATCTTGTTGCATTTCATTACTTCAGTACTTCAGCAAGTAGGATCCAAATGTCACTTCATCTATGGTATCAACGAAAAATGCTTTCTTTTTCTTATTCATTTTATTACAGGAAATGGACAGTATTGATGCTTCAAAATTCCTGTTGATTTTGCACCATTTTGGTCTTTTATATAAAGGGAACCTATCACTATCAGAATGCTATGACCATCCACTGACCATCCAGGCCCAGCCTCCACATTTTGTAACAATCTGGAAATGATCCAGTTACTTAGTATTAACAGAAAAATAGCTTATCTAGGACAATAGTGCCTTGATCACAAATAAAGAAAGCAATGTATATCTGTGTATTTACAAAAAAGCTGTGAAAAATATATTAACAGCTTTCAACATTAACTAAAAATTACAAAAAAAACAAACATACAGAATAAATATTAACAGTTTTTTTTAATAGTCACTCATTTCCTTTCTTCTTTAATCAGAAGAAATGTAAGCTTAAGAAAAAAGTACTTAGATACATTATCTAATCATATACACAAATACACATACACATATTTCATTCTTTTGTTTTTGGATTTGATGTAGCCTAAAAAGGTGAAACACATAATCAAATTTAGTTTCCATGAAACTTTTACTTGTCAAATTTCTTAAAAACTTTGTTGGGATTCTATATCTTATTTTAAACATGCATGCATACACTCCGTGCAAGCACATACACACACATATAAAACAATTGAAAACTATATTTTTCTCATTTGGTCTGTGACATGTGACAGACTTTATCAAGAGTTGAAATGAATTTTATTTTAAATAAGATTTCTATAAAGAAGTATTGTTGGCTATTAGCTAAAAATGCTCATATGATTAACTGAAAATATCAAACATTTAAAAAATGTCATAGTAAATGTTTGAAAATAATTTTTTTTTTATTATTTCTTTATAGATACCTTATTTGAAATAAAATTCATTTAAACACTTTACCTTGATAAAGTCTGTCATGGTATGAAATATGCAGATGAGAAAAATATAGTTTTCCTCTTGTCTTCTCAGTATACTTTGCATTTATATATATATATATATATATTAAGGTTATGATTTTTTTACTATGTTCCTGTGTCACAGATTAATAAACTTCTGTTCAAAAGTAATGAAAAAGGCATAAAATTGTTTTAATTCTTGAAAGAAGTCACACCCAAACCAAAAATTTGACTTTACCATTTATGCAATAATGTTAAAAAAAAACATTTAAATATTTCAGGAGCTTATTTTGCAATTTGCTAGTGATGTAATTGGATAGTAATTGTGTATTTTTGTAAAGTATTTAACAGTCTGTAGCTAGAGCATATGTGATACTGAGATCACCAGAGATCTGATCAAACTAAAAAGAAAAAAACAATAAAGAAAGAAAGAAAGAAGAAAGAGAAAAGAGTTTATTAACTGAGTGACAACTGTTGAGATTCACAGGAAAATGGATTGAAAATTGTGAAGAAAATTAAAAATGAAATATATTGAAAAATCATACTTAAATAATTTCAAAGAGAATCGAATCAGAGTTAACTAAATGAAATTCAGTAAGACAGAGCCAAACAAAGACTGTCTGCCCCCACACTTTCTGCTGATAAGAAATAGGCCATTAAATATATTCTCAAAAAATGCCAAACAGAAGAAGACATATGTTGATTGCCGTGGACCCATTAAGAAGTCCAGCAAGAAAATAATACAACAACAACCAAAATAGGAAATAACGAATATATATTAACACAGCAAAATACAATACGTGGAACTCTGTTAGTAGAACGAATAAATATGGGTTAGGAAATAATACTATAACTGGGACTCACAATAGTTGTACGGTAGCAGTCTTGGCTATCTCTGCCTATTGCTCTCTGCTGAACTGCTTATGCTGATCTCCTGCGGATCTCTCAATCTCTCTGATCTCTTGATCTGCTCTCCTCTTGTGAGGGGAAGTATATGTAGTTGTAGGAAGAGTTCAACCCATTGTAATGGGTGATGCCACCATGACATTGATAATAAAAGAAAGGTGGTTGCTGGAATATCATGATTTCTCTGGATAAAAGGGCCATGAAAAATAAACACCTGTTTTGAATCAGTCACTCAAAAGAGGATGAGGCCAGTTTGATGCATTAGTTCATTATAATCTCTGTGATATTTATTCAGAAAAATTTTACATCCAATATTAATTTCGGATTCCTTTGGATACAAGTGATAAAGAAAAAAATTAATTACCATTTTGGAGTGACCATGGACAAAGAAAAGCTGTGTGGTTCTTGTTGATAAACTTTTGAAATTGGGAATAGTTTTCTTTCCCATTATGATAACTCTTGATTGTTCAAGAACAAACAGCATGAGACAAGCTGGTAAAGACAGCTTAATGACTGAAAATCTCTTTTGGTTTTGCTTACGCATTTTGAAAGTTTGCATTCATCACATGTCAGTGTACCACCCATTGGAAAAGGCTGAGATCAGATACTTAGAAAGTTAGAGAAAGAAGAGAGAGATTAGTAATGCTCATATAAAGCAGTAGTATGAGATGAGACATAAAGTGAGCCAGAGTTGAAGGACAGCTTGATTTTTGTGACTAGTCTCAAAAGAACTACACTAGATTTGGAAAACCACTTGAGAATATTTTGAGAATATTGAATTTTAGGAAAAGGTTGATGGCAAGGGTAGAAAACAACCAAACTCAAACCCTGGTCAAACCTACCCCTTCCTGATGCAGGATTCTATATGAGCTGGAGATTTTGGACAGATGACAGATCAGACAGAGACAGAGAGGGTTTCCACACTACTGCTAACAAAATTCACATCGTTCACTAAGACCTTCTGACCAAGACCTTGTGTTGGCTCTAAAGACTAGGACTTAAAAATTGAAACTACTGCTAAAATAAGCTGACTCCAAAGGGGACCCCAGCATAATTTTATTTTAAGTGGAAAGGCTTAAAACTTTTGTAAATCTTATATAAACAAATTGTTGTTACATTTTCAATCTGAGTTAACTCTTTATTCCAAAGGATACTGTTTTCCTTTATGTAACTTCCAGCTGTCAGACCAGTCTTCAATTTTAGATTATTTTAGAATATGATTCGGATTAAGCTGTTCAATTTTTGCTTAGTAAATATAATCTTCACTTAATAACTTAATGATCTAACACAGACAAAGTTTTGAAGAATTTTAAAAAGATTTTTAAAAGATTTTTTGAAAGTATAAATTATAATTTAAAAAAGAAAAAACTGTAAACAATTCTTTTAAAAACTCATTATTCATGAATTTGTTTTTGATTCAGACAATAATGTCTTTAACATATATTATTTATAAAAGGAATTAAAAGCTTATCTAATGAAATAATGTCATAATTTTATTGCATATTTTATTTTACTATTTGGATCAGATTTTCAGGGAAGTGGCAACTGTTTGAAAAAAAAAAAAATGAATAATTTACTTTCTCCAAGGTGTCCTGTGTTTAACTAATAAAACAAAGTTGTGAGACAGAATTTAGTTTCTAACAAAATTATTTAGCCACTGCTTCAAGAATGTGGCCAAAAAATTCTCACCTACCCAGTACAGGCCCATTAGTCTCCCCATTATCAGCAGCAAACTTTTTGAGGATATTATTAACAAGCTGTTGAGCACCTGGATAGGAACAACTTCTTGTGTGACAAGCAGTACAAGTTTTGATCAGCCTGATCAACTGCTGATATCCTAACCACCATTATATACATAATTAGTGAGGCTCTTGATAACACATATGCCATGAGTTGGAGAAGAATTATTTTCTGCACTCCAACCTCTCTCTCACAGGCAGGATGTGGCAAGTCCCTTATTGCTCTGTCACAACCAATATGAAAAGTGATTAGACAAATTTCATCTCCTGGTTCCTCCAAGTCTGACCTTCATGACTAGGACCCATCATGCTACTTACATAGAAGCAAGCCCCCCACACTCACTCCATATTCCATTGACAAAAAGTAAGTTCCACTCAAACAGCTTCTTCCCTTGAACCACAGCTCTATGGAACAAACTCCCAAGAGGATGTTTCCCCAATCACTACAATATTGACATGTTCAAGTCTAAAGTCAACTGTTATCTTTCCTGACCTATTCATATAAACTACCCTTTAACGTAACCCTCTACCTTGAGTGGCAGCTGGGCCTTGTATGGAGTAAACCATACTGCAAAAAAAAACAAAAAAAACATATTAAATAAGTTTCCCAGATTTTCAAAGTTTTTTCTTTTTTAATCTTTCTATAATGCTCTTTGAAAAAAATTCAATAGTATCATTTTTCTTTTATTTATGAAAAGTATTCATAAAATATGAGTGCAGATAAAAATGTTATAAAATAAAAATAAACTGGCAGAAAGTGACTTTTTACCTCCAAGATGTATCAGGACTCATATCTACAGCATCCATGATAACTGTCACTGCCCCAATACCATCCTCTCTATTGATCACCATAGCAGCAACTGCATCTCTACTCAGTGTCTGAAATTAAACCATTACCTCTTTAAATATCAAATTAGTTCATCTTCACAAATAATACATTGACTTCACAACTCAGAAATAAGTATTAACAATGAATAGAAAATTAAAAAAAACTACCCCTAATAAATGCTGTTTCAATACTCTTTATAATCAATATCTCAATAACCAATATCTCAGTAATCAATCATCTTGATAATCAATATCTATGAGGGTAGATCAATATCCTGACAGTTATAAGCAGAAGTTTGATCTGAAATTTTCACTGTATAATGTTCAATCTTTGTGATTAAAATTCACAACTGAATCAAGTACAATAACAATGAAGGAGTTTTTTTTATATATTTCAAGCAAGGTAATAAAGTCCCTAAGATCAAAAGGGTTACTCATGTGAAAGAATGAGAAAAAGAAAAATACTATTGAGGAGAGAGAGTAATGACAAAACAGGAATTATGATGGCTGAAAATAACAACTGACATTGCTTTTAAATTTCTGAAGATCAAACTTGACTGGAAATCAAGAAGCCAGAAATGTGTTCCACAAGCATGAAGTGCGAGAGAAGAGATTGGTAGCATAAAACTTATGTTTACATCTAAGAATTTCAACTCTAAAATGATGCAACCTAGCTATCAATCTAGTATTGCACTTAAATTCATAAAGTAATAGGATCAAAAAAGAAGGCTCGTTAGAATAATTACTATGAAAATATTTATAGAAAAGGCACAGGGAAGCTACATTATGGTGGTGGGAAAGAGAATTAAAGAGTGATACCTCATCATGATTGATAATATTGCATATTCTTATTTGGATTTTGCCAACAAACTAAATGCATAGCAGAAGTACCAGACCAGATGTGGCAACGATATTCAATGCATGTGTAAAATCACTTCTACATGCATGTACATACTTATATACATATCGCCATGTATGCATGTATATATACATATATACGCACATACTTATACATTAGTACTGTATGTGAAACCTCTTTTCCCCGTGCTTCATTCAGAAATATATAAGCTGATGTTCACACATGTGTAGACCAGTTGGAATCTGTCTTTTGGAGCTAACAGTCCGAATGCCATTAGTTCCTTTCTAACTCACATACTGCGCTAATTGCATTTAGCAATTAGTTACACCAAAAATATTTCTCTCTCTCTCTTACAAACATACTTCACTACATATATAGTTATACTCAACTACTGATTAGTACGAACATCATATTTCCTTTTTTCAGCAACTCTTCCATTGATACATTTTCTTCAACATCCAAGAGAGAACTTTCTCCACTAAATATTGCATGCACAAAATAATCAATCCTGTAACTATGTTTAATACATTGTTATTATTCTTGTTCTCTGAGTTATTTTTATTATTAATGTGGTGGATTGGACAACCAGTCTACTTTATAATGATGACTTCACTTTCAAATTACTACCATGTCGTCCAATCCACAATGCATGGATAAATGGTAGACTGATGTGTAAGATGTGCCAGAATCTTCCAGCAAGAAAAATTATCAAGCACAACATTGAACCAACATTTCTAGCAGTAGATGTAGCAATTGATTCAATATAATGATTTCATTTTATGTTAGCCTGCGCGAAGCCCGAACCGTTGCATTGGATATATCTAAGGCGTTCGACAGACTTTAACATGCTGGCCTTCTATGTAAACTGCAGAGCTATGGTATAACTGGACATTTGTTTCAACTAATCCAGTCATTCCTCTCTAACCGCACAATGAAGGTGGTATTAAACGAACATGCCTCCCAGAACTACCATACAAACGCAGGTGTCCCCCAAGGCTCCATCTTAGGTCCTACACTCTTCCTGATATACATTAATGATCTCCCTGATTCCATAAGAGCCCAAGTAGGTTTGTATGCCGATGACACCACAGTTTACTCTCACCTCCTTCAAAAATCTGGTGTAGGCGTCAAAGCTAACCTCGCAGCCGAGATTGAAAAAGACCTCCAATCCATATTAGACTGGGGTAAGAAATGGCTAGTAAATTTTAATGCGTCTAAAACAAAGCTACTCTCAATTAACCATCATCGACAATCTCACCTACCTCCCATTAGCATGGACCAGGCTTGTCTCCCAGAGAGTAAAACACTACGTGTCCTTGGTCTCATACTTTCAGCGGATCTCAAATGAAATGACTATATCGAATCCATTGCTAAATCCGCTGCTATGAAAGTCAGTTCTCTGTGTAGGGCCCGGAAGTTTTTTCCGTCTAAATCTAGCCTGTACATATATAAGTCTACCATTCGCCCGTGCATTGAATACTGCTGCCATATCTGGTTAGGTGCTCCTGCTATTCTCCTCGGGCTTCTCGATAAGGTTCAGAGGAGGGTCTGTAATGTGATAGATACCAACTTGGCAGACCACCTGCAGTCTCTCTCCCACCGGCGCGACGTGGCTTCCCTGTGTCTCTTCTATAAATACTTTCATGGCTTCTGCTCCGATGAACTTAAATCACTGGTGCCCCCTAAATACGAATTTGCACAAGATACTAGATTAGAAACTAGATCCCACCCTTTTACAGTGAAACCGATAAAATGCAACCACAACTTCTACTCCAACAGTTTCTTTCCTAACACTTCCCAACTGTGGAATTCCCTTCCACACGATTGCTTCCCAGACGGATACAATCTCCAGGAGTTTAAATGTAAGGTCAATAGACACCTCCTAACACACTAACCTGCTCCCATTCCTCCTGACATTCCCTATGTCTAACATTCATTCCTCCTGACATTCCCTATGTCTAAGCACTCCTTCTCTTTACCTTCTCCTATGTAGCCCCATGTGCAATAGTGGCAGTGGAATGCCTTGCTTGGGGTGAGATGATTAAAAAAAAAAAAAATTTGTATTAACCTTTCAGAGAGCATCCCAATTATAAATATGGTGTTTCTTGTTCCAGTGTCTTTGATGAACCTGCACTGTTCTTGTCCTATTTCTGGCCTGATTCTGCTACTCGCTCTATTCATCAGGATTCGGACAATCAGTTTTGTTATATGGCTCATTAAACTGATGGTTTTGTGGAGTTCACACTTGTTTGCATCTGGCTTCTTAGGCAGTGCTATAAAGATTGAGGTCATCTTGTGTTACACCACTATTATAAATTTAATTTATTATTTCTATAATTTTCTCTATGCCAAATTCTTCCAGGGCTATCAGCAGCTCTATTACAATGCCATCTGTTCCAGCTGCTTTGCTTCTATTCAGTTTGGCTATTGCAGATTCCACTTCAGACTTTAATATTTCTGGTCTGTCCTCATCTTTGTGTATTATCAGTTGATCTCTCTTGTTGTGGTAAAGATTGCATCTTAGTGGCTTTAACAAAAATTTGTATCTATCAACCAAATATAATTGTTTCTCTTAAATTATATTTTACTAATAAACAAATTATTGATTTCCTCCTTTGTATTTACAATTAAAAATTTAAAATTATGACTTTCAAGATAGTCATTAAATAAAGAGTTCAGCTCAGTATACAGTACCTGTATATACACTTGATAGTGGATGGAGGGCCCAATGGTTGAAATGTTGTGATAACAACAACAAAGATAAGGACAATAGTCCAAATGTACATAGTGCAAATAATAGTAACTAGAATGCATACAAATGTTTTAAAACTTTAAATTTAGTTACATTTGTAATATATTGATAGTGTATTAATTAAATATGTTATTGTGACCTATTAAAAATTTGTAATTTATTTAACATGTAAAACATATTCTCCAACATATAAACTAGTGCATGCAATTGCCAATCTAAAAAAATGCTAAAAAAATAGGACTTATGGTCTCTCAACCAAATGGCTAAGGACCCTGTGAGAAGTTCCTAACCATGAAACACCTGACAAATAATTTCCTAGCCAGTATTCCTCAGAGACATAATACTGAATTAAATCAGTTTAGTGTTTGATCATTAAATTAAAAGAGATAGAAAAAAGGTGAATGAGAACGAAAAAGACTGGCAATATTTATATATTCCAATACAAAAGAAAGTAAAATATATATGAAATTTTTAAAAAGATTTATTGATTCTCAAAATGTATGGTAAAAAAAAAATAATAATACTAAAATGCAAATGGCTGCAAGGAGTAAAAGATAATGAGAACAATTTAGAAGGCACCACTAATCCATTCCTAATCGAGAAACAAGAGACAAAATTCTACTCCAAGACTGGAAAGGTGTGTGAACTGAGCAATAGAACAGCCTATATACAATTTAATTAATGTGGGGAAAATTCCAGCATAAAAATGTGGAACAATCTCAAACTTTGTTAGATGGTTGGTAACACTAATAGTATATTCTTAAATCATCATCAAGTAATAAACATTTTATATTTAAGTATAGATATATTTTATGAAATTGACTGATATTTTTACACTTACTTATTCAACTATTTCTTTATCATAACATTTTCAATTATTGCTTGTACACACCACTAAAAGTATTTATCTGTTATAAACAACTTAATTATTCTGTTATATGCTTGTTGTTTGTTTGTTTATTTTCTTTGAGAATTTGATTAAGTAAAAATAGTAGAAGGTTAGTTTAGTGTATTTGTCATCAGTACATTGACTAACTCCCCTACAAAATGGTGATTCCAAAATTCTGTTTATATGCTTGTTTGTTTATTTTTTTGTGCATTTGATTAACCATGGGACACTAAACATCAATTAAAGTTACACTACTACTAACCATGGGTATACCATACCCAATTTTGAAAATATCAAAAAAATATTAAATATAAATCTTTATTTGAAATATCTTATATGCAGGCACTTCAAAATTTGTACTTTGAATTAACATTAATAGGAACCAAAAAACATATTATTTAGGTAAGAAAATCAAATAATGAAAATTTAATTAAATTGTAATTAAAATGGCATCATTTGCACTGGGTACTATATACATTTGGGAAAGGTATTAATCCATCTCTTCCCTCCAGTTAAATAACAGAACAGATTGTGTTCTGTAGCCTTACCCAGCAACCAGTCTATGACAGAAAGTAATGGCAACCTATTGCGGGATAATCTTTTGCCCAGTCAGTCATGTATCTTTCGAGACATGATCACGTAAGCGTGTATCACATATAGCACTTAACTGACTTACTGACTATATACCCATGGTTAGTGTTCTCGGGTTAAGTAAAAATAGTAGAGGGTTAGTTTAGTGTATCTGCCATCAGTACATTGGCTAAGTTTCCTACAGTCTCGAGTGTTCATAAAAATCTGTAATCCTATTTTTCCTAAAGAAAGAACTGCAGTCAGCAGATAACCTCAGAAAGCATTTCTTTATGAAAGCATTCAGATAGGAAAGCTGCAGGGAACAGAAGAAATTTTGACATTCACAAGGGAAAAATCTTTGTTTCAGCATGAAGAAAAAACAATGAAAAGAATGCAAAATCCTTAAATATTGTCAAGGCCTCAGTGAATCAAGTGGGTATCCAAACAAAGAGAATATGAAAGCAAGACATCTGTGTACGTCTGCTATGTAATGTAACAAAAATCGCTCACTTCTTTCACCATGTGGCTGCTAACTTGAATGCTGATAATAGAATCCATGTCAATATAAACTTCACTTATTTATTTCACCCATTTTAATAATCATGACAAGAAAGTTAGTCAGAATCAGAGAGAAAGAAAGCAGAGACTAGCTTCACCAATGTTCATTTCAGGCTAAACATTATTAGCCTTTAATGACAATTGCTTATTGCAAAGTCTCTTTCTACTGTTGAAGCAAAGTGCATAAAAATATATTCTGTTTATCTTGAATTCCAAATTAATACTTTCATGTGAAACCTCAAAGTATACTTTTTTATCAATGTTGAATACAATTGTATAACTTTATGTGAAACCAACTCCATCAATTTGCTTTATACTTTTTGAATACTACTTTGTGTTCAACTACTGAATGTACACATTTTCTTTCCTGACTATTCATTGAATCACAGAGTCCCATGTGTTTGAATAACTTTGGTGTTAAATTATATGCTGATACATTATCAGTCTCTAATGAGAATAGTAGAATTTCAAAGAACTCTATTCAACATAGAAACTCTGAACCCTTTTAATGTTTGATTACTTTTTCCTGAGACAAGCTGCTGATAACTTCAAATGTTTAACTCTGTAAAAAGAAATTCTTTATTTTGTTTTGTCTTGAATAACATGTGCTATCTCCTCAGTCTTATGTTACTTCACTGGAACACTTTTGAATACAACTGTGTAAATTTGTAAATAAATTCCTTATTTTGTGTTCTTAAATATACACATGTGTTTCCTTGTCATCATATACAACCATGCTCTCCTTTCTTCAGAGGCACAGGCTCTCTTTTTCAATTGTATCCCTGCTAACTTAACTTTTTGTGTTTGGTACAAAAATTTTGATTTTGGGGGGAATTTATATTCTTGCAGTTGAAGTATTCAATTTATTGTATACATTTTTAAATTATTTTATCTTATATTTAATATTTTATGAAATTCAGTCAGTCAGTTAAGTACCATACGTGAAACACGCTTGGGTGATCATGTCTCAAAAGAGACATGACTGACTGGGCAGAAGATTATCCCGCAGTAGGTTGCCATTGCTTTCTGTGGTAGACTGGTTGCTGACCAAGGCTATAGAACCCAATCTGTCCTGTTATTTAACCCATAACTGGAAGGAATAGATGGATTAATACCTTTCCCAATGGTATTTGTGCGTAAGTGAAGGCAATGAATTCAGCTGGAATTTGAACTTGGCTCCCCGATTTCTTGCTCCAAGCCGATATCCACTGGACCACAACGCACATCCATGAAATTATGAAATTATTAGTGCCTAAAAAATAAATGGAAGTTTGTTTTTTTAATTCTAAGATTACATCTTAAATTGATTAATTTAAATTCATTTACATCTCAAATTGATTAATCTAAGTTCATTTTGATTATGTGCTGAAAAAAATTTACTTTTACTTTATTTATTGACATAGAAATAAAACATGGTTGAAAATGATATTAACTAACCTTTTCTCTTATGTTTAATTCAGTCATAAAATTTACTTTGCCTCTTGAATAAATGGTATTACTATCAAATAAGCTGGTCTTTCAATTTAATAAACAGTATGAGAATCTCAAGTAAAATGAGTTTACATTTTTCTAAAAATAGAAAAGTAATCAAATAATTCATTGTTTTCAATGAATGCAGGACAAAAACTCATTGGACAAAAAACCAATCACTTATCTCAAAAATTCTACTCTCATAAATAAATTGAAAATTTAAGGAATTCAATTCAAATTTTAATGTCAAATTGAGGCAATAATAATTTTAAATATATGCATGTATATATACAAGTCAGTCAATCATTTAACAATATATGCATTTATATGTACAAATCAGTCAGTCAGTTAAGTACCATATGTGATACATGCTTGGGTGATCATGTCTCAAAAGAGTCATGACTTACTGGGCAGAAGATTTTCCCACAATAGGTTGCCATTACTTTCTGTGGTAAACTGGTTGCCAACAAAGGCTATAGAACCCAGTCTGTCCTGTTATTTAATCCATAGCTGGAGAGAAGAGATGGATTCATACTTTTTCCAAGGGTATTTGCACATAAGTGAATGCAATGAATTCAACTGGAATTTGAACTCAGCTATCCAATTTCTCATTCCAAGCCAATACTTTCGGTAGACCTCAAATGGAATGACTATATTGAATCCATTGTCAAATCTGCCACTATGAAAGTCGGCTGTCTGTGCAGGGCCCGGAAGTTTTTCCCGCCTGAATCTATCCTGCACATATACAAATCTACCATCCGCCCATGTATTGAATACTGCTGCCATATCTGGTCAGGTGCCCCTGCTACTCTCCTTGGGCTTCTTGACAAAATACAAAGGAGAATCTGTAACGTGGTTGATAGTGACTTGGCAGACTGACTGCAACCACTCTCTCACCAGCGTGATGTGGCTTACCTGTGTCTCTTCTACAAGTACTTTCATGGCTTCTGCTCTGATGAACTTAGATCACTGGTGCCGTCTAAGCACGAATTTGCATGAGATACTAGATTAGCAACTAGGTCCCACCCTTTTACAGTTAAACAGATAAGATGTAACTGTAATTTCTACTCCAACAGCTTCTTTTCTTGCGCTTCCCACCTGTGGAATTCCCTTCCACATGTCTGCTTTCCCGACAGCTACAATCTCCAGGTGTTTAAATGTAGGGTCAATAGACACCTCCTATCACACTAACTTTCAATTATTCTCAGAACACTCTCATCTACCCAATCCTCATTCTCTGTATCCTTACCCACCTATCACCCACCCTCTGACATTTCCTATATTTAACCATTCTCGGTATCCTTACCCGCCTATCATTCACCCTCTGACATTTCCTATATTTAACCATCCTTCCTCCACTCTATGTAGCCCCCTGTGCAGTAGTGGCAGTGAAATGCCTTGCTCGGGGTGAAACACTTATTAAAAAAAAAAAAAAAAATTCCCTGCACCATCCACGCACATTTGTGCACCACAATGCACATATGTACAAGAATAATCTATTTCAGACATGTATTTATGAGCTTATGTGTTCACAATGTTTGTGATAGAAAATCATTGTAAATCAATCCATACTCTAAAAAACATTTTCTAACAATGCTGCTCGATATATTTCATAGTTAGTGAGTCTATACTAATGACAACTCTTTACTAATAGTAAGTCCAATAAGTTTGAAAACTTGTTAAGTGAGACAATAAATGGCTTGCTAATTTTAACATCTCTAAAACAATAATGTTTTCTTTTAATCATGTTAGAGAACCTATTTTGCATTCCATCAATATAGCTGCTGCTAACTTCCAGGAAAAATATGCCTCTTCAGTCTTGAATTTTCCTCTAAAATAAAATGTAATTATTATATTGAATCTACAGCTAGGTATGCTACTAGGAAAGTATGTTCACTGTGTCATTCTAGACAATTTTTATTGCCAAAATCAATATACACTTTTGTAAATTTCTCATTAATCCATGCATCAAATATTGTTACCACATCTGGTCTGGTGTTTCTGCATATTTATAGATTCTTGATAGAATCCAAAGAATCTGTAATATTAATGGTCCTGACCTGGCATCTCTGTTTTATTCATTTTCTAACTAATATAGTTTTCCCTGTGTCTTTTCCACATATATAATATTTTCATGGTAATTGTTCTGATAAGCTTTCTTTTTTGGTTTCTTGAATTTATGAATTTAAGTGCCGTACTAGATTGGCCACTGGGTCTCCTAAATTTAGAGTTGAATTTACTAGATGCAACCATAAGTTTTATGCTAACAGTTTCTTCTCTTGAATTTCTTGCTTGTGGAATTTTTTTGGTTTCTTTCTTCTCTGTTAACTTTGACATTCAAAAGTTTAAATGCATTGTCAATCATCATCTTCCATCTCTTTGAATCATTTTTTATAGTTTTCTCTCCTTGATGTTTTTTCTTTCAGATTCCTTCACACTTAGTAATCCTTAGCATCTTAGTGGCTTTACTTACTTGCAATGTTGTTGATTAAAAAACACTGCTTGACCTGTTCTGCCTACTTAGTTATCTTTATACTAATGTCTGGATTTGTAAATTACAGAGATAATATAATCAGTAAGCAAAACATAGTTCCAAATCAAACAAAGAAAAATTGGAAAAAAATGAGTTTCCTGAAATATACACTTTGGCAAAAGAAGTTGGTTTTGAATTAAATTATTCAAAACATTTGTAGGAATCCTTCTGCTTGAGATTTTGCTAAATGTTCAAATTTGAAGTGTTAGGATTCGATACAATAAATTAAAATATTGCTGAATGCTTCCTGTAATGTAATCTTTGTGTTATTGGTCTTGAGTAGATTTGTCAAGAGTGATTGTACCACTGAACAATTGGGTATAAATTTCCTGTAATAGGAATAAATCTTTACAAATGTCTTAGTGACATTGGTTGTGGAAATTTGGTAATTGCCTCTATTTTGTCTGGTATTGGTGAAATACCAGCTTGGTCAATTTCATGTCCAAGGAATTATAGTTTTGGTTCTCCAAAAATATATTTGTGATTTTGAATTCAAAAAGTGAAAGCCTTTGAAAAGCTTGTACCAAATGTAGTTTGCATTCTTCTCAGTGACTAGAATATTGTCTATGTAGACATATATGAAAAGTGTAGCAGCCACAGATCTATTTCCTTTAGCGAATCAATGCCCCCGACGGGAGATTCGGTCACTCACTGACCAATCAACGGGTGGAGCACATTGATTCCTCTCTAGAACTATTTTTCCTAGTCCTGTTTGTAGAACGGAGGAGAGCAGAGAGCCATGAGCCAGCGTGAGTAACGGACGTCTCTCTCACACCGCTGCCACTGATTCCCCATGGAATGCTTTCGCGGAAGACGCTGCTGCTAGCTTCACCATGGACACTTACATACTATCTGCTACTAGCTTCACCATGGACACTTACATACTATCTGCTGCTAGCTTCACCATGGACACTTACATACACTGCTGCTAGCTTCACCATGGACACTTACATACTATCTGCTGCTAGCTTCACCATGGACACTTACATACTATCTGCTGCTAGCTTCACCATGGACACTTACATACGCTGCTGCTAGCTTCACCATGGACACTTACATACTATTTTTCTGCTAGCTTCACCATGGACACTTACATACTACCAATCTTGTACGTTTACTATGTAATAAACCATTCTTTGTTGTTATTCTAAAAGCAAGTTTCGTCATTCATTTGTGTGCCAAAAAAATATAGTGTTGGGGAAATTAAGCATTTCCCATAACCTCCTATAAAATGGTGACCACGAATGGCCCCTTAGGATGGCGAAACAAATTAAAAAAAAAAATAACAACACGAAACTCGGCCTCCACTTTCGGACAACAGTACAAGCAAAGTTAAAAGGAGAGAGAGAAAAAGCTTCCTGACTCAAAGAACAAAAAAAAAAAATTAAAAAATACAACCACCCACGAATTTTGTTTGTGACACACGTGTGCGTTAAATTCATTCGTCGGCTGAGAAGACATTGGCAAAAATTTTTGCCCTCAGTAAAACAATCTTTCTAAACAGAGATATCATCTTTCGTTTTGCTAGACATACCGACGCCCATTCCCAAGTGGTCAAATAGGAAAAAAAAAAGATTCTCCCTTTACTCAAATAACATTTTTTTGAACACGTGCCTTCACAACAAAAACCCCAAAAACTTTCCGACGAGGAAGTATCTTCTTTTCAGCCCGTACACAAGAAAAACACCAACTCAAGCAAGCATAACGAACATTACATTTTGTTCAAAGAAAGTTAAAAAAAAAAAAAAAAAAAAAAAGAAACTTACTACTCTGCTCTGTTCAAGTGACCACGTGGTAAAAAAAAATATATATATATTTTGATTGCAATAACAAAAAAAAAAAAAAAAAGTGAGTAATACACTTTTACATTTTATTTTTTCGAAAGTTAAAGCTAAAAGAGCGCCTCCTTCCTTAACATTTAACTTTCCCGCCTAAATTGTGATTGGGCGACGCAATCTTTAATTCCAACTTGTGTTTTTAGACAGGCCTTGAAACTGACAGTTATCTCCCTTACTAAGGAACCTTAAAGCAGCACCTTTCTCTCGTTTAACACGAATATCACTATTTTCTTGTGTCTTTTGAAATGTTTTCCCTCTCGTTTCTTTCTCATTGAGACGTGTTTCTTTGATATTTTTGTTTTTTTGGTGGTCTGTCGTCACGCTATATATTAAAAAGAAAATGGCGACTACTTTACCTGCTTTCGCTGGCGACGTTCGAGTTTGGTTTGCCCAACTCGAGTCATATTTTATAGCGAACAACGTCGTGGAGCAGCGGCAATTGCCTATTTTATTTAGTGCATTTCCCGCGTCATTGACACCAGTTGTCAAAGATTTGATAACTAACACCCCACTTAATGCTACTTATGACAGTATTAAGCGGGAAGTTCTGCTCCGGACGTCGCTATCAGCGGAAAAGCGGTTCCAAACTTTAGTCAATGACGAGCTGTTGGGAGACCGCATGCCAAGCGAATTGCTCCGCAGAATGAGAGAGCTGGCAGAAGATGTCCCTGCTGATAGTGCCATTATAAAGCAACTTTTCTTCTCAAGATTGCCCCCTCAAGTAAAGGCAATTCTGGCACCCATGGTAGAGAAGAGCTCAGTAGACGTAATAGCGTCCTCTGCAGATAAAGTGATGGAATTCACCAAGGGGCCTATTACCGCGTCCATTCCTCAGTCCAAATCTGAAGTCTCTACCCTCTCTGCTGCTGGGAACACAAGCGAAGGTACCACACAAGTGGCGATACTCAAAGCAATAGTGCAGCTTACCAATGAAGTAAGCAAATTAACCGTACTTAATTCACAACAGCCTAGACGTCGACATAAAAGTCGTTCGCCATCCCCACACCACCGCCGCCATTCAAGCAAGCCAGGACTATGCTACTATCACAGTTGTTTTGGCGCTAAGGCTCGGAGGTGCAAAATGCCCTGCTCCTTTTCAAACCAGGGAAACTTAAATCTGGAGAGCTGAGCACGGCACACTCTCCACAAGATCTATGTAACAACCGTGCCTATTTTATCACTGACTCCAGGTCCCAAGCACGTTGTTTGGTTGACACAGGAGCAGCTTGCAGTATCTGGCCACTGAAACTCCTCACTGAGAAGCCGCCACTGTCGCCCATCACACTGCAAGCGGTAAATCACTCCCCTATTCCCACGTACGGTCAAATTTCTCGTTCTCTGAACTTGGAATTACGGAGAGACTTTACATGGATTTTATTGTAGCTGATTTACCATACCCCATTCTAGGCTCGGACTTTCTGCACCACTTCAACCTTTTAGTGGATATGCGCAAGCGACGACTTATTGACGGCAATACGGAACTTTCCGTCATGGGTTTTAAGGCAAATATCTCACCTATCAGCCCGGTATTTTTCATTGCCGCCACTGACGACCAAACATTACTATGCTCTTACCCGGAGTTAACTAACTTAAATTTCGTTGTGAGCAAATCAACTCACTCTACAAAACACCACATCGAGACCACAGGCGCTCCGGTGTTCTCACGCCCTCGCCGCCTCCCTGCTGATAAACTAAAGGCGGCGAAGGCAGAATTTAACCATATGCTGCAGCTGGGAATTATACGCCCCTCGTCCAGTCCATGGGCTTCCCCTTTGCATATGGTCCCAAAGCATTCTGGAGATTGGCGTCCGACTGGGGACTATCGACGACTAAATGCCATTACGGTACCTGATCGTTACCCAATCCCACATATACAAGACTTCGCTTCATCCCTGCATGGTTGTAAGACCTTCTCCAAACTAGACCTCGTTAAGGCTTACCATCAGATACCAGTGAACCCAGACGACATACCCAAAACTGCAGTAACTACTCCATTTGGAGCGTTTGAATTTTTAACTATGCCTTTTGGTTTGCGAAACGCGGCTAGTACCTTCCAACGCTTCATGGACGAAGTAGTGCGTGATTTGGACTTCGTCTATAATTATATAGATGACATCCTCGTAGCAAGTGCCTCACCTGAGGAATATGTTACTCACCTCCGCCTACTGTTCGAACGGTTTCAAAAGTACCAGGTGAGGATTAACCCTGGTAAATGTGTTTTCGGCGCTTCGTCGCTAACTTTCTTGGGACACATTATAAGCCCCGAAGGGATATCTCCCTTACCTGAAAAAGTGAAGGCTCTACAAGACCTTCAACCACCCACTTCACTTCGCCAACTGAGGCACTTTCTCGGTCTGCTTAACTATTACAGACGTTTCATCCCACACTGTGCGGAGCTCCTGTCTCCTCTGTCTGACATGTTACGTAACAGGAAAAAGAAAAATGAGCAGATTTCGTTGAATGGCATACAGTTAAAAGCCTTTAACGAAGTGAAGAAGAAATTAGCGACAACATCGCTACTTGCACATCCTGTACCCGACTCCCAGTTTTCATTGGTCGTTGATGCATCGGGCACAGCTGTAGGTGCAGTTTTGCAACAGCAACACCAACAACAGCTACAACCTCTCGCTTATTTTTCGAGACAGCTGAAACCGGCAGAACAACGTTACAGCACGTTTGGCCGTGAACTCCTGGCAATGTACCTCGCAGTGAAACACTTTCAGCATTCACTAGAGGGCCGACAATTTGTGATCTACACCGATCACCGTCCGCTTACTTTCGCTCTGCGCTCAAAGCTGGACAGATATTCTCCTCGCGAAATTCGCCACTTGGATTTTGTTTCGCAATTTACAAACGATATCCGACATATCTCTGGTGAACAGAATGCTGCGGCAGACGCCTTGTCTTGCCTTCCCATTAATTCACTGTTCTCACCTTCAGATATCGACTTACGACGGATGGCCTTTGACCAACCACGCCTGGACACCTTTGATCTATCGTCACCTGAATTTGCAACTTGCAAGTTCGCATACCTACCAGTGCCTACTGCAGATACGCAGATCATCTGTGACACCTCAACAGACGCACCTCGACCTTTTGTTCCGATGACACATCGTAGGGTTGTTTTTGACACACTACACCAATTGGCACACCCCGGACCCAAAGCCACAGTGAAGCTGATTACAGCTAGATTTTTCTGGCCAAACATGAGGCGTGATATCACTGCCTGGACACGTTCTTGCGTATCCTGCCAAAAATCAAAGGTGCACAAACATATCCGTGCACCCATCGGAACATTCAGCACCCCAGACGCTCGGTTCAGCCATGTCCATATTGATCTGGTTGGACCATGGCCGGTCAGTCAGGGATTTACTTACCTCCTGACCTGTATAGATCGCTTTACACGGTGGCCCGAAGCTATTCCCTTAAAGGACATTTCAGCTGAATCCGTAGCGCAAGCCCTTATATCAGGCTGGATAACGCGTTACGGAGTTCCTACAACAATTACCACTGACCGTGGCAGACAATTTGAATCCCACCTATTCCAGGAACTTTCCAGAATTTTAGGGATCAATCGAATTCGAACTACGAGCTATCACCCTGCTTCTAACGGGATGATAGAACGCTTTCATCGCCAATTAAAGGCCGCATTACGTGCCTATCCTGACCAACAGCGATGGAGCGAATATGTACCTGTTGTCCTTCTTGGCTGTCGTGCAGCTATCAAAGAGGACCTAGGATACTCTCCAGCAGAACTTGTCTATGGAGTACCTCTATCATTACCAGGTCAGATGTTGAACCCTATAGATTTAACAGGAACAGATCCTGCCTTGTATATAAACAGACTGCAATCTTATTTTGGTAATCTCCCACCAATGCACCCTAGGGAACAGACCATCAAATCATCAGTCCCAAAAGATATTTCTTCATGGACTCACGTTTTTCTAAGAAGGGACGCTATCAAAGCCCCTCTCACTCCACCTTACACTGGCCCTTACCGCGTGCTTTCACGCACTGACAAACTTCTCACCCTTGACATTAGTGGCAAAAAAGAAACTGTATCTATTGACAGGGTGAAAAGAGCCTTTCTTAACACAAACACACAAGAGCCACATATTCCCCCTACTTACATACATGAACATATCTTTACACCCGTGGAAAAAAATACGATGCCAACAGACAACTATGTCACCACCACACGCAGTGGTCGACGAGTACATTGGCCCAAAAAGCTCTGTAAAACTGTTTATATATAAATTGTACCCTTCTTTGTTTTATGGCAGCTATCTTTTTCTCTGTCGGCTTTCCGCCTAAGCAGGGGGTGATGTAGCAGCCACAGATCTATTTCCTTTAGCGAATCAATGCCCCCGACGGGAGATTCGGTCACTCACTGACCAATCAACGGGCGGAGCGCATTGATTCCTCTCTAGAACTATTTTTCCTAGTCCTGTTTGTAGAACGGAGGAGAGCAGAGAGCCATGAGCCAGTGTGAGTAACGGACGTCTCTCTCACACCGCTGCCACTGATTCCCCATGGAATGCTTTCGCGGAAGACGCTGCTGCTAGCTTCACCATGGACACTTACATACTATCTGCTGCTAGCTTCACCATGGACACTTACATACTATCTGCTGCTAGCTTCACCATGGACACTTACATACGCTGCTGCTAGCTTCACCATGGACACTTACATACTATCTGCTGCTAGCTTCACCATGGACACTTACATACTATCTGCTGCTAGCTTCACCATGGACACTTACATACTACCAATCTTGTACGTTTACTATGTAATAAACCATTCTTTGTTGTTATTCTAAAAGCAAGTTTCGTCATTCATTTGTGTGCCAAAAAAATATAGTGTTGGGGAAATTAAGCATTTCCCATAACCTCCTAGAAAAGTAAACCTCTAAATACTTTGTCAATTAGTTTCTGGAAGGTCTGAGGGGTATTCTCACAAACTCCTATAATTTGAACAGCATCATCAGAGAAATTTTAGCAAATGGTACTTGGCAATACACTTTCACCACGTCTAGCTTTGAGAAAATGCAAGTGGTTTGGAAATTCATTGCAAAATTTAGCATATGTTGGATCAGGTATATTTCAGAGATGATTTTGATGTTCAGTCTATGGAAATGGATGCCATGCTGTCATGTTAGTTTTTTAGGTCATGTGCAAGTGTGATGGCCATGTACTCTTGGACTGGCAAATGATTCCCAACAGTAGCATTTGCTGGGACTTTGCTTTGTCTATCTATATTTATCAGGTTTTAACTATCTTTGCATAGAGTATACCAGTTATCTTGTTGTTTTTATGTAGCATTTGGCATTGTCGTTAACTGTGTCCATTTTTGTAAAAGGTTGATTAATTTCTTTGTATCTTTGTATTAATTCCTTAATACTGTTATTTGTGGTAGGGCAATACTAATTCCAGTTAACTAGTACTGATAGCAAATTCCTCACACAGAAAGTTCTGTTAGATTGTCAACAAAGGAATGAGTTGACTGATAATCTAACTAGAAAGACTTCAGGTTGATGGTCACTGCTTTTTTGCCAAATGTATCAATTTTCATACCATAAGCAGCTTAAATTTTGTGAAGTCCTGGTCTTGAATTTTGTTTTGGGTCCAGTGGTAAAACGTTCATTTTGGCTCTGGTTTCTATTAAAAAATTATATCCATCATTTTTATTCTGGATATAAAACAGACAACTCTTTCGTGAGAGTCCAACAACAGTTGTTATTTCTACTGGATGAAATTTAAGATTTCTGACACCGTGTTTACAAAAGCACAAGGTTTCAATCAGCATCTTGCCTCTGTACCAAATTTATAATCATGGTAGTAGCAAACATCAAATTTTCATCTTTCTCTGTCATTGTTGAAATTCTTGCTGTTACTCCTTCATCTATATGTCAGTCTGTTCTTTTCACAACAAGCACATTGTTGTTGTTGTTGTCAAGAGGGACTGCATCTGTTTAACTAAATATGCAACTGTTGCTTGCAGTTGCTCAAATTGCTTTTTTTGTTGTTGGCTTGTAAGTTGTAGCATTCCCCTCCCTGTCTTTGAAACACACATGGATCTGATCAGCAGAATTTGCAAGTTTTTCCAGTTCCATTTCCTCTGAAATGGATGCTAAAATGTGTGTCATTGTGTTGGATAGTTTTTCCAACCAAAATCTTCTTAGAATACTTTCTATCATGACACTGGTTCCTAACAAAGTCTTTATATGTCTCAATAACTAGGAAGGAGTCTACTCCCTTACCTCTACTTGGGTAAATAAGTAACATTGTCTCATTTGAAATTCTGGTTCATTTAATAATGACCATTTTCAGTTTATTATAGCAGTTTTCTTATGGCATTGTCTCAAATAAGTCCATAACCTCTTCTACAATTTCTGCTGGTAGTTTTTCTACTAAATAGCAGTACCAGACTCTTTGCAAAACAATTTTCTTTGTTTTGAATATGGTCTGCAGTTGTATAAACCATAAGGTTATGTTGTTAAGATTATATGCAGGTAAATTCAGAGTGACTGTTATTAACAAAACTTCTGGACTATTTGTGTTTTTTTTTTCATTTCTTTTTTTTTAAGTATATATATTAGTGGATTCTGTTTTTGGTGTTTTCATATGTCCAGTCACCATTTATAGGAATCTTTCTACTTGAATTTTGTTAAACATCCAAATTCGATATAATAACATAAAATATCATTGTGAGATTGCTTGTAATTCAACCATTTTGAATAATCCTACAACTTTTACTGAAAAAATAAAATCCAGTAGAAAAAGAGAACATAGGATTAACAAATAACATTAATTTTATAAAACAACAAATAGAATATAAATTGTATTGTGTGTGTATGCAAAAACAGTGAAATGTGATTACATGTTTATTTGTGTGAAAGAGTCAGTATATGCATGAGTAGTAGAAATGGGAATAAAGATATGTAGAATTTAGTTCTTACTGTGTATGGAGGTATTGTAGTCTGATGCAGTCTCTTTGTAGTTTGGTCAGGGCTGATTTAAGTATTGCTTTTGTGTGTAGAAATGAAAGGACTCTTGAATATCAGCAGTTAGCATGATGTGGAGCTTTGTGCCATTTGTGAGTCTCTTTCTTAGGGCCAAACTTTGTGATATTTATGACTTTTTGTTTAAGATATCAGCTACAGAATTATATTATTTTATTTATTTCTAATTAGCCCTAAAATACCACATAATATGTCTACTATTACATTTGTGTAATATTTTGGAAGTATCTACCTAAATTATGATGACTAATAAAACAACAATTTTGATTTGTATTCTATGGTTATGTATTGTGTTTAATTGATGTGTTTTAAGATATAAGCACTTTATTGCCTGTTATAGGCTTATAAATATTTTGTAGGTTTGTTTTAATGTTTAAATATTTATTGTTGGCTAAAGATGCTTCTCATTAATAACTTTATAATCAAGTTTATAATTAGTTTTATTGTGTGAAATATGCTGCATATTTTATTACTTAGTGTAGTGGATGTGACAAATTTTTCATAGTTTACATGTGCCATTTTCACAGCTGTAATTTTTACTGTTCACACATAAATATTGTTTGAATATTTTGTCTTACTATAGAAAAACTTTGTTTAAAAACATTTTTAATTTTATTGAAGTTTTCATAAACTAATATAAAAAATACTAAAAAATCAAATCAAAAAGGTTAATAAATATAATATTTTAATATCATTAATTGGAATTAATAAAACAAAACTTTTAGTGAATTGGGTTATAAAAATATTTATTATACAAGAAGCTTAACATAATAAAAACATTAAAATTGTCCTGGTTTAAAACTTGGAATAATTAATAAGCTAACACACTGTGGTGCAGTGGATATTGGCTCGGAACAAGAAATCGGAGAGCCGAGTTCAAATTCCAGTTGAATTCATTGCATTCACTTACATGCAAATACCCTTGGAAAAGGTATTAATCCATCTCTTTCTTCCAGTTATGGGTTAAATAACAAGACAAATTGGGTTCTATAGCCTTGGCTGGCAACCAGTCTACCGCAGAAAGCAATGGCAACCTACTGTAGGATAATCTTCTGCCCAGTCAGTCATGTCTCTTTCGAGATATGATCGCCCAAGCATGTTTCATGTACGGCACTTAACTAACTGAACACTTAAATTATGTAAGAATATATTTATAGGTTATTGTAACCTATTTAAAAATGCAAGCAAATTAGTAATTACAGACAAGAATTTTGAATAGAATTCTGTTCTAGGAAAAAGAAAGATATGTGGTATACTTTATTAGAAAAGGAAAAGATAACTTGATTTTGAATAGAAAATGTCAGAGAAAATAAGTAATTTCAATGTATTTAATGTATCTTAC
Organism: Ascarosepion bandense; assembly: GCA_037127315.1. Lineage (NCBI taxonomy): Eukaryota > Metazoa > Mollusca > Cephalopoda > Sepiida > Sepiidae > Ascarosepion > Ascarosepion bandense. Next base: position 747,424 of record JBBBDQ010002539.1, on the reverse strand, counting down.
TAATCAACTAAATGTTGGTGATAGAATAAAGATATACTAAATTATAATACTACTTATTTATTAAAAATATTACCCATTTTAAATGAAAATATTATTTATTTTTTGATGACTTTTTTCTTTTACTCAAAAGCCAAAAATATATTTTTCTATCTTAACAAAGTCAACCTTATAAATTTTCCTATGATTTTCTCACTTGTTAGCAAAAACTCCTTAGCTAATTGGAATTTTTTTTACCCTGAATTTTAAGATAAATTTTAATTCAGATTTGAAATTTATTAAAAACTGGATAGATGACAAAAGTTAGGAAAATAAAAATTTAAAATTAAATTAAAATACAGTGAAACACATCATTTTTTTAAAGATAATTTTCTTTTGAACAAATCATACAAAAATTTTATTATTACCAGCCGAATATTATACATTCGAAACATAATTTTCTATTATTTATTACCAGACTCTGTAGCATTGAAACTCTGGAACAAAAAGTATGAATAGTTCATGGCTTCCACTCTGAGGAACTTAGGTCACTGGTGCGCCCTCCACAAGAATTTACTCATGCAACTAGACTGGCAACAATGTCCCATCCTTTTACAGTTAGATCAATCAAATGCAGATGACAGTTCTAGTCCAGCAGCTTATTTTTTCACGCACTTCTCACCTGTGGAACTCTCTTCCATATACTTGCTTATCTGACGGCTACAACCTCCAGGAATTTAAATGCAATGTCAATTCCCATCTCTTATCCACTTGACTCCAGTTCTTTCTACATCACCCTGTATATCTTGGTCTTTTCCTTTTTCTCTACCTTCACAACTGTCTTCACTCTGTTCACATCCTTCTTTTGCTCTTTCTCTTTCACCCACTGTAGCTGGTTTGTCTTTCTCTTCACTCTTCTCATGCTTAAAACTTTAACTCTCTTATATAGCTCCCTGGACATCAGTGGCAGTACCACATTGCTTGGGGTGAAATTGTAGCAGCCACAGATCTATTTCCTTTAGCGAATCAATGCCCCTGACGGGAGATTCGGTCACTCACTGACCAATCAATGGGCGGAGCGCATTGATACCTCTCTAGAACTATTTTTCCTAGTCCTGTTTGTAGAACGGAGGAAAGCCAGAGAGCCACGAGCCCGCAGCAGTAACGGACGCCTCTCTCACATCGCTGCCACTGATTCCCCATGGAATGCTTTCGCGGAAGACGCTGCTGCTAGCTTCACCATGGACACTTACATACTACCTGCTGCTAGCTTCACCATGGACACTTACATACTACCAATCTTGTACGTTTACTATGTAATAAACCATTCTTTGTTGTTATTCTAAAAGCAAGTTTAGGCGGGAAACGAGTCATCACGTGGACGCCGAGTGACCATGCGTGTGTGTGTGTGTGTGTGTGTGTGTGTGTGTGTGTGTGTGTGGGTGTCACTGTATCAAACCCCACAGTAGAAAACTTAAACTCAATTTAATTCAGTGAGAAATTCATATTTTCAACTCTTCAGGTGAATCCAACTTCTTACTCTTAAGTTAATATTTTATTAATACCAATACAGCAAAAGAGAAAAAACTCTTTATTGAAACCAGCAACTTTAACAGCTAACAATCTACAAAACTCAACTGACTTACTGAAATAATCCTTTCACTTCTTAATCACTTATCAAATCCTTTAATCATAAACTCAACTTTTAACTAACTCAACCAAGATGTGACAACACTCACTCAGGTACTTTTAAATAATTCAATTAAAGAGAGACAACTGTTCAAAACTAAAAGCTGTAATTGAACAAACTACTACCAACAATTTCTCAAAAGAAACTTTAATTTCTGTACATACACAATAATACTTCATCAAATTGACTGATATTTTCATGCTTACTTCTTAAACTATTGTTCTTTTTCTTTATCATATTTTCAATCTCTTATTTGTACAAACCACCAAGAATATTTATCTGTTATAAACAACTTTATTATTCTGTTATATGCTTGTTGTTTGTTGGTTATTTTCTTTGTGTATTTGATTAAGTAAAAATAGTAGAGGGTTGGTTTAGCACAGCACCAGTATATTGGCTCAGCCAGCTTTCTTAATTTTTCCAAAACTTGAAATCCGATTGGCTAATTCACTTTACAAAAATATTTCTGCATGAGATACAAATTTCCCTCCAAGGCAATCTGAGCCACCCTGAATAGTATTTAACCCAGAAAAACCCAGTGATGATTTCAGTTCAGCCTGGAAGTAGACACCTGTGTACACCCACTATAACAACAATTATGCACTTCTTTTGTCATAGATTAACTTGAATGCTGATAGTAGAATCTATATCAATACAAACTTCATTTATTTATTTCACCCAGTTTAGTCAGTTGAAAGAAGGCAGAGACTACATTTCACCAATGTACATTTTGAGCTAATACATTATTAGCAGTATTTACATTATTTGGACTATTGTCCTCATCTTTGTTGCCATTTGTATGATGTTTTGGCCATTGTACAATCTGGCCTTCTTCAGGTGCTAGGAATTTAGAACCGAACCCTTTATTACAATCACTGGGGTATATAATCTTTATTCCTTGCATTAACTCATGACTTCCAATCGAGGCTTATCTCCCTCTAACCTTGCAAGTTCACCGCTGCTTAGCCTGGTATTGAACTCACAACTCTTTGGATCAAGTCACAGGAATTAACAAACGTCTATATCCAAGGTAAAGAAAGACACCACATTGAAAACAGAATATCAGCTGTCACATCCTAATCAAGAACAAGGATCACTTCCAGCCTAGAACATACAGGCAGTTGTCTCAACATTACAGTAAGCTACCTCACATGGATGGTCTACCTAAGATGGTATTCCTTTCAGGCCAATTGTTAGCAGCCTAGGCTCAGTGTGCCACCCTCTGAGTCACTTCCTTGTAGATATAATTGTCCCACTCATAGGAAAGTCACTATCATATGTTCGAAACTCTGCCCACTTTGTGGAACTTATCAAAGATGCTCCCATCAAAATACAACCAGATGGTGAGCTGGATGTAGTGAGTCTGTTCACCAAGGTACCCATGGTAGAGGCACTATCGGTCGTCAGACATATTGGATTAAACATACATTGGCAGGATTAGCAATAAGCTTGCCATTATCACTATCACTGGCTAACATATACATGGAATACTTTGAAGAGATGGTATTTTAAATATGTGACAATGGATGAAACATGGATCAACCACTTCACTCTAGAGTCAAATCAGCAGTCAGCTGAGTGGACAGTAGCAGGTGAAAGCTGTCCAAAGTGACCAAAGATGCAAACATCAGCAGGCAAGGTTTTGGAATGCGCAAAGTATTTTGTTCATTGATTACCTTGAGAAAGGAAGAACCATCAATAGCAAATATTATATAGCATTATTGGTGAACTACATGAACTGCACTTTAAATTGCTTCCACATTCACCCAATTCTCCAGCAATTACTGGTTGTTTGCAGACATCAAAAGAATGTCCCAGAGAAAGTGTGTGTGTGTGTGTGTGTGTGTGTGTGTGTGAAAATTGGTCCCTATTCACATTAACTGAAGACAAATCACTATTGATAAAACTTTTGATAGAGGTAAGCATATTAAAACATAGATATTCACCTCATTTCCCTAGTGAGATGTGATGTGACACAAGGCTAAGTTTAATATACATTCAGGCCAGGGCCAAAAATTGCCTAGCTCCCACAACTGTCAGTTGTGCTGGTCTTGGTAGCAAACACCAGTTTACACTTCTGGGGTGATAGCATCCTAAGGCATCTGTTCCCTGAGACTAGGCACTGCCCAGTATTTAATTTTTGCATATTAAGTATATAAAATATACCTCTAGAACAATATACAGCATTGAAAATTGCTGCCCCAAGAAACTCTTGGATTAGCTCAAAACTGTAGTTACTGTGTTTTCAAAAACTAACTCTGGTAACTCATACAACTTCCAGTTATAGCCAAATGCAGCATAAAGATACTAGACTACCCAAAGTAAAGTGAACAAACCATCTGCAACATATGCAAAATACTAATTGGAGTAGATAGACTAAACTATCGCCCCGTTCACACTCCACCCACATCTATTGAACAGATGAAGAGGCTCATCCCTTGTTTTCTGTTTAGGATGCGGTTTCCGGTTTTCTCTTTTCTAATCTTCTCACTCTTATGTAGCCCCCTGCACATCAGTGGCATTACCACCTTGCTTGGGGTGATATGATTAAAAAAAAAAAAAGCCTCCATGCCTAATTATTGTAATGGATGTGCAGATAGTGTAGTGGTTATCAGAGCAGAATGAGAAATTCATATGCTGAGGTTAAATCCTGGCCTATTCTATTGTATTCATTTTTACATAGATGCTCTTGAGAAAAGCATGAATTCATAATGATAATGCTACATAAAAATAATTCATTTTATATTAAGGAGAACAGAATAACTGCCAAAAGTGCTCAACAGTTGTTTAGAGCAATAATCATTGAATCAAAAATAATAAAAATCACAGTGATTATTGGAAGTCAACTGAGGTTTGTCATTTATCACTTATCACAACTATTGATAAGAATGATTTTATTGATTACAGAATCTTTATCTTATTGTAATAAATATAATCATCTGATGAAGTTCTGACAAATAAGAAGTAACAAAACTCGGAGTTAACATGCAATAAAAATTGTTATTCAATAATGTGTGTGTGTGTGTGTGTGTGTGTGTGTGAACAAAAAAGTCATTACAAATATAATTTGCTTAATGATTTTAATAAGTATCTTAAATTTATTATTAACTAAATAAAAGTTTATCTGACTTAATCATTACAATTTACTCAGAACTTAAAAATTCCATTCCAGTAACCACAATAATGTTTAGAAATTCTCATACACTTTCTTTAGTAGATAGCATCTGCAATCAGTCTTCTGTAATCTATGTGAAAACCAGTCATGTATAAATGTTGGTATGTTAAAGTAGTTGCTTTTCAGTCAGTCAGTTAAGTGTCATATGTGAAACACGCTTGGGCGATCATGTCTCGAAAGAGACATGACTGACTGGGAAGAAGATTATCCCACAGTAGGTTGCCATTGCTTTCTGCAGTAGACTGGTTGCCGACCAAGGCTATAGAACTCAATCTGTCCTGTTATTTGACTCATAGGTAGAGAGGAAAGAAATGTATTATATGTAGTAATTAGTGGGGGATCGGTTTCATATTGTTATGAAGTAATAAACTGATCCCCCACTTTATGACCAGTAGAAGCCTTAATCATTATTCCAACTATTATATTCAGTCAGTCATTTGAGTGCCATACGTGATGCACGCTTGGGCGATCATGTCTCAAAAGAGACATGACTGACTGGGCAGAAGATTATCCCGCAGTAGGTTGCCATTGCTTTCTGCGGTAGACTGGTTGCCGACCATGGCTATAGAACCCAATCTGTCCTGCTATTTAACTCATAACTGGAGGGAAGAGACTGATTAATACCTTTCCCAAGGGTATTTGCGCGTACGTGAATACAATGGATTCGGCTGGAATTCAAACTCGGCTCCCCGGCTTCTCGTTCCGAGCCGATATCCACTGCACCACAACACATCTGCAATACAAAGAATAAAAAGAGTTTCTTGGTCACACATTGTATTGTCTTCCTTTAGGTTAACTTGTTTCACATACACACATATAAACACATAGACACACACATATAAACACATATACGCATATAAACACATGCTTACACTCACATTATTTCTTTATTACTATAAAAGTTATTTTTATCTGTGTTTATTTTTTCCTTTTTTTTTGTTTGAAATTAATAACAACCAGCCTAGATACACACATACAACAAAATTCAATGTTATAAGCATTAATGCTTGAAAGGGTTATATGTGTATTTGTATATTTCCTTTTTCACATTTACAAATTTTAATTGAATAGAATAAAAAAAAATTATAGATGATAAAAATTTATGAGCATATTATTTAACTTTACTCAAGGGAAATAACTCAGGTTATATTTTGATTAATAGCGGCAAAGATTAAAAATGAGTAAAGCTGAAAAAAAAAATGCCCAAAGCTTTAAAACAAAGTTTTGTCAAAATCCGTGTGCTATTAAGAGGAATGACCAAAGGATTTCTAGAGAATGAGTAGGAATAGGATGAGAATACAGGTGTGAAGAGGGATGCCTGAGAGTGGAGTGTAAACATGATACAAGGGTCGTCATGGAAAGGATGTAAGTTAAAAGGATAAGAGAATCAAAAACTGTATTTATTAATCATAAATGGAAAGTCTTACTACAATTCAGTGATCCCAGTATTTTAAAAAGTATTTTGAATTTTTGTATGTGCATAAAACATGCTGATTTTTGTTAATATAAACATCTATACACTATTTTCCTATTAGGAAAAGAAACATTAATGATGAATGGAAAGAGAAATGAAGAAGACAATAGATAGAGATTGACATTGCATTTACATTTTTCAGATTAAAGTTGGCTGGAAAGCATGTAACAACAAGGGGGTTTCACAAACAAGAAATGTCAGAAAAGAAACTGATAGTATGAAATTTATGGCTACGTCTAGCAAACTCAAGTGAAAATTGATGAGATCTCAATACAATTCTGGTATTGTGCTTAAATTTAAAAAGTTTAAGCACTATAGCAAAGAACTCATCTGAACAATTATTAATATGAGTGTACAGTAACAAACAAAACAAACTACTGCCAATAAAACAGGAAGAAAAAAACAAGGTATGTTAAAATAAAATTTGTTATATTGCTAATATGGAGAAACAATGTGGATGTCTCTTTGTGGGCAAGGGAAGCAATCTTTAAATGGATGGAGCTAGTAGGGCCTGCTGTTGAAGTTTGTGCTGGATCATTTTACTAAAGTTACCAGTTCTGTCAATGACAGCCTGCAACTGTCCTGAGTGTCACAAGCAGGGTCCATTTAAGCAGTTAGGGTGGATGCATGACTTAGCATATGTGTCATACTTTTGCTTTAGTGAAAAGATTTGTGTCTGGCTCTTTTTAAATTGTATTTTATATTTGCACCTTTACAGAGTGCAACATTTTTATTTTTATTTTTACTTTCATCCAGCCAACAGGTTTTGATGTGGGGTGAATCAGAAAACAGATGTAATGTAAAGTAGCGTATAACAGCTTTCTCAGGTAGGAAGTCACAGCATTGTGGGACATAAAAAAATTGCTCTGAAGCAATTGTTTATTATTTCACTAAAAAATACAAGAGATAAAAATTCTTTCATTTCACTGAATAATCTTTATTCATCGTGTATAAGTTTTATTTTCATTTTATAATGGCTAACATCTATTGAACAGGTGAAGAGGCTCATCCCTTGTTTCCTGTTTAGGATGCGATTTCCGGTTTTCCCTTTTCAAGTCTTTTCACTCTTTTATTTTATTTTATTTTTTCCAATTGGAGTAGATAGACTAAACTATCGCCCGGTTCACACTCCACCCACATCTATTGAACAGGTGAAGAGGCTCATCCCTTGTTTCCTGTTTAGGATGCGCTTTCCGGCTTTCTCTTTTCCATTCTTTTTACCCTTACGTAGCCCCCTGCGCATCAGTGGCGTTATCACCTTGCTTGGGGTGATATGATTAAAAAAAAAAAAAAAATACATTTAAAAAAGAAAAAAACTCTTTTAAATTAAATTGGTATATTTGTTTAATTACTTACTTGTATTCGTTCTTGTGCTATTCTGCTTTGCTTCCTTGCAATGAGAAATTGTCTTGTTGAGAAAAACATTAGCAACAGAGACAAAGCTATGAACAAAGGTCCCATCATGGATGCTCGTCCACTAAACACATTGTTAAATCCTGAAAAAAGAAAATATATATATATATATAATTGAATTTGTTTTTTAATTAAAATTAATATATTTTACATCGCAACACAGAAATTTTTGTATCAAGATTTTTACCTCATCATCAGGCAATGTTAGATCATTATTGTGAAAATGATTTTCATTTGAATATAAGAAACAGTATGTTTGTTATTTATAGATATGGGAAGACAGAAAAATTTATGTGTGTGTTCAATTTAATTAATCAGAATAGCGATTCACTTTAAATTTGAAAAAAAGTTTATATTTTTAGGGATTTCTTCTTTCAATCTTAATAGCTAAAGTGTCAACTGATTTCAAATAATATCCATTTATTTATTAAAAAATTTTTATAAAATCTATTATATTATTATTATATTTTAATACAATTCTTAATATCATAACACAATCTTTTAAATATCAAGTTAGTTATTTAAAATTTAAATATCAATTATTTTAATATCCATTTAAATATTATTCTTATAAAACAAAGTTATTAGATATATGCAAGTTAATAAACATTTTATTTTTTATTTTTTAAGAAGAATTTTGTTTTTAACATTTTGAAATGCTTACATATGACATTTATTCCATTATGTTTATTTAATAGATTTTTATTAAGAAATTTAATAATATAATTTTTCATATAGACATAAGGGGCATAGGTCGTTTAAAGACTTACATATTCTAGCTTTTCATAAGGATGTACTTATTATTATTAAATGAAGACATGTGTTGATAAAATTGTATTTTCAGAGATTTCTTTGTATTACCCACATACATCTTTACATTACTAGGGTTTTCCACAGAAGAAATATTGCATTGATAGACAATTGATTCTGTAAGATACCTGTTTTCCAAAGGACATTCTGTAGGGTTTCTACAATTGCATTTATTATTGTCCAAATTGTAAATCTCAGTCATTGGATTATTCTTATTTTCAATTAAGTTTAAATTTTTATTTAAAATATTATTATTATGATTTTTTATAATTTTTTTCAGATTATTCATACAACTATAATTTAATTTAAGAGAATTTTTATTGAAAATCTTTTTTAATGGATTATTCTTCAGAAAGTGTTTCTTAATTAAAGCGAGAAATTTTTTCCCAATTTACTGCTAATCATTTGGTTGAAAGGGGTGAGTGTATACCAACTAATATTTCTATTCCTATTTTTTATTCGGGGGGTTGATTTTCTCTTTTACATATTTAATATTTGGGTTTTTATATCCACTATTTTTAAGGCAATATTTATTAAAAATTACTATGCTTATTAAACACATCTTTTTGCTGAATTTCTACTAATTCTACATTCTATTGATGAGGGTACATGTTTAATAATAGATGAAGGATGGTTAGATTTTAGGTAGATATATAAAGGATTTTTATTTGTTTTTTTATATGGTTGGTATATATACTTTTCTAAACCTAAAGTCCTAAATCGAGGAAATCTACTTTTTTTATATTTATATTAATTAAAATTTAAATTAAGGTTTTCTAATTCTCTATATATTATCTTTTTAATTTTATCTATTTTAAAACTTGTGGCATTCCTCACTATCATAAGACCATCATTCCTGTATAATCAAATATGTTCAGTATTTATATTTTTATAAGCTTTAAGATTGTATAGTACAAATAAGCCAAACCAGATTTGAAGACCTGGCAGAGTCTAAAGATCCCATAGTTATATCAAAGTTATCTGCCTTGGAATTAATTTTTCTCAACTGTTCTTTTTTTATGAATGAGAACAGATTTTTTGCAAAGAAAAAAAAAATGAATTAATCAATCCAAAATATATTTTGGCTTTAAATAACTCACTAAAGGTTGATAAGTTATGAATCCATCACCTTCCCTTAGCTAAGGGTTAAATAGTAGGGCTTGTATTTTGAAAAATCATTGTTATTCTTCATTTGTATAATTGAAAGCATTTACATGATTTATCATTTGGACTTTTGCTGTCCTTCATCAAATAAAAATGCCAAAATATGTTTTGGCTTTAAATAACCTACAAAGAATTGATAAGCTATAAAAAACAAATCAATCAACATTTATCAAGTTATTTTTTAAATTGCAATGATAATGGGTAAATAAAAGGAATGTATTTCAATTGAACATATGTTCCCCCTCCCTAAAAAAACATTGCAATAATATTATGTTCCAACATACATTAGGTCCGTAGAAGTAGGGAGATGATTAATGGTTATTAAATTGGCCTTGTGTTATACATGACCAAACTTCCTACAACTTACAGGTTTTATCCAGAATTATCGGAATTATCAAAAGGTGGATTAGCAGGTTGATTAGTGGAATAATAAAAGTATACCTTTTGTATGTTTAAAATAGAAATTTATCAATAAAAAAGAATAACATGGATTAGTAGAAGTTAAACATACATGAGAAACAGTAGTAAAGAGTTAAAGGTATCAAGAGTTCATAGTAGTAACTTGTGTGGATGTAAGCAGGAACATATGTTTGTATCTGTGTTATCTTTGGGTAGGAGTGTCTTTGAAGTATTCGCTCAGTCTTAAAGTGTTCCATTCGGTTCTTCTTATTCTATGTGCCCTGTCCCTTCAGGACGTAGGCGATCATGGCTTTCCACATTTCCCTATCTCTGGTGACTCTGAGCATGCCTTCTCCTGTTACACCATGCAATCCTCTTTCCGTCATCCACCTGATTAGGTCATTCAAATATGTTATCCATTGCTTTCCCCTGTATCTTTTTCCCTCTATCTGGCCTGTTAGTATCAGATTCTCCAAGCCCTCTTTCCTCATTGTATGTCCCAGGAACTTCTGCTGTCTCTTCCTGATGCTCAGTATTAATTTCCTTTTTGTTTCCATTATTTCCAAAACCTCATCATTGCTTACATGCTCGATCCATGATATTCGCAGCTTCAGTTGCTTCAAGATTTCCCTTCATCTTTGATGGTATTGTCCAGCATTCACTGCCATATTGAAGGACAGACAGCATGTAGCAATCCATTACTCTCTTTTGTGTTTCTAGCAAAAGTGTCCTGTTTCTTAATACCTTACTCAACTTCTGGAATGCTTCCTTTGACATGCCAATTTGCTTTCAGATCTCTGTGTCGCACTTTCCAACTTCTGTTATAACGCCTCCTAGGTATTTAAATTTTTGTGCCTGCTTGATTCTAGTATCCCCAATCTGTGTTCAGTTCACAAGTATAAAAAGAGACAGATGGGTAAACAATGAAGAGGAAGGTGGTGAGAGAGAAAGAGAGAGGTAATAATAGTGATCGCATGACGTTTGTCTAAGGACATATTAATTACGCTCATCATCTTCTCTCTGGTGACCATTGAATTTGCTTCATCTTTTATTTCATTTGTGGGGCTGAAAAAGGTCATTTGGGAATTCACTCCCAGATGTGATTCTGGCTTTTCCATTGGACAACAAACAAACTTTGCATTGGCTCACTAAATAATTAGTTTCTGATAATTGAAGATTATTTGAATTTTGTTTTTATATGTTTCCTAATTTTCTATTGGCCGAAAAACATCGAGGTGTGAAATTTCGTGAGTTTTGTGTGTGCTAAGCAAAGGTTTTGTAAATTCGAGTAAATTCATTTATTTCTAACAAAATCAATTATTCAGTGCTTAGCATTTGAATTTTTAAATCTAGAATTTTTTTTGTTCACTACAAGGTCCTCAGAACAATGTTTCTTAAATGCTGTTTCATTATAATACAGATAAGAATAAAATAAAATATAAAATAATTTGTTTAAGTGAATAATGATCAAATAAATACATAAACAAAACAGTATGAAACTTTAGTAAATACTGATGTCAGTTTGCTATGCGCTGTTTGTTATTGTTTAGTTCTGTGATGAGTGGGGGTGAAAGATTCTACTCAATTTTTGCTTTGCAAATATTTATTCTTTAACTTATCTCTTATGCAACGACAACTAAAAGATCCTGTGCACCACTGCTGTTTGCTTTGCAGGTACCAAAAAGAGGGAAAATTCTACAACATTGTTTAGAACTGTTATGGCAATTCAATAATTAAGAGAAAGATATAAATATTGAACCACAAAAAATAATTATACAAAAATTTTAGAGTGTAACACTTTTAGTTACTACAAAAATAAATTGAAATAAAAGTAGTATAATAGACTCAATATTTTTGTGACTAGGAAAAAAAAGTTTATACTATTAAACTTATAGTAAAATTTCTTTTTCTTTATGTTGTTTGAAGATGTGCATTGTGGTGTAGTGGATATCAACTCAGAACAACAAATCGGGAAGCCCAGTTTGAATTCCTGTTGAATTCTTTGCATTCATTTGCACACAAATACCCTTGGGAAAGGTATTAATCAATCTCATTCCTTCAGTTATGGGTTAAATTATAGGACAGAAAGCAATGGCAATCTACTGCAGGATAATCTTCTGCCCAGTCAGTCATGTCTTTTCAAAACATGATCACCCAAAGCGTGTATCACGTATGGCATTTAACTAACTGACTATGTTATTTCATTTATACAAGTGTAGTTGAAAACTGTAGTTCTGACTAAGAAGGGACTCCAAAATAAATTAATCTTTAGAGTAAACAGCAGTGAACAACATCAAATCAAAGTATGTAACTAACTGACTATGTTATTTCATTTATACAAGTGTAGTTGAAAACTGTAGTTCTGACTAAGAAGGGACTCCAAAATAAATTAATCTTTAGAGTAAACAGCAGTGAACAACATCAAATCAAAGTATGTAACTAACTGACTATGTTATTTCATTTATACAAGTGTAGTTGAAAACTGTAGTTCTGACTAAGAAGGGACTCCAAAATAAATTAATCTTTAGAGTAAACAGCAGTGAACAACATCAAATCAAAGTATGTAACTAACTGACTATGTTATTTCATTTATACAAGTGTAGTTGAAAACTGTAGTTCTGACTAAGAAGGGACTCCAAAATAAATTAATCTTTAGAGTAAACAGCAGTGAACAACATCAAATCAAAGTATGTAACTAACTGACTATGTTATTTCATTTATACAAGTGTAGTTGAAAACTGTAGTTCTGACTAAGAAGGGACTCCAAAATAAATTAATCTTTAGAGTAAACAGCAGTGAACAACATCAAATCAAAGTATGTAACTAACTGACTATGTTATTTCATTTATACAAGTGTAGTTGAAAACTGTAGTTCTGACTAAGAAGGGACTCCAAAATAAATTAATCTTTAGAGTAAACAGCAGTGAACAACATCAAATCAAAGTATGTAACTAACTGACTATGTTATTTCATTTATACAAGTGTAGTTGAAAACTGTAGTTCTGACTAAGAAGGGACTCCAAAATAAATTAATCTTTAGAGTAAACAGCAGTGAACAACATCAAATCAAAGTATGTAACTAACTGACTATGTTATTTCATTTATACAAGTGTAGTTGAAAACTGTAGTTCTGACTAAGAAGGGACTCCAAAATAAATTAATCTTTAGAGTAAACAGCAGTGAACAACATCAAATCAAAGGAACAAATGACAAAAAATACACTGCACATAGGTGCCCCACAGTTATCTTCAAATATTCAATTTAACAAAAATTTATAGCCAATGGAATGAATAAGAGCTTCCGGATCCTACATGAGCCCATAAAAACCAAGCATTCATTTAACTTGGCAAAAGTACTGACAACAGTAAAGAGACACAAGTCAACCTTGTTGTCCTGTCTTTCTCCATTAAACCAACAGCAGACTCTCTTTGATCTTGTCTTCCAACTTCACTTTCTCTCTTCCTCACTGGAAGACTACTAATGTTCCTAATGTTCATTTCATTACAGCCAAAAAGATCTTTCTAAGTTTCATTTCAGAATAAGTAATTACAGTTAGGATTTATGTATTTTACATTTAAATAAATATAATCTTTTTATTTGAACAATACAACAATCTTTTCTCTCATTTTGTTTATTCAAATGGTAACCCAAGGAATCTTTCTCCAACAAATGGTGACAACCCAATGAGAAATGAACACTGCATTATTCTGCTCTCAACATGTCATTTGGACAGATTTTGGGAAGTAAATCAAACCAAAGACTTTTCACTAGTCCTTCATAGTTATACATTCACTAGCCCTTCATAGTCATACATACACTAACCTTTCATAGTCATACATACACTAACTTTTCCTAATAATACATTCCAAGAATCTAACAACATTAAGTGAGGACTGGCTGTACTTAATTGTTTTAATAATTCATATAAATAATCATTAATATTATACTCTGCTGTAAATTGGATCTCTTTCTGATTCACTGTGATTCTATATATAGGCTTTATATGAATGCTAAGAAAGCAAAAACTAGAATAAAAAAGAATAATTTTATTCTGCACAGAGGCTCAAGTTATCACATCTGGCCCATAAAAACAAATTCCCAAAAGATCTAAAATATCACATAGACAACAATCACAAATGCTGCCACCAAATAAAAAAAGGTGAGCTTAGGAGCCAACTAAATTTGTTTTTAAGAAAGCTGTTCATAAACAACTGACAGAAAAAACAGGCAACAGGCCAACTATCAATACCCAGCAAGCACTCAATCTCACCACCATGACTTTGGTCAACTGACCCAACATACATATTTGTTCAAGACCCATCCTCCTCCAAACACCTACACCATGCTCCCATACAGACACTCTGCTCACATCTTCTGTATTGGCATGGTTAGATTCCCAGTGAAATCTTTACTAATCCATTCCAGGCCTCTCTCAGCATCACTACCATGACCTCAGGCTACCAATCCAACAAATGCATTAACTTTAAGCTTTACCAAAATTCATCTTCATTCAAAATTGCCTTCCTTATATATACACTGTAATAGCAACTAAAGAATCATATATTAACAATTTTGTCTACTTTTTTCCTCCTCACAGACAGCTTATTACTGCTTTCATTTGTTTTCCCGTCCAACTAGAAATGTATTATAACATTCTTATATGAGCATTGATTTGTAATAGTAATAAATTAACCTTGACTCACTTGTTTTCCACTAATAACAAGGATATAAGTCTTACTTCTTAAGTCTTATTCAAACAGTTATATAGAAAAAAGGCAACAATAATAAGATGAAATAAAAATCTAATAATAAAGATGTATTTAATCTTTTATCGCAGATAGCAAAAAAAGGAACATAGAAAATTATTATCTGTAGATTTTTACAGATAGTAAACCATATGAAGTGAAATTTGTGTTCCTTTAATCTATATCCTAAATTACCTAAATGTTAACAGGTTAACTTGACATTTGTATTATTTCACCTCTGTGTATCGTTAATCTCTATTGACTTCTATCTTTCTTACTCCATCCCTACAGACATATTATTATGAACACCAGTCATTAAATTAAAAGCTCAATATAATCACTCCTTTTTTGGGTAAAGTATTACAATTTATTAGATAAAGAGGTTTGTTATTTAATTAGCCATGGTGGGTAAAGTTTAAGCATCTTGGTAGACTAACTTTGTATGATTAAGATTTCAAATTCATTTACATTAACAGAGTTTAAAATATATAGGCTTTCTTTCTTCTTTTTCCTTCTTATTAATTTTTGTTTTCTTTTTATCTTTCTATAATTTTTCTTTTTACTTGAAATGTTCCTCTAATTTTTCATTGTCAATAACAACTTTGCACATCATATTGCACATTTTGAAAATCTCTAAATATCTTAAATAATTTTACTTTCATACCTTTTTATATTTTTTTGAAAACATTAATTCATCAAATGAGATTTACAGTGAATCATTTACTTTTCTAAAATAATCACGTATATTTTAATCATCCGAGTTCTGTGTGTCTGCATTTGTTATTGTAACAACAAAAGATTTCTCGTTTAACAATTTCTGTTAATGCGATATTGCTAAGCTATACTAGAGAATAATGTCTTTTCCAATAATCGAGTCGTCATTTTTAAGTATAAATTAAAAATCACAAACGCACAAATATATATATATATATATATATATATATATATATCCAAGGGAGGTAACTCCGGATCTATTATTGCTACTTTATTTTCCAGAAGTTTTTCTGAATTAAAAGGAATAAATAGTGAATTTTCTTTTGTTAACCATGATGATGATGCTACACAAAATTTAATTCTCATCATATGATTTTAACTGGTTAGAATTATTAACATGTACATTTATGGTGTGCTTTCACTCTGTTCATGAGTGAGGAGTATCATAGTCAGGTCAAGCTTCTTCTTTTCTTTAAGTTGAAAGGATGAGGCAGTCAAGGTGACTTGAGAAGCACATCCAGATACTTGAGAACATCCTCAACTGGAGACCATCTCAATAGATTGAGTTACTCAACTTGATGGTATTTTTAACTGGGCCCTACCAGTAAGGTCATATACTGATTTTATCAAAATTGTAAACATTTGGCTGTGATGTAATATGCCTGATCTTGGGAGCTGACGCCATGTACACCTATGTTCACAAGCTGAGTAGTGAGGAGGAATATTAAGGTTGGGTCAAGAGAAGATTTTTTTTAAGTTTAAAAGATGTGTCAGACAAGGTGACTTAGGAGTTGTATCTAGATACTTAGGAACATTGTCAATTGGAAACTCTTCTGAGTAGATTGTGTTGCCCAACCTGAAGGTATTTTTAACTTGATCCCCATATGCAAGGTCATATGCCATTTTTATCAAAACCTGTGACCATAGTATACACATTTAGCTGTGTCTAGTATACCCTTATCAGACTGAGTATACTGGACTTGATATTCATTTAGATTACTTTGTTGGTGTGCTCTCTGCTCAGTAGAGATAAATCAGCAAATTTAACTTTAACAATATATTCTTAAAAGATGGCAGCTAAAATGAAAAAAATAGACACTACTAAAATTAAAGTATTTTTTTTCAAAATGGAAGCAAAAAAATTGTTATCCCTTTTTAAAAATAACCAAAAATCAGGGAATTATCTGACTCAACATTTTTAATGAACTTTTTTGAACTTTGAATAAATTGCATACTGAATAGGTTATTATGGTTAAAAAAAACATCTGCAAATATTTTTATTTGATTAATTACACTTCCTTATTTCAATACATCAGGAACACTTTTAAAATTATGTTGATGATATTTGTTTTATAGTTTTATAAAGAAGTATAAGGTAGCATTTCAGTAAAAAGATTTTGCTATAACAAATGTGAAAATTTAGCCTGAAAGCTTACAAAAATAAATCAATAAAACTCGAAAAATATCTTTTGAAGAGAGTTGGTGCTTGCATAATTTTCTTTCAGATTTCACAGAGAAAAAATCTACAATGAATATTTAGCCTTTTTTTAATTTATTTTAATTTAATTTTTCAGTGGAATTTTGAAAATTCTTCTGGTTGCTGCTGATGAAAGATATTTTAATTAAATAGATACATAGAAATTTTTCTTTATTAAATAAATACATTTGGAGAATCAAAAGTAGTTCAATGCTATTTTCAAGTGAAGTATTTGCAAAAGAAAATTGCATTTTATTTAAAATTATGGAAGATCAAATAAGAAATAATTCAACAATTTTGAATTTCCTCCCTATCAAAGTTAAGAATTATGCAAGATCTTTGAAGAAGGCTAAAATTTATTATGACATGGTAACTGAAAGAAGGCAGTAATCAAGTAACAGTATAAATTTAATAAATCTTTGTCAATTATCCCCAGTTTGTTTTCTAATAACAGTTTGTTTAATAAATTTTCTTTAGATAATTAAAAAGACCTTATTTAGCGCAGTTAAATATTTAATAACATCAAATTAATGCCAAATAGCCAAAGAAAGAATAAATATAAGAGATAAAAACATCACTTCATTTTATTTTTTTTAAATATTTTCAATATTCCTATTAATATAAAAATATTAATTCTACCAAGTTTAATAAAAAAAAAAAATTCATAATTTATTGGTTATATAAAGTTAAAATTATTTCCAAACTAACAAAGTAAGTTTCTGCATTTTGATAGTTTTGGTTTTACATATTTAATTAAATTTAAAGCAGTTTTTTTAGTGGATGTTGTGTGTGCATGCGTGTGAGGAGACTGCTACTATTTTTTTTGTTCATCCATAACAGGTAGACTGTACCTTGCTGTGTCCTAAATGTGTTTTTCATTGCATTAACAAATCTGTTAAGAAATGTCAAAAAAAAGGGTTGTGAAAAAGTTTGTATTGTAAATCCAGTCTCACAAATCCAAAAGGCAAGAAATAGTCAAAAATCAGAACCTCTAGTCTAACACCAAAAGTCCAAGAGGTAAAATAAAAAAATGAGGGTAAAAAAATCCAACTTATAGATCCTAATACAATGAATGCACTTGCTCACAAAAGAAAATAAAAAACTCTTACTCATCATGATTGATTGATTGATTTTGTTTAATGCCATATCAATCTCTGTGACTTATTTAATGCTGGAATCTAAATATTTTGAATAAAATTTTATGGTTTCAACTACAGACAAATAGGTATTGTTGGTAATTCTGCTATAAAATGTATTGTTGGTATTTTTACTATAAAAATGTATTTTTATTCATTCATAGTCTTTTTTGTTTTTGTTTGTGAGTTTACTATTTGCCTAAAGCAAGGACCCTAACAGGTGCTACCATTCCAGGTCAGAGTGGACCTGGAAACAAGAGCAATTAAGAGGTGGTTCTACACTCCTCAAAACCTCCAATCTCCCAATCAGAGGCTTTGCTGCCAGTTGTAGTTTATTGTCATACTCAGGAATAAACATGTCAAGAAAAACAATGGTTTTTATTGAGGAGGAAAATTTTGTGATTGATTGTAATAGTAGGAGAAAAAATTAAATATATGAGGTATACTTATGACACCTCTACAAACCTAAACAAATATTTTCCAATACATCAGCATCATAAAATTTCAGATACTATTCTTAGATGAGGAATATGACACAAAAACTAACACCCCTGCTAATACAGGATACAAAGAGGAATGATTGTTTTGTTTACTTCAGTATGAGAATGTACAAGAGGGACAATCAACAAGTTTATGTTCATACCCTGCCTGGTGGCAAATGCTGCTGGTGGCGCCAGGGGTGGCAGTCCTGCCATAGCCACCAAAACTGTGACATCACCCCTGGTTGGTGGCTGATGAAGACAGGGTATTGCACATGCTAACACACACTGTATGTTAAAAAAAAAGAGAGATAATTTGCATACTAAAACCTAAATATACCCACCAAAAGCTTACATGTGTGATTTATAACCGATGCTTGCCTTTCTGACAATAAACTAATTTCTCATCTTTTTAATTTTCTGTAGAACTAGTGTGCCACATAATAAATTGTTGTTACTGTTTGTTCTGTAAATTTATGTTTGTGTTTATTCCTGATTCTGTAGTTAGAGACATTGCTATCTTAGGGCTGATGAAACAAATTGTAGCTATCACTCTCTCTACATGTATACAATTAAAACACATTAACTGATGCAGGACATGTTTTTATCTCATATTTTGAGAATTGGTTATTCTTTTTAAAAATTATGTATAATTTTTTTGTTTTAATGTACATAATAAGCACAAACAGCATACTTGAGAAATTGTTCTTACTCTACCTACCTCTCTCTTCTATTCTTTTCCACTTTCGCAATTTCTATTACTCAAAAATACCAAACTGTTCTTAAGGGAGTTTAATGACTCTATGACTGGGAACCTGTTCTAAGGGTTTGTGACCCTAATTTGGAAGGCACTACCCCATCCTCTTTTTTGGATTTTTATTTTAAGGGATAGGTTATTTTTTTCTTTCTTCTTTCAACATTGACTAGTCAAATAAAGATTGAGAATCTAAAATTATTTAAGTTGAGCTTATCTTTACCAATATAAGCAGAGAAGAATCATCATTTATACAGCAGTATAACAACAGAGTAGAAGCAACCATATCAACAGACCCAGAATGACATATCTGTGCCATAAAATTCCACTTACTACTCCTGAATGAGGAATTTGACACAAGAACTAATGCCTAGCTGATTGATAATTAGATTTATTTGTAAGTATGAGCTTCTCATACTAAAACCAAATAATCTTTGAAAAGCTTACACATATGAGTTATGTTTCTGTTTGTTCATGCTTCTATAGTTAGAAGCATTGCTAACTTAGAGCCAATGAAACACAATGTAATGACCACATTCTCTACCTACTTAAGCCTGATACTTCTGAGAAGCTTTTTGTAAGCTGTTAGTACATACATTTCTTGTCTGCTCCATGGACAACAGTCAGATATGTTGGTAAGCATGTTTACTAGGGTGAGGTGTTTTATCCAATCAATGTGTACATTAATTACAAGGAGCATCTCTTTCTTGATTTTTGGTAGGGCAGTGAGACTAGCAATGATGTTATATCCCCAATTACCATTTCCTAGGCATTTAGATGCATTGCATTCCACTTTGTAGCATTGAAAACATCAAATATCTATGTGAGACATACACCTCACATCTCTTCATATCAATACTAATAGTTTGGGACAAAATGGTAAGGGCTATGACATTTGTGCATCTGTGGTGCAGTGGATATCAGCTTGGAATATGAAATCAGGGAGCAGAGTTCAAATTCCAGTTGAATTCCTTGCATTCACTTATGCACAAATACCCTTGGGAAAGGTATTAATCCATCTCTTCCCTCCATTTATGGGTTAAATAACAGGACAGATTGAGTTCTATAGCCTTGATCAACAACCAGTCTACTGCAGAAAGTAATGGCAACCTACTGCGAGATAATCTTCTTCCCAGTCAGTCATGTCTCTTTTGAGCATGTATCACGTATGGCACTTAACTGACTGAATATTGCCACAATGATTAATAAGTGGATTGGATTACCATGGATTTCTACTGCTCAAATGGCTGCAGTGACCATCCCCAAATTCTTTTTCATCTATTACAATTGCATCTGCCTTGGTTAGTAATTGACTCAAGGTCATATCATTCATTTGGATGATGCCTAAATTGACTCAGTAGTCCTGACAAAAGCACACACCATCATTTTTCTGATTAGTGCACAACCAGCCTTTCCAGTTCTGACAAAAGCACATCTACTGTTTAACTACATTGCAAGCATCATGCTATCAATTGATAAAAGGCCACAAACGGATCTATCACAAACACAGTTAACAAAGCACACTTGACCTGCTCAATGTTAACCTTCTACTCCTAGCTAAGTTGATGATACTTTGCAAGAACCTCACCTCTCAGGTGCAGTAGAAGAACTGCAATTATTTTGATTTCACCTAGTTCACACACAAGCTCAACATTCTCAATCCATTTGTCCATAGGCTGGCTAGTTTTGTCACCAGTGACTTCTGGTATTAACCTGATGTTGAATTATTTGTCTGTAATTTAACAAAGGCAAAACAGCAACAACAAAAAGTAAGAAAGAAAAGTTGGGCTGAAATAGTTTGCATGTTAACAAATGTCTAAAACCACAAGAGTGGTGAAAAAATTTGTCTCACCAATACAAAAGGCATATCTTTTCAAAAGTTCTGTTAATGACTCATCATTTTTAGGAGGCATTTTTTCAGAAATTTTTAGAGTGTTGTAAATTTTCTGACATTTTTAATTTAAAATGGTGGTTTAATGAAAAACTGACCACATGAACACTTTAAAAATGTCTTAAAACTTTATTAAAATAGGTAAAATTATTATTTTTTTTAGAGTAGATTTAGGCTATTATCTTTTAAATAAAACCAGAATCTTGCTAACTATGAGATATTTTAAATGTATTTTTAAGCATTTTTTAGCACAAATTTTAGTGGTACCTAAAAAATTTTTTTTCTTTAATTATTTATGCTTAGTATCCAAATATACCTGTAAAAAATTAAGTTGAAAAATTTTGATTTCCTTAATTCAAAAATATTTATAACAGACAACATTTAAAAACATAAAATGCTGGGTTTCTTTATTAAAAGAAAAATAAATATTTTTACAAATGAAATCTATCTTAATTTCTTTTATGGAAAATTGAAAATTGTTTTTGAAGGCATGAAAATATAAAGTTATTTACTATGTGTAGTATAGTTTGGGTAGAGCTATTAAGTACTCAGTGAGGTCCCAACTCACTACCGTTAATGTGTAAATCTAGATTATTGACTATTATCTCTCATTAGGTACCCAGCTGATCACCTAAGTTAATCAACTTGCATAATTGACTTTTAAAAAATTATCTACCTTGATTTCAAGACCTTTCTTAAGAGTTACTGCCCTTTAAAACAATTAAAGCGATTTAAACAATCCTTGTTAAACTAGTTATCTGTTAACTACAACTTCATAAAATGTTAATTTATGGTTAAAACAATTATAAAAATTAACTGAAACATTCTGATTAATAAGACTTAAATAAGATCCCTATCTGGTATTCTTAATCTGTTAGGGAAAAGTAGTTGAAGGCAGTAATTCAACATTAATTCCTTTATTTAAATGTGTTTTTATTAAAAAACAAAACAAAAAAAAAACCTTTTTACAAAGAGTCATAAGATGAATTTCAAATTGCACTGAAAAATTTAAATTATTTAAAAAAATATTAAATATAGTTTTTTTTTAGTATTCAATCTGAAAGAAAATAATAGAATGTATTAAAATTATGCAAGCACCAACTGTCAGAAAAAAAATATTTTTTAAGATTTTTAAATTGCATTATTTTTGATAAGGTTCAGGATAAATCTTCAGATATGATACTCCATTTCTTTTTAACTGAAATAATATCATCAGGTAATTTCTTTATAAAATGAGAAAAAAGTTTCACAAACACTCCCCAAATTAAAACATACACACCCAATGTCAAAAAGAGGTGACAAAACAGACCTACTCACCTGCCAAAATATTTTTTACAAAATTTACTAATAAAATAAACTATTCAGTCTAAAATTCATTCATTTGTGGTGAACACAAAATTATAACTTCCTTTACCCACTCCCTTTAAACTGTAGCAAGTAAGCAATAATAATGAATCCCTTTTATCCACTCCCTTCAAATTGTGCTGGATTATGGCCATATCACGTTGAATACACCGGTTCTCACTCGATCACCAAAGTTAAGCAACGTTGAGCCTGGTCAGTACTTAGATGGGTGACTGCTTGGGAATACCAGGTGCTGTAAGTGTTTAGTGATGGATGTGTGTTGTGGTGCAGTGTATATCAGCTCAGAAAGAGAAATCGGTGAGCCAAGTTCGAATTCCAGTTGAATACTCTGCATTCACTTAAGCACTGGTACCCTTGGAAAAGGTATTAATCTGTCCCTTCCCTCCAGTTATGGGTTAAATAACAAGGGTAGGACTTGGTGACCCCACCCTTAAAAAACAAGTCCTAATGAATCTTGATACTCAAAAAGAAAAAAAGTATTACTAGACACAAAACTTATATAAAAAACAACAATAAATTGTTGAAAGAAAAAGGTATTACCAGCAATAAATAAATAAAATTTAGTTGGCAATAAATGACCCGCCAAGGTTGATATGCCATAAAAACAAAACAACCAACCAATCAACAATCAAATTGTACTGAGAATGAAATAATAATAAATCATTTTATTCACTCCCTTCAAATTGTAGGGAGTATGAAATAATAATAACTCCCTTTACCCACTCCATTTAAATTGTAGGGAGTATGATATAATAACATTGTTTTCACAGACACAAGCTGTTGAGCCTAGAAAAAAGAAAAAAAAGAAAATAGCCAGTTTATGTAAAATCCTTTTTTATATAAATTAAGGAGTAAATTAAATCAACAAGTTGACTTTGTCAGATTCTCAGCCTTTAGGCGAGAAGGAACCCAGACAAGACTATGCTGATGGGAATCTACAGGGAATTTTTGCATGAGCGTAAGTGCTCGGAAAACCCCACATTAAATTCAACCTTGTGGCACATCTCACCTTTATGGGGAGGCCCAGGTAAATACTGAGAAGAGTGTCCAAAGTCATGTAAAGTTTAATTTTTGTTCAGACATCCAACAGATTTTCATTTTTTAAGCTAATTTCTTTATTTTGTTCAGATTTCATTAAATCAATCTACATAAAACAATTACTGGGCATAAAATAAATCATATTAATATCTTCAGAAAATTATAATTTTTTTAATTAACAAATCAAAACAAGAAATCTTGCCAGTTAATCTCACAGTTCTTATTTTACCTTGTAAGAAATTAGTAGAATAGTTATGAACAGTAAGTAACTTCCATATTTGGTGATTTCTCAATACTCAAATGTTGACTAGTGTATACTATGTACTACTTTCTCAGTCAAATTCAGGTCTAGTAAAATTAGATTGAATTGGTTTTCTTAATTTCTATATTTATCTTCAAGCCAAAAAAAGTAAATTTTAGAAAAATTACAAGCTAAAATATAATAATTGATAATTTTTTTTTAGACTATCTCTCTCTTCTTGCCTTTTTCAATATGTATTCTAATCAATTCAAAAATTCTACTGGAAAAACTTGGATAATTAATTGTCTGTAAAGCTGTATAAAAAATAAATAAGCCTCTCAAATTAAATGAATTTTAATATCATATCTCAAAGTCACAAATATTTTTTCTCTTATTTTTTTAATATTTTTGTCTGTAGGAACAAATTACAAATAAAAAGTGTGTATATATATACATATATATATATATATATATAAGGTGTCCATAAAGTTCATGTGCACTTAAACAAATTTATAATATAAAATATTTATTTGTATTTATGATAGAAATAATTTGTTAAAAATGTTATAAAGTGTAATGTACCTAGTTTTAAGTATGGTCATTGAATAATTCTTTACTATAAAATTTGCAACAATTTTTTAGATAAGTAAAAAATTATTTTCTTTTTTTCAGAATTTGATCCATGGCTTCAACTGAGGAAAAAGTAAACTGTTCTTTGGTTGTCTGAACTGAAATCTACTTTTGCTGTACAAAGAAAGTTTAGAATTGAATACAATAAAAAAACAGCTAATAGGAACACTATTGCTAAATGGATGAAAATTGTATTACCCTTTGTATTGTTAATGATGGAAGACATGTGGAAACATAAAATTTCAATAAAACCTTAAAAAATATAGATTTACTTCTTTCTAATCCTTTTTACAAATTATTTTTATTGCAAATGCAAATAAAGTTATAAATTTTTTAAAGAGCACACAAACTTTATGAACACCCTATATATATATATATATATATATATATATATATATATATATATATATATATATATTGATTGTTTAACACTTAGTTTTTGGTCCTAATAGGGTTAGACCAGTACACATTTGTATTAAAAAGTGTTCGATACAATTTTTTTTTTTTTTTTAATCATTTCACCCTGAGCAAGGTGGTAATGCCACTGATGTGCAGGGGGCTACATAAGTGTAAAAAGATTAATTAGAAGAGAGTGAAGAGGAAGATGAACCAGTTAGAAAGGAGCAATAGAAAGATGAAAATGCAGTGTGATGACAGTTTCAAAGGTGGAGAGAAAGGAAAGGATATACGGGGTGGGGAAAGAACTAGAGTCAAGTGGTTAATAGATGAGTATTGACATTACATTTAAATTCCTGGAGGCTGTAGCCGTCAGGAAAGCAAGAATATGGGAGTGAGTTCCACAGGTGGGAAGTGCGAGAGAAGAAGCTGCAGGAGTAGAATTGTCATCTGCATTTGGCTAACCTAACTGTGAATGGGTGAGACCCAGTTGCCAATCTGGTTGCACAAATAAACACCTGTTGAGGAGGCATCAGTGACTTAAGTTCGTCCGAGCAGAAGCCATGAAAGTATTTATAGAAGAGACAAAGGGAGGCCACATTTCGTCAGTGGGGAAGTGGCTGTAGTCGAGCCGCCAAGTCAGTACCTATCACATTACTGATTCTTCTTTGGAGCCTGTCGAGAACACTGAGGTGAATGGCAGGGGTGCCTGACCATATATGGCAGCAGTATTCCATGCACAGATGAATGGTTGATTTGTCTATATGCAGGATGGATTCAGGTGGAAAAAACATCCCCCCCCCCCGACACAGTGACCCAACCTTCTTAACAGTGGATTTAGCTATGGACTCGATGTAGTGGTTCCATTTGAGATCAGAAGAGACGGTAAGGCTGAGGAGGTGCAGTATATTGCTCTCAGGGAGAATCACTTGGTCCATGCTTATGGGAGGCAGGAGAACTTGTAGAACTTTTGAATATTTTCCATTTTTAAATGAGTTATTTTGCTAACTAATTAAAAAATGGAAAATATATATATAGGGGTAAGATGCATCACAAAATTTGAAAGAGTTTTTCTGTGACCCATTTTGAAAATTTGTTCTGTTTGCAATAACTGTGCATTTGTTTTTTGTAGAAAATATTAATGTTATTTTTTTTGGTCCATGTGTTTGTAGTTGTCATTAATTACATTACAAAGAAAAAATTTGATATAGTAGTCAAGTAAATAATTTGGAAAGCCATTCACATTCACTTAGAAAGCCATTCACATTCACTTTCCATTTAAAAGTGCTAGAGTCTGTTAATATCAGGTTTTGCTGTGATCAGTCTCCAGCAGTTCATTCCTCTTTTCCACCATTGACCAATTCATTTCTCACACTTATTATATTTTACAGTAAATTCTTGCAATTAAAAACTTTGATAAGCTGGAGTGAAACCAATTGTTTTCTGTTTTAAATTTTATCTTCATTATACCCTGTAATATAGAAATTATTACATTTAAAGCAATACTCATTCTGTACCACAAAAAATCTGTTTAAATATATATATATATAGTCATCTGCAGACAGATCTGTTTCGCTGTATCACAGCTCATCGGTACGGTTAGACATCCAATTGCTTTTTACTCAGGATGGAAACCTGACCGAATTGGCGTCAGTCGGCAATTCTACCTCTGAGCTATGGGTGCTTGGTAGAAGGAAGCAGACTTTTTAGCGTGTATATTATCATTATATACGCCCAATAGCCAGAGTGCTCTAATTCATTACTGAATGAGCAATGCGTACATGCTAAAGTAGCTACTGTTTTTCAAAGTCTATCATTCTTCCAGAGTGCTCAATCAGGGTGTGAGAGCAAATCTATATTTCAATCACCCTCATAGAAGTGACAACAGCATTTCTAAATAAAAATTCCTCATAACATCTCACTACATTTTTGATGATTTAATCAGAAATGTCTACAGACCTTTTCCTTCACAAACATACACATATATACACACTTATATAAATTAACATAACCATCCAACATACACTTAAACAGACAAGCATTTCTGCATAAACACACATGCATTGTTCAGACTATTGGCCTCATCTTTGTTGCCAATTTTAAGATGTTTCAGCCATTGTATGCTCCAGCCTTCTTCAGATGCTAGGAATTGTAATAAAGGGTTCAGTTTGAAATTCCTAGCACCTTAAGGCATACAACGGCTGAAATGTCGTACAGACTGATACAAAGATGAGGACAATAGTACGAATAATGTAAATAGTGTCAATAAATCATGTTTGAATAAATTCTTGCTGCTTAAGCAATACTATTTATTTATAAACATTATTCATTTCAAGGATGTCTGCAAAGGGATCATGAGAGCAATGGACATGGACATGGACATCAAGAGGTAGGAATGCTCGAGACACTGAGAGCTAGAGTGAAGAGTGAAGAAACGAAGGACTGCAACCAAAGCAACAAGTATTCACAGGAAAGAAAATAATATGGTGACATTGAGAGAGAGCATTTTCAGATGCATTCATTGTATTTGAGACTGTCACTCATGTGTGGGTCTGTACAGCCATAATAGATGCTGTGCCACTATCAGTAGCTGAGGTATAACTCTTTAGATGCAGATCCATAGTCTCTCAAGACCAGCAGATGCCTTACATATGTAGGGATTAAATAAAAATACGAAATAAAATAAAAAACACTAAATAAAATAAAAACTATAAAATAAAATAAAAATACAAAATAAAATAAAAGTATGAAATAAAATATACTCTATCTCTTTCTCTGTTGGACTTTGGATGGTAAAGACATGCCAAACTGTTTGGGAAGGAATTTCCCTAACAAGAGGTCATTGGAACCAAAAATAAAATCAGTATCCGAACTGTCCCTCTAGTGTCTCTGTATCTTTCCTTTTCTCTTTGCATATTTATTTCAGCAGCGAAGGCCATTCAACAAGTTTTGGATGTTTAGGCAAAAGAACCAACCCAGCAGTAATAACCATAACATTCCATACATATACCATGAAAAATTGGCATGTAGCAAAAATCACAATGGTAGACCCTCATGAAAAATGCTGCCAAGATTCTATCAAATGCAGCCATATATGGTATAAGATAAATTCCAATGATCTGATGAATGATGCAAGAAATTGATCATACTTGCAAAGCATAGTCCAACATTTTTTTTTTGAGGCCTGTCATGAAATATTTGTAACAGTCGCTTATAAGTATTTAAATAAAGTGGCCAATCTAGAGGTCTCTTTATTGCTATAACCAGCATGTAAGGAGTCTTCTGACAGGTCAATGACAGCCCTGCCTCATTTTCACCTTAACAGACAATTAAGATACTCTCACTCTTTTGATAACTGATGATTGACAAGTGAAAATGTGCTGATCTGACAAACAACCACAGAGTAACTTCAATGGACAGTATGTACCACTTTAATAAATATCTCTAGTTATTTAGAGATATTTATGAATTGCATATTGATTTCAGTTTTCTTTTCTAGTTGTGTAACTGTTATTAGAACTTTCATTGCACTCCAACAAATTATAATACTCTCAATTTTACACTTGTTACAGTGTCTGCAACAGACTCTTCACTAGAGAAAAACAATACAAGAAACAATTGACTGACTTTCAATATCAACACAGACTTTGCCACTGAAATTGTGTTCTGAAGCTATCTGAAAATTCATGGGATAATAAATTTTAATAATGCATCTTAATAATGCAATCATGTTATTATAGTTTCCAACAAAAGATCTTTTTTATGTAAGAGTCATACATCAAAATAAATGAAATAAAAAATACAACTTACCCATCCATGTCAGCAAACCTCCAACAATCATGATGATGCCAGCAACAGTACTGAACAGTACCCCTCTCCTAAAAGGTTCCTTTCCAGGAATGATGGAGGATGAGGCTATGTATGTACGTAAAGCATTAGGGCGTCGAGCCCTTTGCACCATGTGAACATTTGCTGAGTGGAACATGGTAGGGTTGGTTTGCTGTAGTCAGTAGATTTGTTATGCCACTCCCCCACAGGTTTTGAAAAAAAATTAACTTGACCTAAAAAAAAAAAATAAATTTTAAATATGAATATATTAAATTTTTTCAAACATATTTAGTTGAATAATATCAACAAAATCTGACTTTTTTTTATACATACTTCAACATATAATTATCTATAGAGAAAGATACCTTATTTAATGCTAGCTGCTTCTCTAGTATTACAATGGCTTCCAGAATGTTAGGGCTTTCTTTGCATTGAGTCTTACATAATATATTGGGTTTACGGCCATATCATGTTGAATACACCGGTTCTTGCTCGATCACTGAAGTTAAGCAACATTGAGCCTGGTCAGTACTTAGATGGGTGACTGCTTGGGAATACCAGGTGCTTAAGCAACATTGAGCCTGGTCAGTACTTAGATGGGTGACCACCTGGGAATACCAGGTGCTGTAAGTGTTTAGTGATGGATGTGTGTTGTGGTGCAGTGGATATCGGCTCAGAAAGAGAAATCAGTGAGCTGAGTTCAAATTCCAGTTGAATACCCTACATTCACTTAAGCACTGGTACTCTTGGGAAAGGTATTAATCCGTCCCTTCCCTCCAGTTATGGGTTAAATAACAAGGGTAGGACTTGGTGACCCTACCCTTAAAAAACAAGTCCTAATGAATCTTGATACTCAAAAAGAAAAAAAAGTATTACTAGACACAAAACTTATATAAAAAACAACAATAAATTGTTGAAAGAAAAAGGTATTACCAGCAATAAATAAATAAAATTCAGTTGGCAATAAATAACCCGCCAAGGTTGATATGCCATAAAAACAAAACAACCAACCAATCAACAATCAAATTGTACTGAGAATGAAATAATAATAAATCATTTTATTCACTCTCTTCAAATTGTAGGGAGTATGAAATAATAATAACTCCCTTAACCCACTCCATTTAAATTGTAGGGAGTATGATATAATAACATAAAACAAAACAACCAACCAACAACATAATATATTGGTGTTATCTACTAATAAGATATCTTCTCTAGCATTACATTGCTTGCCAGGGTTTTGAGTCTTCCTTTGTACTGAGTCCTATATAATATTTTAGAGTTTTCTACTAGTATTTTCTTTGTACTGAGTCCTATATAATATTTTAGAGTTTTCTACTAGTATTTTCTTTGTACTGAGTCCTATATAATATTTTAGTGTTTTCTACTAGTATTTTCTTTGTACTGAGTCCTATATAATATTTTAGTGTTTTCTACTAGTATTTTCTTTGTACTGAGTCCTATATAATATTTTAGAGTTTTCTACTAGTATTTTCTTTGTACTGACTCCTATATAATATTTTAGAGTTTTCTACTAGTATTTTCTTTGTACTGAGTCCTATATAATATTTTAGTGTTTTCTACTAGTATTTTCTTTGTACTGAGTCCTATATAATATTTTAGAGTTTTCTACTAGTATTTTTGTAATATGTTGGTCTATGTATGTGCAGATTTACCAATTATATAAAATTACTAACTTAGAAATTTGAAAAAGTCAATAAAAAATTGGATAGACTGAACTTGTCATTATTATTATTATTATTCAACCAAACATGTTTGAATGAACTCTTGCTGCTTAAAGACATTAAAGTATATCAATCTCTCTCACATTTCATTTATACATGTACACATGCTGATATATATATATATATATATATATATATGAAAATAAGTTGGATACTTTTATAAATCCATTGGTAATAGCTTATTTTGCGGAGCTCTTACAGACTGCTCATCATGTGTGTCTGTGTGTGTGTGTGTGTGTGTGTGTGTGTGTGTGTGTGTGCATGCATGCGTGTGTGCGTGCGTGTGTGATGGAAAATCCTGAAGATTAATGAAATGATTTTAACAACCAACATAATTAATTTATTTGTTTGAACATTATTTTTTATTGATACTTGTATTTGAATAGATATTCTGTTTTTAATCAAACAGTATTATATATTTATTTCTACTGGCCTGATTATTTATGATAAATTTTGTTACATTCAGCAGGATTTGAACCTGTAAAGCCTCTCAATTGATCTGGTGCATCTTAAATAGCTTGACCACAAATGATTCCACAGTCTAATCAAAGTTAAATCAAACCTTTTCAATTCTATGTAAATAAACATCTCTGCTCTGAAATGTATCATAATGTCAACAAACATAAACAAATGTAAATGTTATGGAAAATCCTGAAGATTAATGAAATAGTTTTAACAGACTGTGGAATCATTTGGGGTTGAGCAGTCTAAGAAGACACACCAGATCAATTAGTGGCTTTCCCTATGTTGATGGGTGTCCCAGGTTTGAATCCTGCCAAATGACACACATTTTCAATAGAACATTTATCGTAAATAATCAGGCCAGTAGAAATAAACATATAAATGTACTGTTTGATTAAAAACACAATATCTACTTGAATACAAGTATTGATTTAAAATAATGTTTAAACAAATGAATGAAATATATATATATATATATGTATAGTCATCCGCAGACAGATCTGTTTCACTGTATCACAGCTCATCAGTATGGTTAGACTCCGATTGCTTTTAACCCAGGATTGATATGCATGCATTTCACTTGATAAAACAATATTAGTAAAATTAAGGGTGTTCCAAATATATATATATATATATATATATATATGTATGTATGTATGCATGTATATATTAATTATATATATATAAGTAAGTAGCTAACCTAGAGTCAATGGACCTACCTAGGTTTCACCTAATGGATTATCAGGCCAACTTGCCCTGATGATCCATGAGGTGAAACTTAGGTAGGTCCGTCCGCTCTAGGTTAGCTACTTACTTATTTATTTGCTCTGCTATTGTATTGAGCGCTTTACGTGTTAGGTTCCTCGTCTTTCTTGGGGTTTTTTTCTTTCAACTAGTACTTTGACTAATGTTCAAGTGCTTAGTTTGTTTCTTTTTTTGTTTCCATTTTTTCCCCTCCGGTGGGTTTTTCGAGACATGTTTAAAGATAAATTTACAGTTATATATATATATATTGAGCACTCTGGAAGAGTGGGAGACTTTGTAAACAGTAGATACTCTGGCAAATATACAATCGCTCATTCAATAATGAATTGGAGCACTCTAGCTATTGGGCATGTTTATACATGCTAAAAAGCCTGCCTTCTTCTACCGGACGCTCTTGGTCTAGGGGTAGAATCACCGACTGACGCCAATTCAGTTGGGTTTCAATCCTGGGTTAGGAAGCCGTTGGAGTCTAAGCCATACTGATGAGCTGTGATACAGCAAAACAGATCTGTCTGTGAGTGACTATAGTATATTAATTATAGATATAAATATATTAATTATATATATAAATATATTATATATATATATATATATATATAATGAATTAATACACATAATATTTGTCACTTAGCTGATTGGTGTCATAAAACTTTTCTCTGAATATATACACAAATAGATACATATGAATTCCAGAAAGATTTTATTACCTGATGCCACAAGTAAACCAGTATCAAATAGAAAATAACAACCAAAGTCAATGAAGGATAACACACTAACCAGTTTGAAAGCTAAGGAGTTTTCTCATATGAGGGTCTCTTGAGGGTCTCTTTGGAGATAATGCCTTCCCTTTATATATAATCAATGCTACTTTTCAACATTATTGCCATTCAGAATGATGACTTTATTCCATTGGTACAAAAAGAAACATACTCTCTTCAAAGAATGTGGCCTAAAACAACTAGCATCATTTTTTGCACCTTTGCAACAACACTGTCAAAATTGCTAGCTGAACAAACATCATTTAAAAGACCAAAATAACTAACTTGAAAAAAACCCTTAAAATGCAATGGATGCAGTAAAACTTCTCAAGAAGCCTGTACAGCATCCAGAATAACATTTCAAGGCTCATCTCTGCTAGTAAAATTCTGTTTCCTAATATAAACTTACCGCATGAAAATAATCCATGTGTTTGTATTTATTTTATCTAAATGGCCAATTCATCAACTGACTGAATTATTTTTTTCAGATATTCATCCATTTTTTTTTCCAAATGTGCTGACAAATTTTGAGCACAGCAGTGCTTAAAAAACATTTTGTTTCTGAAACATTTAGTTTCCTGTGTCTTTACCAAATCTACTAGTTCACTGCCTAGAATCCCACCCAAATATCACATCACCACCTTTCTTAACATGCCAATCTGGAGACACCCAGAGTTTGTTAGACATGCCTGAATCACTGAAGTTTTTACAGCATTCAGCAGTGAAAAAACAACAGTTACAAAATCAGTTTTCCTATAACCTATTATACATTTTGTTCCATGGTCTTTTTAAGGGAGTCCCATGATTGATTTAACATGTTTTACCACTTGATTTAAGACATAATTTGCTTTTTAGTAATTACTCATTACCATAATATCTAAACATTTCATAGCTTGACAAAGATGGCCTCTTTATTTGCAACTTCTCTCTTGATACAGAACACAGATTGTCAAGATAAAATCTTCAACTTGCCCTTACCAGACCTCCATTAGAATGGTCCAGGGTTTTCAACAATATTTGTAAAAAGTTGTTGGCAGCTGGTAATCATTTTTTGTCATTTAATGTCTTTTGTAAAATCTGAAGTTTATTTCTCTCTATATATGAAATTAATATTACAGCTCACTTTGAAGCTTCTAACTCTCAATGTTGCGATTATTTTGAGATTTTGAGATTTAGGACATTTTATATAAATGACTGCCATTTTTTTCTGTACAGAACAAATTGATTTTTATACTCTTTGTACAGAAGGATATTGGTATCATTCCCTAAATTAACTTTTGGGTTCCAATAAGCAGGGCCGATGCAAGGGTTTTGTGCTCCTTCAATCTATGATATGATATGCTTCCTTCTCTCTCTACTACATCTCGATTTTCATAAGGTAGTATTTATATAAAATACAAATTTTATTGTAACCTAATTACATACAATAATGGATCATATGCAGTGTAGGTGAACATTTCAACTAGAAAAATTGAAAATAAACATAATGTATCAAAATACAAATTAGAGACATATCATAAGAGATCATTATATCTTAAATAAATCAACACTTTTGCAGTAATTTTTAATATCAATTTTTCTTGTTAAAAAGTTGAATGATTAAATACATTTAACATTATATATAAAAATATACTGAATTTTATAAAGTTTTTTATAAAGATTTATCATGAACAAAACAAATTCATGGATTTGAACAAAAAAAAGACTGCAAAATGACATCAAAATCTGAAAATTTTTCATCTTTTAATCGTCAATTGTGTCTAGTTTAATTTGTAGCATATATACATGTAGGTAGAAAAAAGCAAATGTTGATAACATAGTGAGGATCACAAAGTACTACCTTGGTGTCCCCAATCACAAAGTACTACCTGGGTGTTCCCAATCAGGATTGAGTAAGGTGTAAGAGTTCGGGTATAGTACACAGAAGCTCTGCCAATAAGTCAGTCAGTTAAGTGACATGCATGATACATATTTGGGTAATCATGTCTCGAAAGAGACATGACTGACTGGGCAGAAGATTATCCCACAGTAGTTTGCCATTACTTTCTGCAGTAGACTGGTTGCCAGCCAAGTCTATAGAATCCAGTCTGTCCTGTTATTTAACCCATAACTGGAGGGAAGAGATGGATTAATACCTTTTCTAAGGACATTTGTGCTTAAGTGAATGCAGGAAATTCAACTGGAATTTGAACTTGGCTGCCCAATTTCTCATTCCAAGCCAATATCCACTGCACCACAACACACATCTGCCAATAAGTACTTATTCTATATATTAATAAAGCATGAAATGGTTAATAATACTAGGTGTTGTGTATATTTATCTGAATATAAGAGAAGAGAATTTGATTTCCATTATTACAAACATATGTGAATATAGAGAAAAGTATCTTGAAGCATGCTTTTTTAAAAATATTTTTCTGCAATCAACAATAGAATTCAAATGTATTATTATACATCAAATAGAAATATGAATTTAGAGCAAGGAGTTCAAATTTCATCAATTGTATTCAGTTTATTGGCTTGAAAAATCCATATTACTAACAAAATGAATACCAATATTATCATGAAGAACAAATATATTAAGTATTACTTGTGTTGATACAGATCTTTGCATATCTCTATAACCAATCTAAATGTCAAGCTGTGTTAACACTAGCAGCAAGTCTGCCTTTTCTTTTTAAAACCAATGAACAGTCAGCTTGTTGAGTGTCCAAGTAAAAGGAAAATGTATTGGTTCTTTATCTAGTCTCCCAGGAGACAGGAACTGATACATTTATGCGATATCACCGTACATTTACAAAGAACTAAACCAAAAACCATGGCAAATTGTCAAAGAGATGATTATATGTATTTCAGGAATTCAAACTGTATGTATCTCAGGAATTCAAAACTAATCAAATAGTAATTTGAATCTTGTAGATAAAGCAGCTAACAGGTGGATAAGGATAACAAGGGATTGTTATGCTGTTATTCATCTTAATTCATTCAATAAGAAAAGTAAATGAAAAGAATCCAACAAAATATTTTACTAATAAGTTTCATTGATTCATTTTCTATGGCTTATCAACCCTGTGCAGGTTATTTAAAGCCAGAAAATATTTCTAAGTGATAAGAATATTTTTAAGTGATAAGAATATTTTGAAATAATTACTTACTGATACAAGTTTTACTAATTAACCCTTTGCTGGGGGAGAAAAGGTGGAAAAAGTGAATGTAATGAACTGACTGGAATTAGAACAGCACTCTAATTTCCAATTCCAATCCATTATCCAAGCTTACAGTACCCATTATTCCCTAGCAGTCACCAATCTAGGTATTGACCAGACTTGACATAGCTTAACTTCAGTGATTCTAAGAGAACCAATGTTTCAACATGATATGGCCTTAAGCCACTAATAAATTGATTGCTTTATTCCTTTATGAAATAGACAAGCAGTCCTGTTTATTTAATAAATTTGGTATTGCTAAAATATAAAACATATTTAATTGATAATGTTAATATTGATAATGTTAATATTTTATATTAGTGAAAGTAAGATTCATAATTATTTATATATAAAACACCAATTGTACTTTATTAATATAAAATACTAAACTATATTTCCACTGTTCAAAAAATAAAAGTTAACTAATTTAAAATATAAGGATTTTGTAAAATTTCTGATTTTTTGATACATGAACAAAAAATTTATCTTTATAATAAAATAAGACTTGAAACAGTATAAATATGGAACTACAGAAAGATGCTGAGAATACCATGGACTGAACATGTGAGTAATGACAGCTTTAGAGAAAATGAAAAGAAAAAGAAATCTATACTTAACATCAGGAAAAGTCGGTTGAAATTTCTAGAGCATATAATGAGGAAAGAGGGCTTGGAAAATTTAATAATCACAGGACAGGAATTGAATACAAGAGAAGAAAAGAAAATGATGCATAACCTACCTAGGGAGCTTGTGTAAATGGATAACAGAGTAAGATTTATGGGAGATATAATTTATTAAGAGCTACAAAGGACAGAAAATTTTGAAAAGCCATGATGGCTAATGTCCTGATGGGACATGGCAGATAAAAGACTGTTATTCTGCTTGTATATATGACATACTTTTTTACTTAAAATCAGGGTGCAGTATCTGCGCTTGATTGAGCTAATTGAGCTGATTGCCTATGAAACCTATATAATTATATTAAGCAAGAAGGAATTACAAGTAGGAAAGAGATGGAGGAGAAATAGAAGAGAATATGAAAGAGAAAAAAACAGAAAGCAATGAAAACAAAACAAGATAGAAAGAAAAAACATATAAGAGAGAGAGAGGGGATGGGAGAATGAAGATAAAAGAAAGGCAAAGATACAGAATTACTACAGTATTATTATCAATAGAACAGGTCAATTTTGGAACCATGCTATTGCACTCAATTTGAAAGTTGGGCTATGACATGATAAATAATGATACAAAATATTTTTTTATAAATTGCTACCCCACTTTCTTTTTTTAAATAGACAATTTAAAAGATTAAGTTTAGGTTCAAAATTGTAGCATTGGAATTTCATTCTGGTGATAGGTAAAAGCCTTATAGCATAGCCTTATAAAATTTATAATTTACTGATGCTTTCCAAATTGTATATAGACATAATGCATGGCACAAGGACGTTATTATTAAATAATTGTGCCAACAAATAAGGTCTTCACTTACTCCAAAAGGAAATTATCCTGAACAATTTAGCTGTATCATGATGTAACATGTTATACAGTGCAATAGTTTTATTGTGATTTTCAATAATCACTAGAAATTTAAAACATTTTGCCTTATAATTTTTGTTCAGCAGTACTATGGTGTTATATACACTTTTATCTAATTTTTTAAAATTAATTATGATATAACAAATGATCTAATAAATTTTATTCATTGAGTAGTCTTTTCTATAATATTTTGCGATTTTTAACAGTTATTACTTACTGGATACAGTAAAAGAATTGCGTATTTTACTTAGATAATTAATAATACTTAGAATTCTGGTTTGAATATATTTTCAATTTAATGTACTTAATACAAAAGTATCAACTTTGTTTAAATTTATTACTGAAAGAGTAACATTTTTAAGTCAGTTTGTAAGCAAATTCATGTAGTAAATTATATATTTCTGTACATTTTCCTCAGATGATCTTTAAAGGAAATGCTAAAAAATTGGTAAATGCTATGAAACTAATTTTTGGTGTCAGTACTTATCAAATCACAGCTCAGCTTTCACACTGAGGGCAATGTTGATTTTTTAAAAACATGAAAAATCAACCTAGATTTTCCCTCTGCAAAAAAGGACATTGATCTCCCATATAGATGTTTCTATATGTTGCTTATCTATAGTATCACCTTAATTTTTACCTTGTATAATCCTCAGGATGATCAAACTATAATGTTCAACTGTATATCTGAGATAATTCATAATATCCATGGTGAATTTTCCTTGAATATCTTTCATATTTGCGATGACTTCAATATTCACCAAAACTTTTCACCTACAATCTAACACAGATCATTGAAGAACCCACCCATGTCCTTGATGTAACAGAACATTGATCAAACTTTCTTGACCCCTTCCTTACATCCTGTCCTGAAAAATACCTTTCTCTAAGTTTTACCCTCAACATCCCCCACACCCAGTGGGCACTAGATAATTCCCTAATCTATGTCAAAGTTGATGCTAAACCAAAAGTATAGAATGATTTTTTGGTAAATGAAAGCAGACTGGGACAGCTTCAGAATTTATGTGGCAGAAGCTCCTCTCTCTGCCTTCTTCAAACATACTGTCCTTTTATCAGAATAGAATTTTACTGTAATAGAAATTTTTATACCCAGAAAAAATTTAATAAGAAACCAAACTGCCAGCCCTGGTTCACCTCTGAATGTGCTAAAGCTATAACTCAACATAAATCTTGCTAGAATGTCTATCACTTGAGACAGTATAGTAAGACACTTGCTGCATTCAGAACTGCTCATGATCATTGCAAGAGAGTTCTAGAAAATGCAAAGTGTAAATATGCACAAGCTGTTCAGGCTAATATTGAATGAAAACAAATCGATTTCCAAGAGTTCTGGAAAGTCTCCAACTAAATTCTGAATAGAGGTAAGGTATCAGTGCCTACTATTATAAATAACCCTGAGGTCAACCCATCTTCATCAGATGTCAAAGATCTTTATCTTGATATTTATCATCTAATGTTGAATTAGAGGCAAAGGCCATCCCTTTCCTGAATTCCTTTGTCTCACGGAAAAAAAAAATTATAAGATTTTTTATTACTGTTAAGGAAATTCCAACACTTATCAAAAGATTTCACCCTAAGAAGGGTACAAATCCAGATGAAATCCCAGTTGTTATCCTTAAGAATATTAACCCAGAATTATCCCTGATCTTAACAAAATTAGCAAAATTCCATCAAAAATTGAACAGCTAATCTTAGTTTTTCACTGAATGTGCTGCCACCACTACTATAATATCTATCACAGGGAGACACTTAGTAGGACACTTGCTGCATTCAGAACTTCCTACAATTGCTGCAATTTATAATAATTGTTATTTTTAAGCAAAGTGCAAGATAAATCATTTGAGATAAAAAAAAATTTAAAGTTCTTGAAATAGATATATTTTTATTTGTAGTCTAATTCCAACAACACTTATGCACAAATACCCTTGGATAAGGTATTAATCCATCTCTTCCCTCCAGTTATGGGTTAAATAACAGGACAGATTGGTTTCTATAGCCTTGGATGTCAACCAGCCTACTGCAGAAAGTAAAGGCAACCTACTTTGGGATAATCTTCTGCCCAGTCAGTCATGATCTTTTGAGACATGATCGCCCAAGTGTGTATCACGGATGGCACTTAACTGACTGAATTACAACAATATAGATTTTATGCTTTCAATGTAAAACCAAATTATAAAATTGGCACAATAAATTTTGAATTTATTTTGTAGATAAATTATGAATCATTCATTTTCTTATTTCAATTCTTCTCTATATCATAGTTATCATTTTGAAGGATGTACATATGTCCTGATTTTGTGACTGAAGTTGAAAGATTGCACAATATGTTATTATTAGGAATCCAGCATATACCTTTATGTCTTGGCCAGGATATAGAATTTGCTGGCCCATGAGGATGTAGAAAATTTATTTTTTGATCACTTTGTACATTGTCAATTTCAAGAATTAGACCAATCCACCAAAACCTATCATAAATGCATGCAACATATTCTATTGTTTTAATGGATGTTTCAGGGTGTAAAGATGCTTAATGGTTTTATCAAGACTAAATTGTTTGTAGATTGCCATCTCCAGCAATAAAGTGATAAAAAACCTTGTACCCGTGACTGCATCCATCAGAAAATCTAGAGGACTATTTTTTTCTTGTGGCTTTTAATTCTTTAATAGACAGCAAAAAAATAGATGCTATTCTTTGTTTTTTTAATGGAATTAAAACAAGTTCTCAACAATCAGGATTTGATTTCTTTTGGTTTGCTTGTAGTTTTTTTTTTGCAGTAAATTGTTTAGTAGTGCCACTAATGCCATCACCCGTAGGCTTTATATGACTTGTTGTGAGAAAGCTGCATTCAGCATTCAGGCCAAAATCATTTTTATGGGAACATAAATTCAGGAAGTTTTTATAGTTTTTGTACTGGCCTGAACACCCAACAGAAAAATATATCACAGACTTAAATTTTTGACAATTACTGCATTTATGCAGCATATATTCTGCATTTTCTGTCCTATAAACAAGTAATTTAATCAAATTTGTCTCATACCATTTGATTGCACCAACTAAAAGTTTTGCATTTTGGTGATAAGTACATACACAGACATTATGAGATCCAGATGCACCAGTTAAAACACAACTTTAGTTGCAAAATACAGAATCTAGGAAAACCAATTTGGTGATCTTGATGATGTAATTTGAGCTGCTTATGAAGATCATTCAAATTTAAAAGTATTAATATTTTTTACTTATGAGTGTTTCTTGAAAATACTGTCTTCCTTGAAAATTCATAAAAATAATCATCTTCATAAATTTTTTTTATCATGGAAATGGTCTACTCAACCTAATTTTGCCAAATTTCTTATCACACAAGCTTTTCTGACTAAATTATCAGATAAATTTCTCTGGGCCCAATTACCAAGCCTGCACTAATTCATGCCTAATATTTGTTTTTGAATAATTAATAAAAATCACGAAATAAAAATTATATCACCTTACATTTCATATATGTTTACTTCTCTTAGCATTGTTGTGATTGTTAGGTTATACTAACCTGTAAGATTTACGCATTCAGAAAAATTTGCAGATAAAGAAGGTCAATGTTTAAAAATTCTGATAAATTCAGTTTTTTTCAAATCTTCAGTGTAGACATGACTGATTCATATAACACTTAGATTTTGTGTGGTAGCAAAGATTAAAGTCAGTAAGGAAACTAGATGAGTTGGATGCTAATGATAAATTCAATTTTTCTATTTCCAGATCTTCAGGCAGACAT
The DNA here is from genome assembly GCA_037127315.1 of Ascarosepion bandense. Taxonomy (NCBI): domain Eukaryota; kingdom Metazoa; phylum Mollusca; class Cephalopoda; order Sepiida; family Sepiidae; genus Ascarosepion; species Ascarosepion bandense. Next base: position 706,372 of record JBBBDQ010002539.1, on the reverse strand, counting down.
AACTGATACATGCAATATTTGAATTTTGTGTGGTAGCACAGATTTATGTTCAAAATCAGTATGGAAACAGGTTGAGCTGGAAGCTCATGATAAATTCAGTTATTTTATTTCCAGATTATCAGTGAAGACATGATTGATTCATGTGATATTTTAATTTTGTATGGCAGCACAAATTTATGTTTAAAGTCTATACAAAAACTGGATGTGTTAAATGCTAATGATCATTTACATTTATTTATTTTTTGCTATGACTATTCAAACACGCATAAAATTTGAAATAACAAGAGAGATTTGTTAAAACTTAGAGAATGACTACTCTGAATAGTATGTAATATTTTCCTAATATTTTGTTGCCTTTTAGCAGAATGAGTCAGTATTAGATAATAATTGGGAATTTTTTTCTAAATCAGAATTTTTTAGAAAAAACTTTTAAGTGTTCTAGAATTGGTTGCTTTAAGAGACAGTTAATGAAACTTATTGGGATTTATTCCCCAAATACTTTAGTTTTCAAATATTATGCCACATTTTTGCTATTTTTAGGTGCTGAAGATATTTCTTGATTTTTCAATGTTGTCTGCTATCTAACAGTTTTCATGTTTTCACTAGAAAAATTCAGATATGAATTTTTTAGTTACTCTTTGTAAAACTCTAAAGGAATATTTCAATTCCATGACTAAAAATTTATAAGTGTATTACATTTTATTAATTTCTGATTAGTGGATTAGAAGATATATGGGTTTATGGAGATCACTGAGTTAAAAAATGAAAATGGTCATCAATGGAAAATGTTGATTCAGCAAAATTTCAATTTGCAATATCTTGAAAATGGTTAGGTATCTTTACTTGAAATTTTCATGATTTTTCAATGACGGTAAAATCTACAAAATATATCAAAATGAACAAAATCTTATTTTGGGGATTACATTGATTGGTTGAATTGACATTGTATGACCCTTTGGTGAGATGTAAGTGCCATTTGAGCAGCTTGTGGAATCAACTTCCAAGAGGTTACTCTGTCAATCACTACAATCTTAAACCATCTATGGTTAACCATTATCTTTATAAATATCTGCATAAGCTGTGCCTCTTACTCTGGAACCCTCTACCCCAAGTGGCTCTGTGGTCTTTGTACAAAGTGAACATCATTGCAAATATATATATATATATATATATATATATATATATATATATATATATATATATGTATATGTATATATATATAATAAAAATAAAATAAATAAAGTAAAATAAATTTTCAAAATTCAAAAATGTTGAATGAACATTTCAACATAAAATCCCTATATATATATATATATATATATATATATATATATATTAATTACTTAGTTTTTGGTCATAATAAAATTAAACCAATACACAATTATATTGTAGAACTTTTTGAATATTCTTCATTTGCAAATATTTAGACTGTGCTAAGAAGAAAAGTTAGCTAATGTTATTCCCAAGCAAAAATGAATTATTGAATGAAAAAACAGAAATTATGACTAAGTCTAAACATATCATAAAATACCTATTAGTTTCATACAACCATGGATGAGAATGTTATAATTTCTTCTAGTTTTGAAAATTGTACATTCAAGAAATCCCTGTTACATGAGCATTAAAAAAAAATCGCCGTTACACAAGCATTCTTAAAAAAATGATAAAATCAGTTATTACATGGTAGAAACCTAGGTCACATAATAACTCATTTACAAATGAAGAATATATATATATATATATATATATATATATATATATATATATATATATATATATAAAGTGTGTTTAGTATCTAATAACAGAAACAATAATAGTTTTAAGTTACCTACATTCTTATTATTCTCATTATTGGGTTTGTATTAACTTTCAAAAAATTATTTTAGGGTTGTTTCATTTAAAAATCTTGTTGAACATTAAACTGTGAATTAAAAATAAATAATAGTTTTATGCAACTTATATATGAAATTCATATTCTACATATCTGTGAAGAAGAAATCCACTTACCTTCAAAAACACTTAGTGAGTATGTCTGCTGATGCTAACGGCTCAAATGATACAAAGAAAACTAGACAAACTTATTTTGTTGTTTATAGCAGAAAAACCATTAATGGAATGACCTGTGTATGCTCCCTATGGATTAGCATGTCTGCCTTTGAATGCATAAAATGAGTAGGCGAAGAAAACCAATTGAAGTTTTTTTTTTTATTAAAAAGTCAGACATGTGTCGTCATTTTGGATTGCATTAGTTCCCGTTTATTTAACTTTTGACATTGTTGTTTTATTTTCACTGTTGTAAAAAAGTTTTCCTTCATTTTTTTTATTGTATTGTTTTCTTTCTACACCCATGTTGGATTCAGCTGAATTTTCTGGTTTAACCTTTCAGTTACACTTTTTTTCATTGCTTTGATTTAAAGCTTCTGTTTGTACCTTTAGTTTAACTTTTTTTAGTTTTTTTAATAATTTTTCAGCATAACTGTAGTTACCCTAAGTTTTATTTTATTTTATTTATTTTTTGTGCTTTCAGTTGAACTCTTTTCCTGTGCCATTGTTCTTTATTGTTTTGTCTATTTAAAAGGAAATGTTGGAAAATTTTCAATATGGCCACAAAGATCAGTAAATGAAGGACCTTGTCAAAATCAATTCAAATCTAAGTCCCCGAACTTGATAGAAAAAAACTTGATAGAAAAAAGTATGGTGGCCAATAATGGCCAAAATAAGGATTGAAGTAACAAAGACCTGGTGGCCAAGGTAGTGCAGTGGCTAGATAACCAACATCTTCCTGGAAACCCTAGCCAAAATGTAGTAACATTGCAGAGATTTTGGAGAGAGCCAAGAGTTACACACATCTTGTAAAAGATACTCTCAGTAGATACCCACCAAACTGCAGAAGGTTCAGAAAAGAACTGTGAGTCTTCATGGTAGGCAAATTTATGTAGATAACTAATCACTCCAGCAAAAGACCCTGTCATCAAATTCTTAGCATCTCTGTGGGTGAAGCTACAACAAATTAGAAAAGAATGGGATTTTTTTTTAACATTCTACTACCCATGCCTTATGACTGTGCAAAGAATTTAGTCCTCAATGAGTATAATGGAGGACAATGCACCAATGTAGCTGTAGTTCACCAGGGAGGCCAGTCTGAGTTCTGCTCCATTTGACACTAATTTGGCCAACTTTCTCCACTTTGAAGTAGCTGGATGCATGAGTCCCATTACAGTCTAAGATCTTGAAAATACTGGAACTTGATGGTCAGAATAAAGTTTGGGATAGAAGGGTCTTCTTTATGAATTGTACTTGAGGCATCCACCCATCTTTGTTCCTCTGCTGGAACTGATTTACAAGTGGAAGAAGCAGAGGTCTATACTCCAATACTTCACCAGGTGTATGATCAAGTTGCTATACAAAAGAAAACAGTGCATATAGAATTGTTAACTTTTGAACTATAAAAATTTTAAACAGTGAAAGATGTTGGCCATGGTCTTAGCCAGTTGTTTGCAGGCTGTCTTTTCTAGTATTGTTAGCTCTGAGTAGATATGCTGTGAGGAGCAGGACTATTCAGGACAACCTTGATTTAATACATTTGATCATAAAACAAGGTGAGTAGTTGGGCTGATCAATTGGGATCAGTTTAAAGAATTTGATAGATTTCACCATTGTTTTCTCATGGCATCAGGTTTTAGGCCATACTTTCCTTAGCTGATGGTGTGAAGCTCCCTTTGAATCATCAAGAAGCATTGTTTGGTAGGACTGACAATTTCACAAGAGTACATTTATTGTGATAAGTGTATGGATAACTTATAAACTCCTTTGAATCATCAAGAAGCTTTATTTGGTAGGACTGACAATTTCACAAGAGTACATTTATTGTGATAAGTGTATGGATAACTTATAAGCTCCCTTTGAATCATCAAGAAGCTTTATTTGGTAGGACTGACAATTTCACAAGAGTACATTTATTGTGATAAGTGTATGGATAACTTATAAGCTCCCTTTGAATCATCAAGAAGCTTTATTTGGTAGGACTGACAATTTCACAAGAGTACATTTATTGTGATAAGTGTATGGATAACTTATAAACTCCCTTTGAATCATCAAGAAGCTTTATTTGGTAGGACTGACAATTTCACAAGAGTACATTTATTGTGATAAGTGTATGGATAACATAAGCTCCCTTTGAATCATCAAGAAGCTTTATTTGGTAGGACTGACAATTTCACAAGAGTACATTGTGTGTGATAAGTGTATGGATAACTTATAAGCTCCCTTTGAATCATCAAGAAGCATTGTTTTGGTAGGACTGACAATTTCACAAGAGTACATTTATTGTGATAAGTGTATGGATAACTTATAAGCTCCTTTGAATCATCAAGAAGCTTTATTTGGTAGGACTGACAATTTCACAAGAGTACATTTATTGTGATAAGTGTATGGATAACTTATAAGCTCCTTTGAATCATCAAGAAGCTTTATTTGGTAGGACTGACAATTTCACAAGAGTACATTTATTGTGATAAGTGTATGGATAACTTATAAGCTCCTTTGAATCATCAAGAAGCATTGTTTGGTAGGACTGACAATTTCACAAGAGTACATTTATTGTGATAAGTGTATGGATAACCTCAGCTCCCTTTGAATCATCAAGAAGCTTTATTTGGTAGGACTGACAATTTCACAAGAGTACATTTATTGTGATAAGTGTATGGATAACTTATAAGCTCCCTTTGAATCATCAAGAAGCTTTATTTGGTAGGACTGACAATTTCACAAGGAATACATTTATTGTGATAAGTGTATGGATAACTTATAAGCTCCCTTTGAATCATCAAGAAGCATTGTTTGGTAGGGATGACAATTTCACAAGAGTACATTTATTGTGATAAGTGTATGGATAACTTATAAGCTCCCTTTGAATCATCAAGAAGCTTTATTTGGTAGGACTGACAATTTCACAAGAGTACATTTATTGTGATAAGTGTATGGATAACTTATAAGCTCCCTTTGAATCATCAAGAAGCTTTATTTGGTAGGACTGACAATTTCACAAGAGTACATTTATTGTGATAAGTGTATGGATAACTTATAAGCTCCCCTTTGAATCATCAAGAAGCTTTATTTGGTAGGACTGACATTCACAAGAGTACATTTATTGTGATAAGTGTATGGATAACTTATAAGCTCCCTTTGAATCATCAAGAAGCTTTATTTGGTAGGACTGACAATTTCACAAGAGTACATTTATTGTGATAAGTGTATGGATAACATAAGCTCCCCTTTGAATCATCAAGAAGCTTTATTTGGTAGGACTGACAATTTTACAAGAGTACATTTATTGTGATAAGTGTATGGATAACCATAAGCTCCCTTTGAATCATCAAGAAGCTTTATTTGGTAGGACTGACAATTTCACAAGAGTACATTTATTGTGATAAGTGTATGGATAACTTATAAGCTCCTTTAGATCATCAAGAAGCTTTATTTGGTAGGACTGACAATTTCACAAGAGTACATTTATTGTGATAAGTGTATGGATAACTTATAAAAGCTCCCTTTGAATCATCAAGAAGCTTTATTTGGTAGGACTGACAATTTCACAAGAGTACATTTATTGTGATAAGTGTATGGATAACTTATAAGCTCCTTTGAATCATCAAGAAGCTTTATTTGGTAGGACTGACAATTTCACAAGAGTACATTTATTGTGATAAGTGTATGGATAACTTATAAGCTCCTTTGAATCATCAAGAAGCTTTTATTTGGTAGAATTTGTCATTGCAAAGTACATTTATTGTGATAAGTGTATGGATAACTTATAAACTCCTTTGAATCATCAAAACTTTATTTGGTAGGACTGACAATTTCACAAGAGTACATTTATTGAAGTAAGTGTATGGATAACTTATAAGCTCCCTTTGAATCATCAAGAAGCTTTATTTGGTAGGACTGACAATTTCACAAGTACATTATTGTGATAAGTGTATGGATAACTTTAATGCATATTTTCTTCCGCTAGAATGTCATATGACCTGTTATGCAGGTTAATTGAGGACTTCATAGTTTGCATGCTACATAGAATGTTTTCAGCCTTGAGGCCAGTTCTGTCTGTAGCAATGTGGTACCACCATTAGCAAAAGCTGAATGTGTTCTTTTGCTTGCTGGGTGTTATGTGAGTTATAATATGGATAATACACCAGAAATTTGATGAGGATGGGTAGTTTACATCTTGTAAAGTAAAGATAAAAACAGAAAGTAGCACCTCTCTTAATTGGAATTTAGCAAAAGGTGGATGAGTCTTTTATATCTTTGTCAAGTGAAAGGAGCTTAGTGATGTTTTGACATCAGTTAGGCAAAAGAATTTTGATCCTTTCAATTGAACATTAGACAATCCAGTTCAAGAAAGTGTAGATTAGACTGTTTTTTGGTTTTTTGTATTTTTTCTTTTAGTTTCTTTTCTAACTAGGGGATGTATGTTTATAGAATTCCATTATTTTTATCCTTAGTTTAATTTCTACTCCTTCTCCTGTTAGGTGACAAATATAAGTTTATTGGTGGATAGGGGACACATTTTGAACGTGTTTCATATTTGTTGTTGCTTGAATTAGTAAGTAGTTGAGTGTCTGGTGATTTTTTTATTTTCTAGTCACACATTAAATTTCATCGAGTTAACTGATGTTCCTGTCCTAATTTAGGATTAGTGGTTTTTACTAACATTATTTGTTTCTGTAACTAATATTTCCTCATTATAAATAGACATTTGGGTTACATTTTTAAAGTAACATTACCCTGATAAACTGTATACATGGAGGACTAGTTAGGACTTCATAGAGAATTGTAGAATTGTGGGAATTGTGGAAAGAACATGTTTTGGTTTTTGGGTCACTGATTGTGGCTAGCTAATTTAAATGTAGGATAGAAGATGACCAGCCCTAAACTGAAATTTGTGTCATATTTATTCATATTGTGTAACAATATAGAAGTTTTATTTTTTATAAGTTAGTTTTTAGTGTAGTAAATAAATATTTAATTGTCTAAGTTGTTATATTTTTTTTGTTTTTTTTTTTGGTCAATCAGCCAGTCAGTCAGTTATGTGCCATACATGCTTGGGTGATCATGTCTCTTTTGAGACATGATTGACTAGGCAGATGATTTTTCCCACAGTAGGTTACCATTTCTTTCTATGGTAGACTGGTTGCTAACCAAGGCTATAGACTGTATCTGTCCTGCTATTCAACCCACAGCTGGAGAGAGAAAAGATGGATCAATATCTTTCCCAATGGTATTTACACATAAGTGAATGCAATGAATTCAACTGAAATTTGAACCCTGCTCTCCGATTTCTCATTTCAAGCTGATATCCATTGACTCAGTCAGTTAAAGTGCCATACGTGATACACGCTTAGGCGATCATGTCTCGAAAGAGACATGACTGACTGGGCAGAAGATTATCCCGCAGTAGGTTGCCATTGCTTTCTGCGGTAGACTGGTTGCCGACCAAGGCTATAGAACCCAATCTGTCCTGCTATTTAACCCATAACTGGAAGGAAGAGACGGATTAATACCTTTCCCAAGGGTATTTGTGCGTAAGTGAATACAATGGATTCAACTGGAATTCGAACTCACCTCCCCGGTTTCTCGTTCCGAGCCGATACACCACTGTACCACAACGCACATCCTCATCCATTGACTCAAAATGTGCATTTTTTATATTTTGGATATTTCTGAGAAAAGTGCATTTTTGAGCCAGATGGTTTGTTTATAGAAAAATATTATCAGATTTACTCGCCAATGAGAGACATGACCTCCCCCTCTTGTGAAAACCTAGAGGTTTCTGTGATTCCTTTTACTTGAATAAAAAGACTGCAGTTAGCAAACAGCCTCAGAAATCAATTAATTGTTAAGGAGAAGGCATTGAAGTGTCCACACTTCAAGGTTGGAGGATTAGTTCAGCCAAAAGGGTCATTAATCATCACCGGGAAAGAAAGCCAACAGCTAAATCCCAACAAGAAGGCAGTTTCACGTCCCATGACAGAAAATTCATTTCAGCTTCTTCCAGAGAATTATTTTTTAACAAAAACAAACAGGCAAGTAGTCCTTTTCTGTAAAGGACTACTAAAATCCTCATGGCAACCACCTGTTGAAAGCACAAAACCCCTTTGTGCTGAGACAACCCTATTCATTTGTGGAATTAGGTGGGTGCACCTTTGCATTTTCTACTATGTGCAAAATGTTGCCTCTTCAAAATTTTTCAACTTTTTTGTCATTTTCAAAAGGTGTAATCTTTTTTGTCATCTGTTGGAATTGTTTTGTGAACTTAATTATTTATAAGGTGCACAAAAGAAAATTTTTTGTGGAAGAGACCTATGTAATTTTTTCTTATTTGTAGTTTTTTTTACCTTTTGCTGTATTCTGTAATAAATTATTGCCCTTTAAAATTCTATGCAGTGGTTTGAGTCTTGATTGCACCTTATACAACTTTCTAATTCTACTAACTAGGTTTTTGTGTTTGGCATAAAATTTAGATTTGGTAGGGAGTTAATTTTTTTATATTTTGCACAAAAGATGAATTGGGTCTTTGTATAATTTAAGTTTTATAACAAAGCTGATAGTCAATTTGTGGCTATTTGAATGTGCAACTCTGGATTTGACTATTGTTATGGGGACCTACACATATGACACATGATCTCAACCAATTTGTATATAATTAGCAGTTTGGTAGAAGTAGAGTAAGAGTAAGAGTAGCATAGAGAGAGTAAAAGTGGAATCTATGCCAGCAGATAATTCTGACAGCCAGACTTACAGTCAAACTAATAATTGCTTATTGGTATATGTTTGTACTACTGTCTTTGTAATATATTTGTTTAGCCCTATTCTGTCTTTGTCTCTTTATTTCTATCCCTAACAGGACCACAACAACTTGGTAACAACTATTCTACAAGCTATTTCAGCTATCAGATAGAGAACATTGCTTTCACTTATTAGATGGAGGACACTGCTTTCACTTATCAGATGGAGGACATTGTTTTCGCTTATCAGATGGAGGACATTGCTTTCACTTATCAGATGGAGATCTGATAAGTGAAAGCAATGTCCTCCATCTAATAAGCAAAATCAGTGTCCTCCATCTAATAAGTGAAATTTATCAGATGAAGAACATTGCTTTCACCTATCAGATAGAAGGCATTACTTTCACCTATCAGATGGAGGACATTGCTTTCAGCTCTCAGATAGAGAACATTGCTTTCACTTATTAAATGGAGGATATCGCTTTCACCTATCAGATGGAGGACATTGCTTTCAGCTTTGAGATGGAAGATATTGCTTTCAGCTCTCACATCAAGAATATTGCTTTCACCTATCAGATTGAGAACATTGCTTTCAACATCAGTCAGTTAAGTGCCATACGTGAAACACGCTTGGGTAATCATGTCTCGAAAGAGACATGACTGACTGGGCAGAAGATTATCCCAAAGTAGGTTGCCATTGTTTTCTACAGTAGACTGGTTGCCAGCCAAGGCTATAGAACCCAATCTGTTCTGTTATTTAACCCATAACTGGAGAGAAGAGACAGATTAATACCTTTCCCAAGGGTATTTGTGCATAAGTGAATGCAATGAATTCAACTGGAATTCGAACTCAGGTCCCCGATTTCTCATTCCGAGTTGAAATCCACTGTACCACAACGCATATTCAACATCATTCATCCTAAAATTTGACAATTCAGCTACAGAACTACCAGTAGTTGAATAGACTGAAAAAAGTTGAGTTGGTGTGTGATCCCTGTGAGGTGAAAAGCGTAAACTGAATCTTTCCATTACAACACATTTGCAGAATGCTAACAACTAAGTACTAAAGCATGAACTAGTGTGGAGCAAATAAAGTGTGCTCTCGTTGAGGCATTTACAACAAACTTCTTTATAAACTACAAACAACTTAATGTGTGACACAACAGATATTTATCTGACAAAATTGTACAAGCTATTTCAGTTATTCAGCATCATTTTGAAGCAAGTTCCTGTGTTCACATTTATGACTGGATTGTCAACTCATGTTAAACGGCTTCTTTTACACATCTTGCAGGGCAACAATAGTACAAGACCCAATACTAGTTCCGACAGGGCAATCATGCAAGATGAATTGTCAGCAGATGAACTGGGTGCAGTTGCCATGCAATCTGCATAAAAAAATGGAGATTCATGCCTCATAGAGAAATGCCCTGGTAAAATTACATGCTTCAGGTGTAACGGGTATAATCACCTGCTGAGAAACTACCTGAGTTAGCAAGGAGGGGTCAGCAGTTATCACAACTGGAGAAAGTGCAAACAATTGTGATAATATCAGAGCAAGCAATTAGGTTACTTGGTATGGAATTACTTGTAAAAAAGATTAAGAAAATCAGCACAAGTATTGCTGCTCCCACACTAATAAGATCTAGAGTTGGTGCCACCGACAACAGAGGGGTGTGTTGCTGAACATTGGCTGCTCTCACACACATTAATAGATCTGTTTATTGTCTTTAGGTGGTTAATGTGCTCATAGTGGATGGAAAGACTATGGGATATTGTGTGAGTTCAGTTTATAATGAATATTGTGGATCAGGTTAAAGTCAAAGTGTTGATCATAGACAAGAAACTGTTTGATTTCAAACTTCTGCTGGAGTTAGATGCAATCAAATCATTGGGTAGAATGCACATTACTTGAATAGGCAAAATGCGTTTGACTACAGATAATGTACCAGTATTTGATTGGCACTCCAAATTGCCGAGCCTGATTTTAACTTAGAGTTTTATCAATAGAAGCACAATTGGATTGCATCAAGGAAGTGAACAAACAGTCAGTTATCAGATGAACAATAGCAAAGTATTTTGTTCCCAGAGATAGAAGTGTGAAGAGCATCACAACGAAGAAGCAATGAACTGTAATAGAAACAGTATAATGTGCAACCAAAAGACAATATTTCAAGTACAACTACATCATTCAACACTACCTATATGTACTTGGTCGAAATAGAGTTGACACTACGTTCACACTTGATCATTAAGTGAACAAGACAATATTAGAGATGACGTCTAGTGGAAGTCTCACAAAAGCCGATGTACAACCAGTTTCAGAAAGGGGCTTGCCATGGGGGTTATCAGTAAGCACATCATACTAGCTGCATGACATAAAAGATCTCTCACTTTCAGAGCAACCATTGATGAACAGTGACTAATCTTCCTAAAGTTGCTTTATACTCATTGACAATCTATGCACTACCACTAGTACTATCATGAGACTTGTATCATGAGACTTGTATCATGAGACTTGTATCATGAGACTTGTATCATCCTTCGATGCAGATGCATGCACCAAAATAGACCAGGAGAAAGGCATTCTTCCTCAGAATAGTTAAAGTCCATATCAATATGATGAAGTGCATGGTAAAAAAGCCAGGCACCAATTGCTATCTAAGTGGTCAAGAGACTAGTGGTTAATGTACAGAAGAAATTCACTTAACTCAAAAAGGTTGAGACTGAGGTTTTCATTTCATCATTTATATCAGAAAATGCTTTATGGGATAGCTCAGATGACCTGCCTACTGGGTTGATGGAATAACTTTGTCTTCAAGTGTCAGTGGCAGTGAACATGTGAGAGGCAATGGAAAGCCAGTCATGGAAAGAGTGCATTTGAGAATATTTAGACATACAGCTTGGAATTTGTGAAAATTCACTATATTTTTATTACACAGTGTGAATTAAAAAAATAAGTCTCCAGCAAGACTTAAATCTGCAACGTATATATGAAAATTATGTTTTACATGGATATCATCTTAATGTCTTTTGGTATGATATTCAATGTAAATAAGATAAGTATGGTTGCTATGTTAATATAAAGTGTAAGAATATCATCTTTATTATATTGACTGAGTTAGCCTTGCATATTAATTAAGGCTATAACAGCCTTATAAATAAGGAATCTGACTTTTAGAAAATCTATAAATTTTGTTGATAAGGTTAAATAAGTGTAATTAGTTCAATATATTCAATAACATAATTTGAGCACAAAAAGTTACAGCAGTCAGTTCAAGAAGACTCATCATTATTGCACATATTCATTAGGAATATATACCTTTACTAATGAAGAAGTTTAAAAAGCAAATATTTAGCCCTAATGGTCAGCAACTAAGAAATCAGGAAATTTTATTTTTTCATATAACCAGTGAGGCACAGATCTTTTGTTTGACCTCTAACTTTTTCTCTTTGACTTCTTTCTCTCTCTATACTTTTGTTTGAACCCGCACTTTCTCTCTATTCTTTTGTTTGACCTCTCACTTCCTCTCTATTCTTTTGTTTAGCCTCTTAATTTCTCTATTCTCTTGTTTGGCCTCTCACTTTCTCTTTATTCTTTTGTTTGACCTCTCACTTTCTCTCTATTCTTTTGTTTGGCCTCTCACTTTCTCTCTATTCTTTTGTTTGGCCTCTCACTTTCTCTCTATTCTTTTGTTTAGCCTCTCACTTTCTCTCTATTCTATTAGGTGTGTGAAAAAACTCCTAGTATATTCTGGAGATGGAATAAGTAGAACAATATTTTTTTTTCTTTTGGTTAATACAAAAAATTGAAAACTTTTTCTCATTACTTGATTCATTAAATATCCATTATTTTAGGATTTTTTTCATCTTGTTTATAGTTAGAGTGTATTTGATTAAAGAAAGTAGGTTGATATGCTTAGCGTTATTTAATGAATTATTATCCTTTTTTTATTTATGTTAGTATTCCTAATAACTTATCTAATTTGTTACAACAATGTAATTATGAAAATTATTATTAATGAGAGATTGTTTAATGTTTTTTAATTCAGTGCAGGAAATCAAATCAAATACACTCTAATGACAAACAAGATTAAAAAGTCCTAAAAAACTAATAAGTACAAATATATACCCCACTGATCCCAATAAAAAAATAAAACTAATTATATAGTATACTAAATTTAATACAACCAACTTAATCATCTAGAATAACTCTTCTCTGTCAATTAATGTTTTGCAAAATACCAACATTGTATATCAATTTAAATGTCCTTTGAGAGATTGTGTCTCTAACAAAAAAGTAAACATATATGTTGGTTACATTACAACAACATTATCAAGACAGCTTATACTACATATGTCAAATTTACGCTTGACTGCTCAACATCTAAAGGAAAATTATTGTCCACATTGCGATTTAGAGAAACATTAATTGACAACACAAGTATGCACCACTACAAAAAAAATGTTTAAATTCTTGAAGACCTATGTATAAAAAATTGCAATCAACACTGAATAAAATTAATTATGAGTACAGAATATTTTAAAATCTCTATAACAACAAGTTTTTAAGATATCCACTTTGTAATTTTCTTTTTAAATTACAATTATAACAGAATATTTTAAAATACATACATTGTAATTTAAAAAAAGAATTTTTAAAAATATAAATTACATTACCTCACTTGAATTAACGGAGTGCGTTCTATGTGCATACAAAAAAATTAACTGTCAAATAAATTAACTTTTTGTCTTATCAATTCAATCCTGAAGATGGTCTTTGAGATTGAAAGTACTAGGGAAAATAAAAACAATACAAAAAACTAAAGCACTTTCCTGGATATTTTTCATTACAATGAAAAAAAAAATTATCTGTGAATATGAGAAGATTAAAATAAAATAGACATAATTAATATGCATATTCAACCAAACACACACACACACACACACACACACACACACACACACACACACACACACACACTAATACATTGAAATAAAGCATAAACTCTAAATTATAACAAGACAAAAATGCATTGTACTGAGATTACTACATTAAGCATCTGCCGATTTTTAAGAATACAAGAATTTTTAGACTATAAAAAGCAAACTAAGATTCTTAAATTAATTTTTACTCAGAAGACAAGAATAAAAGCAGCATCAATTCATATTTTATTTTGAATTATACTGATCTTTAGAAGTAAATCTGATTTTCCATGTTAAACAATAAAAATATTTTTTATTCATAGTTCATAAACAAAATTTTAAAACAAGTAGACTTCTAGAATTTGTTGGAAAGAGGTAAATTAAAAAGACAATTTACTACCAAGATGACAATTAGAAACAAATAATTACTTGCCAAACTTAGCTCAGTCTAGTACCAGATCACAACAGCGGAACAGCTAATGAGAATCTCTTACAAATCATCTTCACGTGTTTTGTCTTTGATCAGCATGGTTGATGCTAACCTCCAAGAGTGACACCTTGCAACTTTTTGGACTAACATTTTCAGCTTACATTGTAGAAAGATTATAATATTGAATCAACTGCTATGTCTGCCACTAGAAATGTTGGTTCAGTGCATTATACTAAACAATTTTCATCACCTGAATTTTGCATATTTATAAGTCTAACATTCAGCCATGCATTTGATATAGCTGCCACATCTAGTCTGGTGCTTCTGCTATGCATTTAAAGATTCTGGATAAAATACAAAGAATCTGCAATGTTATTGTTCCTGACCTGGCATCTTGGCTTCAGTCACTTTCCCAGTGCTGTAACATAGCTTCCCTGTGCCTTTTTTATAAATAATTTCATGGAAATTGTTCTAATGAATTTTCCTCAGTGGTGCTTAGACTTAATGAATTTAAGCCCAGTACTAGATTGGCAGCTAGGTCTCATAATTTTGCATCTGAAATGTATAGATGGATACTTTCTTCTCTTGTATGTCTTGCTTATGGAAGTTTCTTCCAGTCTTTTCCTTTCCAATCAACTTTGTTCTTTAAAAATTTCAATGTAATATTAATCATTATCTTCTGTTTTTTTAAATTCCTGTTTTTTCATTGTTCTCTCTACTTAATAGTGCTTTCTCTTTTCTCATATTCTATTACACTGTAGTAATCCTTTACCTCTTAGAGACATTATTAACTTGCTTAAAATGATTAAATATACACAAGAAATATATATATATATATATATATATATATATATAATCATTTTGTCCAAAGCAAGGAAATAAAAGCCACTAAGATGTAAGAGATTATCAAGAGTGAAAGAAACAGACAGGACAACAAGAGAACTGGATTCAAGATGAGAGGAGATCAATAATGTTTGAATGTATATACAGTAGAAAAGTATCAATACAGTTTATAATTATTTCTTGATTGATTTTTTTAAGAGACAGACTTTTTACATTTCTTGAATTTTTTTTTCTTATAGAAACATTTATAAGCTTATTGAACACTTTACTTACAATGTGTGATTAATCTAGAGTTAGTTCTCTTGTAACTTTTTACAGAGACCAATCACATTTCAATAATGTATAGTCCTATAACTACTAGCATTTGGAGTTAGTTACGCCATAGGTTACTACAGCTAAGCACATAGTACATTTTGTCTCATCATTCATTGTTACAGTTGGCACAACATTAATGTGACATATAAAATGGTGAGAGAATAATGTAACCTGCACATATGTTACAAAAGAAAGGAAAAACAAACATGTGAAACAGTTTGACCTGGAAACAAAAAGAAATTAAGTAACCTCTTGTCTGAAATTTGTGCTACGATTAAGAACTTAAGAACAGATAAATGGATACTTTGAAATAACTTCAGAAGATTAATCAGAATTAAAAACAAAAAGAAAAAGGAGTTTGAATCCATGAAAAAATCTGAACTTTGAAGGAAACCTGAATGAAAATAACATTTTAACAAAACAATATGATTTTTATTCATTTGCTGCTGGATTAACCCAAAAACATGCAACCACATTCTTACATGTAGCTGGACAACAAACCCAACAAATTTTCAAATCATTCATATGTGAAAATCCTGATGACAAGAACAAAATACAATATATGAAAAATAAATTCTGGGAGTACTGTTGACAGAAAAAAAATAACATATTTCAGATATTTATTTTTCAGCAGAAACCAGTTACTTCATAAAACATTGATTGCTACAAATAAACACACAGTACAGTTTGTCTTCTTATTCACTGTTACATACAGTTGTCCATATAGTACAACACTAACATGATACATCACAGAATATAATCTCAAACCCCAAAACTTCTGCTTAATTCTAAGCCTACAATTATTTTGATATTAGCATTTTATAATTATAAAATTAAATGGATATAAACATGTTCATTAAATTTTTAAAGAAAGATCAAATGAGGCCTTCTGTAATCTATGTGAAAACCAGTCATGTATAAATGTTGGTATGTTAAAGTAGATGCTTTTCAGTCAGACAGTTAAGTGTCATATGTGAAACACACTTGGGTGATCATGTCTCAAAAGAGACATGACTGACTGGGCAGAAGCTTATCCCACAGTAGGTTGCCATTGCTTTCTGTGGTAGACTGGTTGCCAGCAAAGGCTATAGAACACAATCTGTCCTGCTATTTAACCCATAACTGGAAGGAAGAGATGGATTAATACCTTTCCCAAGGGTATTTGCACGTAAGTGAATACAATGAATTCAACTGGAATTTGAACTCAGCTCTCGATTTCTTGTTCTGAGCTGATATCCACTGGACCACCAAGA
The DNA here is from genome assembly GCA_037127315.1 of Ascarosepion bandense. Taxonomy (NCBI): domain Eukaryota; kingdom Metazoa; phylum Mollusca; class Cephalopoda; order Sepiida; family Sepiidae; genus Ascarosepion; species Ascarosepion bandense. The sequence goes on along the minus strand of JBBBDQ010002539.1, from coordinate 689,822 downwards.
GGCTTTTAGCTCTCTTTAAAAAATGAGTGGTTTACTCTAAGTAGATCAAAACTTACGGCATTTTAAAAGTTATGGCATTTTAACTCGATAAACTTTAAACATGATTTTTTCATTTTTTATTTTGTGGCAGAAAGTACCTTCTAATTCCAAATGCCTCAGATATATTAAACTGAATATATTTCAAGAAATGGACCATCTATTCAAATATAGATATCCACTAAAATGACATTTGATGTAATAAAAATGTGCTGGATCAACAAAAAAAATGATATATGAACTTTTAGAAATATAACTGTAAGTTCTGTGCTAACAGTTTATTTTCTTGTACTTCTTGCTTGTGGAACTCTCTTCCAGCTTCTTGCTTTCCAGTCAATTTTTATCTTCAAAAATTTAAATGCAATGTCAATCATTATCTTCTGTCTTCTTAATTCCTGTCTTCTTAATTCCTTAATTATGCTTTCTTTTCATATTATTATAAGTCCTATGCTAACAGTTTCTTCTCTTGCTTGTGGAACTCTCTTCCAGCTTCTTGATTTCCAGTCAATTTTTATCTTCAAAAATTTAAATGCAATGTCAATCATTATCTTCTGTCTTCTTAATTCCTGTCTTCTTAATTCCTGTTGTTCTCTTTCTCCTTAATTATGCTTTCTTTTCATATTATTATAAGTCCTATGCTAACAGTTTCTTCTCTTGCTTGTGGAACTCTCTTCCAGCTTCTTGATTTCCAGTCAATTTTTATCTCCAAAAATTTAAATGCAATGTCAATCATTATCTTCTGTCTTCTTAATTCCTGTTCTTCTGTTGTTCTCTCTCTCTCCTTAATTATGCTTTCTTTTCATATTATTATAAGTCCTATGCTAACAGTTTCTTCTCTTGCTTGTGGAACTCTCTTCCAGCTTCTTGATTTCCAGTCAAATTTGATCTCCTATATAAGTTGTTATTTTCTTCATGCCTTTTCTTTTATTGCTCTCTTTTCTTAATAATGTTTTTTTTTTGTATTTTTTCATATTCAGTTACCACCTTGCTCCTTAGTGGCTTTATTGCCTTGTCTGGGATTAAATGATTAAAAAAAAGAAAGTGTTCACAAATGAAGAATTAAAGTCACTGAAATTTTCTTAACCTAAAATGTAGCATCTGAAATTGAAACATACTAATATATTTATAGTGAGATGCAGATTCTCAGAAACTTCACTATCAAGAATTGGTTAACTACTTTTAAATATTATGTCCGTTCAAGGAACAGCTCTCAACAACTTCCTCTCCTTTATAACTCCAAGCAGTATTTGTTCTTTTACTATCCCTCACAGTGTCTGTTTAGTCTTCTATTTATACAAGGTTGTTATGTAGGTTATTCATTATTTCCCTTTGTTCATCTTATGCCCTGTGAGTGTTAAATTCCTCAAGCTATCTTTCCTCATTATGTGTTCTGGAAATTTCAACTGTCATTTTCTGATTCAATGAATAAGTGTCCTTTTTGTTTCCATTTGTCTTAAAATTTGCCCACATGTCCAATTCACAGTATTCCCAGCATCCTTCTGTAGAAGAAGATCTCATTGGGGTAAGTAAGTCTTATTTCACTGGGTGCTTCACATTTCTTATCTTGTGCCATACTAAGTTAAGATTAGGAAATACCTGTATAAATTATTACATTAATTTTAAAAATTACAGATTGGCATAATAATAACCATTATTAACTAATTATTAAGACTGCACTTAATGTTAATATTATATCTATTTGGGAGCAATTTTAGCATAGAAAAGTAGACATATAGATACAAATAGATAAACATTCTTTAACAAAAATGTACATAAAATAAATAAAATTTAGTATATTTTGGTAGCAACTGTTCTTGTAAATCTGTCATATTAAAAAGAAATAAACATTTTACATCTATTAGATTTATAAATTATTTTTTCTATTATGTGAATAACTTTAGGATAATGACTGTTTTTAAAATTGCCAAAATTTTTGAGTCACAGGTGTCATCATCAGAAGTGTGAGAAAGTAATCCCCTCCAAAATCCGTTCCAACCGAACATGTTTTTGTTTTTCTCAAACAAGAAAAATTTCTGCCAGTAATAAGATGTTGAGCAAACAGAAAAACCATTGGTTTGCTGTGCCTCCAAAAGATGTACCAAGAATGATGAAAATCAAATATCTAGTCAACATCTTTTTCTCTACTGGCGTTAGTACATGTGCGTTTGGTTTAGGATCAGCTTTGAAATATTCTTAAAAGTAAGTTATAATTTTGCTTTGATTTTATTTTGTTTTATTTTTTGTGGCTAATTTTAAAATAGTTTCATGGTTATTTGAACGAGTATTCTTTACCTTTTTTCAAAGAAATTTCTTTGACCGAACTTTAACTAAGTTAAAACTTAGTTAACTCACCACCGTTACCTTTCTTTTTTTCTCTTTCTTCTTCTTCAATTGGAGTAGATAATCTAAACTATCACCCGGTTCACACTCCACCCACATCTGTTGAACAGGTGTAGAGGCTCATCCCTTGTTCCCTGTTTAGGATGTAGTTTCCAGTTTTCTCTTCCAATCTTCACTCTTTTTTTTTTTTAAATTGGAGTAGATAGATTAAACTATTGCCCGGTTCACATTTCACCCACATCTATTGAACAGGTGAAGAGGCTCATCCCTTGTTCCCTGTTTAGGATGTAGTTTCTGGTTTTCTCTTCCAATCTTCACTCTTTTTTTTTTTTTTAAATTGGAGTAGATAGATTAAACTATTGCCCGGTTCACACTCCACCCACGTCTATTGAACAGGTGAAGAGGCTCACCCCTTGTTCCCTGTTTAGGATGTAGTTTCTGGTTTTCTCTTCCAATCTTCACTCTTTTTTTTTTTAAATTGGAGTAGATAGATTAAACTATTGCCCGGTTCACATTCCACCCACGTCTATTGAACAGGTGAAGAGGCTCATCCCTTGTTTCCTGTTTAGGATGTGGTTTCCAGTTTTCTCTTCCAATCTTCACTTTCTTTTTTTCTTCTTCAATTGGAGTTTAGATAGACTAAACTATCGCCCGGTTCACACTCCCACCACGTCTATTGAACAGGTGTAGAGGCTCATCCCTTGTTCCCTGTTTAGGATGTGGTTTCCGGCTTTCTCTCTTCTAATCTTTTCACTCTTACGTAGCCCCCGGCACATCAGTGGCATTACCACCTTGCTCGGGGTGATATGATTAAAAAAAAAAAAAACATAATGGTGTTTGGAGTGATCACTAGTGATGGCAACATTATGCCTCCATTCATCTTCCCACAGTTCCTCAAAATCAACATAAAGGCTTACATCAAGTGCCTTGAGGATGTAGTGCTACCCTGGCTCAAGAGAGTAGCTGTTGAAAAACCTTATGTCTAGTAACAAGACTCTGCACCATGCCCCATGAGCAGGAGAGCCCAGTCTTGGTTTTCAGACAATTTTTTCAACCACATCCTCCTTTACATCTGGCCACCTAACTCTCCAGACTGCAACCCCTCCTTGATTATTATATGTAGAGGCACAGTTGAGTGAGAAATCAGAAAAAATACCTGTAATACCAAAGATGAACTGAAGGTAAGGATTATGGCAGCATTCACCAAATTAAACAAGGAGATCATCTAGAAGAATTTGCAGGAGATCCCGAAGACATTTGGAGGCCATGGTTGAAGCCAATGGAAATTTTATTGAATAGATTTACTCTTTAGTATTTCTAGATATTTTTGTGTAATTTTGGTAAATATATCTGTTAAAATGAGATGTCAGTGTTATTTTTGGTTTTGCATAATTTAGATGACAATTTATCCAGCACACCCTGTATAAGTACCTCAACAATTATCAAAGCACCAGTTTCACACAAGCATACTTAAATATACAATGTCTTAAATATAAATACTAATTTAAGAAGATTTTACTTTTTTCAATTCTCAAATTTCATGACTAATTTTTCTTTCTTAAAATTTAAAATGCATCCCAGAGTTTTAATTATTCTACAAGTGCATTCTGAAGTAAGAACAGTTGAGAAACACTGGCACAGAGTGTAAAGTGTAATTGGATCACCTTTTGAATGATAAAGAAAAATATGTAAAGAGTAAATAACCAAGAATCATGTTAATAATATTGTTGAACAAAATTTCAAGATAAATACTTTTAAAAACAGTAAAAAATTCTTAATGTTTTGCAGAATTTAAATATAAAATCTTTAAACAGGTGGTTGACATCTAAACCAGATCTCCATTTTTTCTGTATGTGAGGAGAGAGGCATGATATCCTACAGGATGAAAAACAAAATCTGTCAAAAGAGTAATGAGTTTCTTAAAGGAGCATATATATATATATATATATATATATATATATATATATATATATATATATATATTCCGAATTCTATATCCGTTGAATAGCTATTCCAGTAAGAAAAATCTTGCTTCTTCAACAACAATCAATAACAAAAAATTTTTAATTTAAATATAGTACAAATATTCATATACCAGAAGGAGCCCAAACACATAATCATACACAGGAAGTAAAAAAAATGTGTGGATTAAGAAAGGAAAAAAATTTTTTTTTAAATTTATCGTCCAGACATAAAAACCAGAGGGGCAGAGAAAGGGATTCATGAGTTGATATTAGAAGAAGACATTTAGATTACACTTGTATTTAGTCAGTCAGTTAAGTGCCATATGTTAAACATGCTTGGGCAATTATGTCTCAAAAGAGACATGACTGACTGGGCAGAAGATTATCCCACAGTAGGTTGCCATTGCTTTCTGCGGTAGACTGGTTGCCAGCCAAGACTATAGAACCCAATCTGTCCTGTTATTTAACCCATAACTGGAAGGAAGAGATGGATTAATACCTTTCCCAAAGGTATTTTCATGTAAGTGAATGCAATGAATTCAACTGGAATTTGAACTCGGCTCCCTGATTTCTCATTCCGAGTCAATATCCACTGCACCACAACACACATTTATATTAAAGAATCAAAAATCAAAATTTAACCATGTCACAAAAATAGAAGTGAAGGCAGGGATAGAAAAAGAAAGGAGAAATGGAGTAGATTCGGGGTGGGGGGGGGGTTAATGAAGAAATAAGCATGGTCAAGTGGTTAGATGGTTTTCCCCATGTGATGTAGGTTTAAATCCTGCTGGAGAATGAAGATTTTCCTAACAAGATTTCTTAATTATTCAGGCCAGTAGATGTAAATAAATACACATTTTTATTATAAAAAACACTCTATATACTCAAATATGCATATCCATTAAAAATAATCATTAAACAATTAAATTAAAAGTATATATATATATATTGAAGGAAATGGAAAAGAAATTCTGACAATGTCATACAAAAAATAAAATTAATATTTGAGAAACAAAAAAATATGGATTTCTTTTGGGGTAGCTAACATTATAATGTTTCGGTTGTTATGACCATCATCAGGGCTTATAATTTTACTAGTGTGAAGTTTTTGATGTTACAGCCTGTGAATGAATTTAAAAATGTCATAAAAGTTAAAATTTGTAAGACCATCAGAAAGAATTTCAGAAAACTATGATGTCAGTCACAAACTATATATAACAGTTTGGTATTTGAAATAGTCATTGAGATGAAATGTAAATAGTTTTCTGACAGGTTTTTGTATTTTTTGTTTAGTTGTATCTATGTTTTTTTGAATATTGCTGTAATTATTTATGTTTTGTTGATGTTTGTGTGTTATATTAATTTAGATATTTTTTAATTAAAACATCAACAAAACATAAATAATATAATAACCTTAAAAGTTTTAATATTTTCATCACATTCCTAAATTCATTCACAGGTTGTAACACCAAGACCTTCACACTACTAAAAATATAAACTTTGATGATGGTTATATCAACCAAAACATTATAATGTTGGCTACCCTAAAATAAATCCATATTTTGTTGTTTCTCAAATATTTATTTTATTTTTTATCTCACATATACATATATATAAGATATTTGTTTGAACAGTATTTTTAATTAATACTCATTTGAGTAGATATTCTGTTTTTAATTAAATAATATATCTATATATATATATTTCTCCTGGCCTGATTATTTATAAGAAATTTTATTATGAAAATGTATGTGATTTAGTAGGATTCAGACTTGTGCCCTTAAACAACCTAGGGGAAGCCAACAATTGATCTGATGTTTCTTAACTGCTCAACCAGGAATTATTTCACAGTTTAAACAAAGCCAAATCAAGCCTTATTAGCACACAATTTTCTGATTTCTCATGAATAATTATCTCTGCTCTGAAATGTATCATAATGTAAACAGACAATGTTATGGAAAGTTCCGAAGATTATTGAAATGGAATTAACAAATAACATATTTAATTTATTTATTTGAACATTTTTCTTAATCAGTATTCGTATTTGAATAGATATTCTATTTTTAAAACAAGTGTATATTTATTAATATAAATTTACCAGCCTGAATATTTATGTGAAATTCTACATACATTTCAAATTCTATATACATTGAATAGCTAAATCAGCGAGATAAATTTGCTTCTTCAGCAATGAACAAAAAAAAATCTTTTTTTTTTCAAATATAGTCCAAAAATTCACATAGCAGAAGGAGCTCAAAAACATATTTATACACAGGAAGTTTTAAAAAAAAGTGTCTGTGTGTGATTGGGGGGGGGGGGGAATTAAGAAGAAAAATTTTTTTCTAAAATTTGTCATCCAGATATAAAAAGCAGAGGGGCAGAGAAAGGGATTCATGAGTTGATATTAGAAGAAGACTTTTAGATTACAATTGTATTCAGTTAAGTGCCATACATGATACACGCTTGGGTGATCATGTCTCAAAAGAGACATGACTGACTGGGCAGAAGATTATCCCGCAGTAGGTTGCCATTGCTTTCTGCAGTAGACTGGTTGCCAGCCAAGGCTATAGAACCCAATCTGTCCTGTTATTTAACACATAACTGGAGGGAAGAGATGGATTAATACCTTTCCCAAGGGTATTTGTGCATAAGTGAATGCAGGGAATTCAACTGGAATTTGAACTCAGCTCCCTGATTTGTCATTCCTAGCCGATATCCACTGCACCACAGATGCACAATTTTATTAAAGAATCAAAAATCAAAATTTAACTGTGTCACAAGAACAAAAGTGGAGGTGGGGGAAAAAAAAAGGAAAGGACAAATGGAGTAGATGGGGTGGGGGAGAGTTAACAAAGAAATTAGACATAAAAGAAAACATTTTCAGGAGCCAAGGTGACAAATGTTGGTTTCAAATGGTGAAAGGAAAGGAAAGTGATATAAAAAAAAGCAAAAAACAAAAAAACAAAGGAGACAGGAGGAATGAATAGAAAGAAGACAATATATTATATATTTTGCTCTGATAAAAATTTAACAAAAAAAATTTGGTTTAAAGTAATAAAAATATGGCTTGACTATTATTGTAGATGGCTTAAAATTTCTAAGTAATAAAAATATGGCTTGACTATTATTGTAGATGGCTTAAAATTTCTAAGTAATAAAAATATGGCTTGACTATTATTGTAGATGGCTTAAAATTTACTGATACAATAAAAATAAAATTGGGGTAACATAATAGATTGAAAATGAGAATTTGGCAAATAATATGTATAAATAATACATATAAATGATAAATATTAGTATACACATGCATACACAGACACACAGACATAGATATACATATACATATATACATACATAGAATATGCACTTACTCATAATTAAATACATATACACATATACTACACATTCATCCCCACCTATATATATATATTTACATGCATTACAACATATATGCATATATATATATATATATATATATATATATATATATATATACATACAAAATACATACATATATATATGTACATACACATATATTTTTATACATACATATACACATATACATATACGATTACATACACACACCATCTATATACACATTTATATATAGAAACAAGAAATATTTCCTGTCCATTTATAGTGTTTTTCACACCCCTCACTTTACTTTATGGATAAATGAGAATTTTATAGAGATCTGCTTGAAAATTTTTTTTAGATATCTTTAGAAATTCTAATAACAATTTTTCCTAAGTCATGTAATTTTCTTAAAATTATGTATGCATATATGTGTGTGTGAATGTATGTATACATGTACCGGTAAGTGTATGTATGTGTTTGTGTATATACACACGCATACATATGTATATGTTTGTGTATGTATATTTATACATATATTTCTCCTGGCCTGATTATTTATGAGAAATTTTATTAGGAAAATGTGTATGATTTAGTAGGATATCTGCTGATGACTATATATACATATATATATATATATATTTACACACATTACAAAATATATACACATGTACATACCTACATACAAAATACATATATACATATACATACACATATTTTAAATATGCATATACACATATACACACACTACCTACATACACATTTATATATAGAAACAAGAAATATGCATACATCAACACACCAAAAAATATACATATATACACCACACACACACATATATATATCTAATTACATACACATATATACATGTACACATACACACACATACATACACACACACACACACACACACACACACACACATACATATATATATATATAAATGTAAACTTATTGCTATACTCGTTTCTAAAAAAACACTGAGTATATATGCAGAAGGAAAAAAATGGTAATAAAAAAAGAACGAGCTAAGCACTTGAACATCAGTCAAAGTACGTAGCCCAAAGAAAAAACCCAAGATGAGTAACCTAAAATAAAAAGCGCTCAGTACACAAGTAGAATAAACAAAGAAAGTAACTAATCTAAGAAGCCAACAAACCTACCAAGGTTTCATCTAACCAGATCTTCAGGGAAGGGTGGCTCCCTTCCCTGAAGATCCTATTAGGTGAAACCTTGGTAGGTTCATTGGCTCTCTAGGTTTGTTACTTTATATATATATATATATATATATATATATATAATCATTTAAATTTGTTTATGTAATTTTAATTAAAAACAAATTTAATTAATTATATTATGCACTACAATATTTATATAAAAAAAAAGTAAATGCCAGAAAACACAGAATTGTAAAACTATTGGTTCTAAATTTAAACAATTCCTCCTGTCTCCTTTGTTTTTTTGTTTTTTGCTTTTTTTTATATCACTTTCCTTTCCTTTCACCATTTGAAACCAACATTTGTCACCTTGGCTCCTGAAAATGTTTTCTTTTATGTCTAATTTCTTTGTTAACTCTCCCCCACCCCATCTACTCCATTTGTCCTTTCCTTTTTTTTCCCCCACCTCCACTTTTGTTCTTGTGACACAGTTAAATTTTGATTTTTGATTCTTTAATAAAATTGTGCATCTGTGGTGCAGTGGATATCGGCTAGGAATGACAAATCAGGGAGCTGAGTTCAAATTCCAGTTGAATTCCCTGCATTCACTTATGCACAAATACCCTTGGGAAAGGTATTAATCCATCTCTTCCCTCCAGTTATGTGTTAAATAACAGGACAGATTGGGTTCTATAGCCTTGGCTGGCAACCAGTCTACTGCAGAAAGCAATGGCAACCTACTGCGGGATAATCTTCTGCCCAGTCAGTCATGTCTCTTTTGAGACATGATCACCCAAGCGTGTATCATGTATGGCACTTAACTGAATACAATTGTAATCTAAAAGTCTTCTTCTAATATCAACTCATGAATCCCTTTCTCTGCCCCTCTGCTTTTTATATCTGGATGACAAATTTAAGAAAAAAATTTTTCTTCTTAATTCCCCCCCCCCCCCAAATCACACACAGACACTTTTTTTTAAAACTTCCTGTGTATAAATATGTTTTTGAGCTCCTTCTGCTATGTGAATTTTTGGACTATATTTGAAAAAAAAAAGATTTTTTTTTGTTCATTGCTGAAGAAGCAAATTTATCTCGCTGATTTAGCTATTCAATGTATATAGAATTTGAAATGTATGTAGAATTTCACATAAATATTCAGGCTGGTAAATTTATATTAATAAATATACACTTGTTTTAAAAATAGAATATCTATTCAAATACGAATACTGATTAAGAAAAATGTTCTAATAAATAAATTAAATATGTTATTTGTTAATTCCATTTCAATAATCTTCGGAACTTTCCATAGCATTATCTGTTTACATTATGATACATTTCAGAGCAGAGATAATTATAAATAAATATAATGTTTAATTATAAAAAAAAACAGATCATTTACTGAAATATAAGTATTGATTAAAAATAATGTTTAAACAAATAAAATAAAAATATGTTAGAGCTAATCCATCTTGTAATGAATTTCATATTTTTGTAAACATATATATATATATATATATATATATAACTGATGTTAATAAAACAGTGCTTGATATAATACAAGAGAGCTATTATATATTAATAAACAGGCATATTACCTCTTGCCAATAATCTATACTCAGATGGAGTCTCAAGGCTTGAATAACAATTTTCCTTAAGATGGTATTTCAATAAAAAATAATCAGCATACTTGAACTACCGTGGATGTCAGGCAGGACCCATCTTGCTTTGTATAAGATTAATCCTTAACCTGCCTCCATAAAAAAAACACTGCAATGATGATGATGATGATGATGATGATCATGATACAATTACACTTTATTAACAAATCTAATTAATTTTCTATGTTAATTGAACAAGTTCTTAAAAATTCAAACAAATCTTACTAAAGCAGTGTTTCTAATAATATACTCCAATAAAAATTTCTTTAATACCATATCCCTTCAAGATCTAGGTGGTCATGACCCTCCATAGATTCCTTTTGTTTATTATTTCCAAGTGTTATGATTTTCTTGAGAGAGATATGTGTGGCTTTATGTTACCATTGACTTTGAGATCATAGACATTCTTCTATTAAAATCTAGTTAAAAACTAGATAGTCTAGTCCACACTGCTATTTAACCCATATCTGGTGGAGGAAAGAAATGGGTTTGTGCCTTTTCCTAGTATGAAATGAACAAAACAAATTAGGTTGAAATTTGAATGGAACTTCAACTTTCCATTCCAATAACCCTGATACTACCCACATACTGGTAATTGATCTTACTTTTGTTAATTTATCTTGAATTTTTTAAAGTGAAAAATTATTATTATATACCATACTATTCAAACATCATATGTTTATCGAATGATTGTATAAGCACATATAGAAAAGCATATATTTACAGTTTTTGTTTCAATCAAAGCATTTAAGATTCATTAAAATTTGTAAATCATAAAAAGGATACCAATCAAGAACATTTCTTAATATAATGAAACTTCTAAAATAATTTCTGTCTGATTTTGGAAATCAAGTAGAATAACCTCTTAGAATAACAACTAACCCACAAACATAACATCAATGTCCACAAATGCAAACTAAAGAATCATGGAGGAAAACCAGAAAATTGACATGATTTGTATTCCTAAGATCACGGGCTTATTGGAAATGGTTCAGATGATTTTCAGTCTATATAACATCAAGACAATATCCAGAAGCAGTTTCACTGTATGGAGAAATCTTCGCTGAAACAATCCTAACACAATTGGGAACATGATCAAGAACTGTATGTATTACAGTCCTTGCAGTTGTGGAAAAAGAATATAAAACTAAAAGGAGACTTCCCCTAAAAGAAGGACAGGAGGAACCTTGAAAAGCTGTAGTAAGGAGTGATACAATGAAATCAGTTATCAGTCTCCATGGAATGAAGTGAAAATACTGGACAAGGAAGAATACTGGAGAGATAAATATCTGAAAGAATAAGTGTATATGATAGACTATGAAGACCTTAGTAGGTTTAGCATCATCTAATAATTCTGCTTGTTCCTTCCTTTGTTAGTTACTCTGTCCATTATGCCACTGAAGAAAGATAACACACTTACTCTCTACACAAGCTTTTCCTTCCCCTTTATCTTTTTATAATCTATAAACACTACTCTCCTCAGCCTTTCTCTCACCTTTACCAAACAGAAGGGTAGTAAAGAATGAGAGAGTAGGAGGAGAGAGCCTATAGCATTACCGTAGCAGTAGCAGCTTAAGCTGGTGGTTGTAGCCGTAATTGTGTGTGTATATATGTGTGTGTGTACTGTACAATATAGTAAAAATAGGTAGGTTTGTTTTTATATCCTGCGACCTAATAACAAAATATCTGGCCTCTACACCCTTGGCCATTACTCAGTTGGTCTTTTCTGTTTACAATAGACACAGGGGCCATGATTTTTCAGTAATAAAAAAAAATATTTTCTCTTTCAAAATCTCCCACAAAATAGCATACAGTATTTTGGTTATGGTCTGTGCATATGCCACTTAATGTAATATAAGATTACAGTAAAGTAGCTTCCATGGACATTACTTTTACAGATATTTTTAAAATTACACTCTGTGTTATTGTTATTTTATTATCCAATACCTTTATGTGTGAAAATGTTACTATCATTTTTAGTATGACAAAGTAAAATTTTTCCAAGAAATCATAATTAACCTTCCATGGAAATTCCACGGGTTACACTAATATAAATAAATATGAGAGCTGCTAATAAAGAAAGAAAGACAAATGACCTTGTAGAATCACTTCTACATACATGTACATACCTACATACATATTGCCATGCACACACATTCACACGCATATACCCACACACTCTTACACTCTATTCTACACCATCACACACATTCCAACCTGCAACCAACCTTCTGATTAAAACCTGATAATTCTGATGATGATAATTATGAATAAAACTTGTAAGCTATAGGGAGTTCAGTTAAGTCTGACACAAGTCCGAATCAAATAAAATTAACCAGCTTCCTTACGGCTTCAGCGGTGAACCCCGACGATTGAAAAGAACCTGCACCTCACTTCTTCACTTTGCCTTAACATGTACCAACAGCTTCACATTAAGATAATTTTTGTTTATTAAATCATAGGAATTTGATTAATGGTTTAATAATCATCAGTTATCTAAAGCAGAGAAGTATAGATAGACTTTATTTTTTCTCTTTCTTTCTGCCAATTCTTATTAAGAGTATTTAAATTTTCAAATAACTACTCAATGCAATATATATATAATATTAATGACTATAGTAATTACAATAGTAACAGAACTAACTCTGCCAAAACTTACCATATATATATATATATATATATATATATATATATATATATATAATATTGACTATAGTAATTACAATACTAATAGTAACGGAACTAATAGTAACAGAACTAACTCTGCCAAAACTTATCTTATATATATATATATATATATATATATATATATATATATGTAGTGTATTGAGGTAGCAAATAATTTTCGAAACATATACTGTTAAATATAAGAGACAATGAATGTCTATTATGTTTAAACATGAGCCGTTTCACTTTTAAACATTGTAATTTTGGCTTTAATTTCAGTTGAAAATAAAGATAAAAATTCTCCAACATTTGGATAACTTTTTAAGTTGGTTCTAAGCTTCCAGCTCACATGAGCCATCTTCAGAGAGGTTATAAGCACGGTAACACCCCCCCACCCCCTATATATATATATATATATATATATATATATATATATATATTATCTTACGTCTATGGCACGACTCAGAGTTTCATGCTTTATGCAATCATCAGGTGCATATTTCAAACTGACCCTTTAATAATAGATTTTAATTTAAGTTCACTTGATGTTCATGGGAATTTAAATCTTATAAAGTGAAGTTACTGCTTTTTTAATAACAAGATTAAAAATTTACATGTTCTACGGTTTCATGTAGATAAAAATTTAAATTTTTAAATTAAAATTAAAATTAAAAATAAAATTAATAAAATGCAGGAAGAAATCAAGGGGCGTAAATCATGAGTCTTAAAAATCTAAATATTCAAATATTAATTACATATACATAAAAATGTAGGGAAAATTTAAATTTTAAAATTTGAAATAAAAATAAGATAAAAGAAAAGAAAAATTAAGAAGTAAGATTTAGAATTAAGAATTTTAAAAATGTAAGGAGCAAAAATAAAAGTGGTTTAAATTCATAATTGTTAAAAAAAGTAATATTGCGGGGGGGAGGAAATGAAAGAAAGACAAAAACAGAAAGAAAAAAAGAAATAGGCAAACATAATCAATCTGGGTGTAAGAATGAAGTAAGTATTTTTCTATGACAGTATGTGGTCATGAAATCACTTCTTTAATTAAGCAAATTTGGATTCTTGATCGTTTATGACAAGTTTTTTGAAAGGCATATCTCCTTTTCCACTGTAATGTTTGGACTTAGCTACGATATTCCTCGTAAATTGGGTTCTTACTGTTGTTTTTTAATTTCCAATAATGTGTTGTAGTCAGTCAGTTAAGTGCCATACGTGAAACACGCTTGGGCAATCATGTCGTTTTCGAGACATGACTGACTGGGCAGAAGATTATCCCGCAGTAGGTTGCCATTGCTTTCTGCGGTAGACTGGTTGCCAGCCAAGGCTATAGAACCCAATCTATCCTGCTATTTAACCCATAACTGGAAGGAAGAGACGGATACCTTTCTATCCTGCTATTTAACCCGTAACTGGAAGGAAGAGACGGATTAATACCTTTCCCAAGGGTATTTGCGCGTAAGTGAATACAATGGATTCAACTGGAATTCGAACTCGGCTCCCCGTTCTGAGCCGATATCCACTGTACCACAACGCACATCCACTACCCAATAATACCCATAGTAACTACTACACTACACTACAGTTACTATGGATAAAGCTGTACTTTTGCTGTATTTACTGTTGTTTAAAGACAACATCTGATTGTTCTTATCATTTACCTGTTAGAAGTGTTTTTAAAGTAAAACTTAACATTATTATCACCCGAATTAATTCGAGCTCTAAACAATACTTTCCAGGCATACATTCATTGGCCATTCAACGGGCAAGTTTTATTTTATTTTTTTTTTTGGCAGTTGCAATTATTTTCAGAAGGGTCATTTTTTGCCATCAGTTAGGTGACGAATGTTGTTTATGTGGGACAAATATTTATTTGATATCATAGCATTATGTTGTGAAATATTTATGTTTCTGACGCAACTATAACTCTTTGACATTGTTTTTGTTGAAGATTTTTTTTTTTTAGTGTGGGTGAATGGTAGAAATGTTTATGAATTAAGTTAACGAAGAGTTTCCCAATGTTAGTTTGGAGTGGACGTTACGTCTGAAGGTGTGGGTTAAACTAAAAATGAATGTTTCGTTTCAGTGATTTCTGCTTCAGCTTATTTATGCCTGCCTTATGGAGTGTTATATAAACTTAGTGTTGTTGACTGTTGAGTTTACTTTTCTAAGACATTTATTTTAATGTATTTAATTTTAGAATTGTCAAAAATTTCCTTATTGCTAGAGAGAGAGTTATGCCTTTGAGAAAAACTTTTTGAAAAACTTGTCATCTTAAACTTTAAACCATTTTTATCAAGAATCCAAATTTGCCTAATAAAAGAAGTGATTTAATGACTACATGCAGTCAAAGAAAAAAATACTTGCTTAAATTCTTAGGCCCAGATTGATATATAGAATCTAAATCAAATGATCTATGATTCTTAGAATATTCCTCTACGTTTGCCTATTTCTTTCTTTCTTTCTTTCTTTCTTTCTTTCTTTCATTTTTTCTTTATTACTTTTTAAGTTTTAACAAGTATGAATTTAAATCTCTTTATTTTTAATTCTTAATTCTAAGTTTTACCTCTTAATTTTTCTTTTCTTTTCTTTTATCTTATTTTTATTTAAAATTTTAAAATTTAAATTTTCCCTACATTTTTATGTACATGTATTGTAATTTAAATATTTAATATTTTAAGACTCATGATTTACGCCCCTTTGATCTCTTCTCACAGCATTTTATTTATTTTAATTTTTATTTTAATTTCAAATTTAAATTTAAAATTTTTATCTACATGTAACCGTAGAATATGTAAATTTTTAATTTTGTTATTAAAAAGCAATAACTTAACTTTATAAGATTTATTTAATTCCCATGAACATCGAGTGAACTAAAATTCAAATCTCTCTAAATTGTCAGTTTGATTGAAAATAAGCACTTGATGATTGCATAACGCATGAAACGTGCCAAAAGACGTAATGATAATATATAAATTATATCCTTACAGCACTGTTTATAGATTGAGCACTTTTATTAACACCTGAATATCTACACCCTCCTGATATGTATTATTTTACGTCACTATATACCTATTCATTTCTGTTGTTAATAAAACAGTGCTCAGTGTAACAACCCATAAGCACCTAATGATTGTATATAGTGCATGAAAGTTCAAGTCGTGCTATAGGATAATATATTTATCAATAATATATATATATATATATATATATATATATATATATATATATCTGAGTGAGTACAGACCAAAAAAAGAATTTTTTTTCACCGTCCAAAACATTAATTTAAAACAGTGCTCGATATATGATGTATAGAGCTGTGAATATTTATTACAAATTATGTTTCAGAGGACATATATAGAAAAAATTATGTACATGTTCTAAAACATAATTTATAATAAATATAAAATAAATATATATATAGTCATTCGCAGACAGATCTGTTTTGACGTATCACAGCTCATCAGTACAGTTAGGTGCACAGATCAGCTGTGATACAAAAAAACATGATTTATGTAGCCACACTAATGAGCTCTCTCTCTATATATATATATATATATATACATATATATATATAGAGAGAGAGAGAAAGAGAGAGAGTGCATTGGTTTGGCTATATATATATATATATGAGTGGTTTAAATGAATAGATATATATATTCTAATGTTTAATATTTATTTTTAAAAAAGTGCTCAATACAGAGGGAGAGTATTTATAGATATATAGTTATTATTATTGTGATACTAATGGCGTACTGCAACTCAGTGCTATTAAGTTTCCTATTTAGTTTCAGTTTTCAATACACCACATGAAATGAATCACATTTCATTGTCTGATTAATATATATATTGATCGCTTTCCAATAAGTACAGCATATATATATATACATATATATATTGTCATCTGCAGACAGATCTGCTTCGTTGTATCACAGCTCATCAGTACAGTTAGACTCCGATTGCTTTTTAACCCAGGACTGAAACCCGACCGAATTGGCGTCAGTCGGTGACTCTACCTCTGGGCTATGGGCGTCCAGTGGAAGCAGGCAGACTTTTTAGCACATATCATTGTACGCACCCAATAGCTAGAGCGCTCTGATTCATTTTACTGAATGAGCGATGCGTACACGCCAGAGTAGCTACTGTTTATCAAAGTCTACCATCCTTCCAGAGTGTTCAATCAGGGTGTGAGAGCGTATATATATATATATATATATATATATATATATATATATATATATATATATATATACTAGCAGTATAGCCTGGCATTACTCAGTTGTAATGAAAGCTTTAAAACTAATCCATGGTCCTGAAGCTCAGACTCTTTGGACATTGGCACAAAAGACTAAAAAGCAATAGTTGTTTCCAGTTAAAGCGAAACCGTAGACTGAAAGAAAAATGAACAGATGTAAGTCAAATTTTGATTTCCTGATATCGATATCAAATAAGATTTTTTTGTCATAAACTGAATTTTGAAGGCTAAATAAGTCCCCTGAGTAAATGGTATCATGGCCAAGACTAAGAACTACAATTATACCTACTTAGAGCCAAACCTGAAGCAAAAGCTAAAATAAAAGGGCTGAAAAACTACAGACTTACAGGCAGATAAACAGACACACACACAAACATCTTACCTTTTATATATATATATATATTATTGATTTTCTGCACTATTGTAAGGACTGCAACCTTGAAACTTCTGAATATCGTTTCTTATGTCTTTGTCTACAAGTGTGTCAAATTTGATTAAAATCGGACCACTCCTTCTATAACCTGATTTTTTCAATTATCGATATTTATCGGGGGTACCTCAACACAAAATCTAGCTAAGAACACTCACAGATACTTATACTAGAACTGTGTAAATTTTCAAGAAAATTGGTGCAGCTGTTTTGGAGTCTATAGGTAAAGGACACACACATACACACACACACAAAGTTCCATTTATAAATAAGTTTAGATTATATACATACACATTTCACACACACACACACACACACACACACACACACACACATATATATATATTAGAACCTTGAATAAGTTCTCACTGATTTTTCATGAACAGAAATGTTTTATTTACAAAAAATATTAAGAAAAATATCATTGCTCAGCCATTCCATGTTCTATAGATCAAAACCAATAATAAACAGATGGAGCAATATCTGGTGAAAATGGCAGGGGGGTAGGACTTTCCATTTAAGTGTTTCCAAGTAGGTTTTACCCCATTTTGCAAATTGTGACTTAGCATCGTCATATGACAAAATCACTTTGTCATGTCTCTGCTCATATTGCAGTTGTTTTTCAGCTAAAACATATTAATTGTAATCCATAGCAATCTCCTATGATGGTTTCAGTCAGTTTGGGCAGCATATTATAAACTACACCAAGCTGATCTCACCAAATACGGGGCAGAGCACAGAACCAATTCTTCCTTTAATACTCATCTCAAATGCATCAATTGTAATCCATAGCAATCTCCTATGATGGTTTTAGTAAGTTTGAACAGCCCATAATAAACTACACCAAGCTGATCCCACCAAATATGGGGCAGAGCAGAGAACCCATTTTTCCTATAATGCTCAGCTCAAACACATTAATTGTAATCCAAGCAATCTCCTATGATGGTTTCAGTCAGTTTGAACAGCACATAATAAACTACACCCAGCTGATCCCACCAAATACAGGGCAGAGCAGAGACATCATTTTTCCTTTAATGCTCATCTCAGACACATCAATTGTAATCCATTGCAATCTCCTATGATGGTTTCAGTCAGTTTGAACAGCTCATGATAAGCGACACCCAGCTGATCCCACCAAATACAGGGCAGAGCAGAGACATAATTTTTCCTTTAATGCTCAGCTCAAACATATCGATTGTAATCCATAGCAATCTCCTATGATGGTTTCAGTCAGTTTCAACAGCACATAATAAACTACACCAAGCTGATCTCAGCAAATACACAACAGAGCAGAGAACCCATTTCTCCTTTAATGCTCATCTCAGGCGCATCAATTGTAATCCATTGCAATCTCCTATAATGGTTTCAGTCAGTTTGAACAGCTTATAATAAACTACACACAGCTGATTCTACCAAAGATTGTGCAGAGCAGAGAACCCATTTTCCTATAATGCTCAGCTCAAACACATAAATTGTAATCCATGGCAATCTCTTATGATGGTTTCAGTCAATTTGAACAGCTCATAATAAACTACACATAGCTGATCTCAGCAAATACACAACAGAGCAGAGAACCCATTTCTCCTTTAATGCTCATCTCAGGCGCATCAATTGTAATCCATTGCAATCTCCTATAATGGTTTCAGTCAGTTTGAACAGGTTATAATAAACTACACACAGCTGATTCTACCAAAGATTGTGCAGAGCAGAGAACCCATTTTCCTATAATGCTCAGCTCAAACACATAAATTGTAATCCATGGCAATCTCTTATGATGGTTTCAGTCAATTTGAACAGCTCATAATAAACTACACATAGCTGATCTCAGCAAATACAGAACAGAGCAGAGAACCTATTTCTCCTTTAATGCTCATCTCAGACGCATCAATTGTAATCCATTGCAATCTCCTATGATGGTTTCAGTCAGTTTGAACAGCTCATAATAAAGTAAACCCAGCTGATCCCACCAAATATGGGGCAGAGCAGAGAACCCATTTTTCCTTTAGCACTCAGCTCAAACACATCAATTGTAATCCATAGCAATCTCCTATGATGGTTTCAGTCAGTTTGAAGCTCATGATAAGCAACACCCAGCTGATCCCACCATTACAGGGCAGAGCAGAGACATAATTTTTCCTTTAATGCTCAGCTCAAACATATCGATTGTAATCCATATCAATCTCCTATGATGGTTTCAGTCAGTTTCAACAGCACATAATAAACTACACACAGCTGATCTCAGCAAATACAGAAAAGAGCAGAGAACCCATTTCTCCTTTAATGCTCATCTCAGACGCATCAATTGTAATCCATTGCAATCTCCTATGATGGTTTCAGTCAGTTTGAACAGCTTATAATAAACTACACCCAGCTGATCCCACCAAATACGGGGCAGAGCAGAGAACCCATTTTTCCTATAATGCTCAGCTCAAACACATTAATTGTAATCCAAGCAATCTCCTATGATGGTTTCAGTCAGTTTGAACAGCACATAATAAACTACACCCAGCTGATCCCACCAAATACAGGGCAGAGCAGAGACATCATTTTTCCTTTAATGCTCATCTCAGACACATCAATTGTAATCCATTGCAATCTCCTATGATGGATTCAATCAGTTTGAACAGCTCATAATAAACTACACCCAGCTGATCCCACCAAATACAGGGCAGAGCAGAGACATAATTTTTCCTTTAATGCTCAGCTCAAACATATCGATTGTAATCCATATCAATCTCCTATGATGGTTTCAGTCAGTTTCAACAGCACATAATAAACTACACACTGCTGATCTCAGCAAATACAGAAAAGAGCAGAGAACCCATTTCTCCTTTAATGCTCATCTCAGACACATCAATTGTAATCCATTGCAATCTCCTATGATGGTTTCAGTCAGTTTGAACAGCTCATGATAAGCGACACCCAGCTGATCCCACCAAATACAGGGCAGAGCAGAGACATAATTTTTCCTTTAATGCTCAGCTCAAACATATCGATTGTAATCCATATCAATCTCCTATGATGGTTTCAGTCAGTTTCAACAGCACATAATAAACTACACCAAGCTGATCTCAGCAAATACACAACAGAGCAGAGAACCCATTTCTCCTTTAATGCTCATCTCAGGCGCATCAATTGTAATCCATTGCAATCTACTAGGATGGTTTCAGTCAGTTTGAACAGCTCATAATAAACTACACCCAGCTGATCCCACTAAATATGGGGCAGAGCAGAGAACCCATTTTTCCTTTAACACTCAGCTCAAACACATCAATTGTAATCCATATCAATCTCCTATGATGGTGTCAGTCAGTTTTAGCAGCACATAATAAACTACATCCATCTGATCTCACCAAACACGGAGTAGAGCAAAGAACACACTTTTTCTTTAATGCTCAGCTCAAACATATCAATTGTAATCCATGGCAAACTCCTATGATGGCTTCAGTCATTTTGAGCAGCACATAATAAACTACACTCAGCTGATCCCACCAAATACAGGGCAGAGCAGAGAACCCATTTTTCCTTTAATGCTCGGCTTAAACACATCAATTGTAATTCATAGCAATCTCCTATGATGGTTTCAATCAGTTTGAACAGCTCATAATAAACTACACCCAGCTGAACCCACTAAATATGGTGCAGAGCAGAGAACCCATTTTTCCTGAAAGGCTCAGCTCGAACACATCAATTGTAATCCATAGCTATATCCAATGGTGGATTCAGTCAGTTCGAACAGCTCACAATAAACTACATCCATCTGATCCCACCAAATACGGGGCAGAGCAGTGTTCCATTTTTCCTTTAATGCTCAGCTCAAACACATCAAGTGCAATCCATAGCAATCTCCCATGAGGTTTTCAGTCATTTTTAGCAGCACATAATAAAATAAGCCAGCAGATCCCACCAAATATGGGGCAGAGCAGAGAACCTATTTTTGCTTTAATGCTCAGCTCAAACACATCGATTGCAATCCATAGAAATCCCCTATGATGGTTTCAGTCAGTTTGAACAGCTCATTATAAACTACACCAAGCTAATCTCAGCAAATACAGAACAGAGCAGAGAACCCATTTCTCCTTTAATGCTCAGCTCAAACACGTGAATTGTAATCCATTGCAATCTCCTCTGATGGTTTCAGTCAGTTTGAACAGCTCATAATAAACTACACCCAGCTGAAGCCACTAAATATGGTGCAGAGCAGAGAACCCTTTTTATCTTTAATGCTCAGCTTAAACACATCAATTGTAATCCATAGCAATCTCCTATGATGGTTTCAATTAGCTTGAACAGCTCATAATAAACTACCCTAAGCTGATACCAGCAAACACAGGGCAGAGCAGAGTACCCATTTTTCCTTTAGCACTCAGCTCAAACATGTCAATTGTAATCCATAGCAATCTCCTATGATGGTTTCAGTCAGTTCTAGCAGCACATAATAAACTACATCCATCTGATCTCACCAAACAAGGAGTAGAGCAAAGAACCCATTTTTTCTTTAATGCTCAGCTCAAACATATCAATTGTAATCCATGGCAATCTCCTATGATGGTTTCAGTCAGTTTGAGCAGCCCATAATAAACTACACCAAGATGATCCCACTAAATACGGGGCAGAGCAGAGAACCCAGTTTTTCTTTTAACACTCAGCTCAAACACATCAATTGTACTCCATGGCAATCTCCTATGATGGTTTCAGTCAGTTTGAGCAGCCCATAATAAACTACACCAAGATGATCCCACTAAATACGGGGCAGAGCAGAGAACACATTTTTCCTTTACTGCTCAGCTCGAACACATCAATTGTAATCCATAGAAATCTCCTATGATGGTTTCAGTCAGTTTTAGCAGCACATAATAAACTACACCAAGATGATCCCACTAAATACGGGGCAGAGCAGAGAACACATTTTTCCTTTACTGCTCAGCTCGAACACATCAATTGTAATCCATAGAAATCTCCTATGATGGTTTCAGTCAGTTTGAGCAGCCCATAATAAACTACACCAAGATGATCCCACTAAATACGGGGCAGAGCAGAGAACACATTTTTCCTTTACTGCTCAGCTCGAACACATCAATTGTAATCCATAGAAATCTCCTATGATGGTTTCAGTCAGTTTGAGCAGCCCATAATAAACTACACCAAGATGATCCCACTAAATACGGGGCAGAGCAGAGAACACATTTTTCCTTTACTGCTCAGCTCGAACACATCAATTGTAATCCATAGAAATCTCCTATGATGGTTTCAGTCAGTTTTAGCAGCACATAATAAACTACACCCAGCTGATCCCACTAAATACAGGGCAGAGCAGAGAATGCATGTTTCCTTTAATGCTCAGCTCAAACACATCAATTGTAATCCATGGCAATCTCCTATGATGGTTTCAGTCAGATTGAGCAACTCATAATAAACTACACCAAGCTGATCTCACCAAATGCAGTGTAGAAGCTTTGAAACCAACTTTGCTACCAATGTTGGTGTATGGCCGGGCTTACTTCATGATCTCTGTGCTTAGGGTTATTGTAGTATATCCACTTTTCATCACCAGTCATGATACAATGTGAAAAACCTTTCCTTTTCTGCTATTGATGCAGCTGTTCACATGTGACAAGATACTGTTTGAAATCTCTTGGCTTCAATTTGTACAGCACCCAATGTCCTTGCTTTGTTTGTTTCTGATGTTGATGCATGGCCAGGCTTACCTCATGATCTTCTATGCTTAGGGCTATTGTAGTGTATCCCCTTTTTATTGCCAATCATGATACAATGTGAAAAACCTTTTCTTTTCTGCCATTGACACAGCTGTTCACATATGACAAGACACGAAATAAGACATTGTGGATTTTTACTGGTCAATTACAAGAGATATACCAAGAAGATCAATAGATTTAGGAAGAGAGTTTTTTGTTATTCCAATGAAAGATGTGGAAATAATTAAACATTTTAAAAGGTCAATGTTATGACACAATGGAAAAATCTGGTACACAGTCAAGGTTCAACATTCCAATATGTTTATTTGATGATGCAGAGGACAGTGATCTGGTTGGCATACACATTCTATATGAAGTAAATAAACTGGTTGACAATGATTAGAATGGCTTATACAGAGATGTTGAACCTGATTCTGATTATGAAGAACAGCAAGAAAAATATTTAACTAATGAGGAAATGATTATGTAAATTGTTTATAAATCTGGAATTCAGAATATAGATTGAATCTAACCTGAAAATAGTGTGGATATTGAGTTGGATCTACTATTGAGGTATGAGGAAATATAGGATGTAACGCAGCCAAATATTTTATGTCAACAAAAGATCTAACCATCCCAGAAATAAAATTAAAAAAATTCCTGTAGTGATCGAGCATATATTTCCAAGGAATTCATCAAGCATTGAAATCTTTGAGATTAAAAAGAAATACAAAATAGCATTAAGAAATAAGGGACACAAAACAACAAAATAAAGAAAAAGAAAGAAAGAAAGAAAAGAAATAGAAAAAGGAACATTATTTGGTTCATATAGTCATTTCCAGTTTAATTCATGGTATTCACTTATGTACAAATACCCTTGGGAAAAGTATTAATCCATCTCTTCCATCCAGTTATGGGTTAAATAAAGATTAGGTTCTATAGCCTTATTTTTAATAAGATAAATCCTAATGTAATTTATTTTTAATAAAGTATGTTATTGAGTTAATTTAATCCATAATAAATTACTTTTATTTGGTTATAAAAAAAGTTATATTTTACTGGTGCTGAGTTGTTTTAGTCTTGAGCTGTTTCCACAATCTTCAGTTGGTGGTGTTGACTTGTCCCTTTCTCACACTTTTAACCTGACAATTTTCTTTAAGAGAACATTTGTCTGGATTTCTACACTTACATTTTTACACTTTTTTCTATCTTCTGTATAATTTCTGCCTGTTGTGTTTTTTATTTGTTTTTTGATGCTAGCCATACAGCCATTACTTATTTTTAAATATAATTAAATTTTTTAAAATAATTAAACACAAAAATCTATATGTCAATTTCTTTATGATTTATTTTATTAAAAATAATTAAAAGCAAATAATTTCACATAAGGTCTTTCAAATGCCTTATTTGAAGAAAAATATTCACTAATTGAGTTTTTAATCCTTAATAAAATGAAGTGGCAGTGTTGAGTCATCCTGCAACCTAGAAGTGTGGTATTTGTCTTTTTAATGTATTTTGGATTTACAATCCAGTCAATTCCATTTAGATACTGTTTCTTTTTGTTTATGTTTTGAACATAAAAGGGATCTTTCATAAAACAACACATTAAATGCATTAGTAGCTCACCATAATGAGACTGACCACAATTTTGATTTTAATTAAATTTACAGTGAGCTTTAATCACGAAATCATTTACAGTAAACTTGTATCCAGTTTCTTACAACATTCTTACAACCATTCTTGGTAAGACTTCTGTTATCACAATGTGGGAAATTTAATAACAATATTGATGAAAACAAAAAGAAAAAGAATCTAAATAGTATTGGTTATATATAGCCAAAATACATATTTTTAAAAATTATTTAAAATTTAAAATATAAATAACGCAACAGATTAAATAAATACGTCTATTGAACAGGTTAAGAGGCTCATCCCTTGTTCCCTGTTTAGGATGTGGTTTCCGGCTTTCTCCTTTTCCAATCTTTTCACTATTACATAGCCCCCTGCACATCAGTGACATTACCGCCTTGCTCGGGGTGATACGATTAAAAAAAAAATAAATAAATAAAAATAATAATAATAAACAAATTAATAAACTATGAAAGCACATATAAACACAAGTAAATCTAATAACAACAACAAAAAATAATTCAGTCAATTAAGTGCCATATGTGATACATGCTTGGGTGATCATGTCTTGAAAGAGACATAACTGACTAGGCAGATGATTATCCTGCATTACTTTATGCAGTAGACTGGTTGCCAGCCACGGCTATAGAACCCAATCTGTCCTATAATTTAACCCATAACTGGAGGGTAAAGATCGATTAATACTTTTCCCAAGGGTATTTGCGTGTAAGCGAATGCAGGGAATTCAACTAGAATTCAAACCTGGCTTCCCGATTTCTTGTTCCAAACCAATATCCACTGCACCACAATGCACATCCATAACAACAAATCATTAAGCAATCAATAATAATGATGAAAGTTAGCAAGCAACAGTTTAAAATAAGTACAAATAACTGCATTCATGAATTTGAATATTAATTATTATTGCCTACCCAATAATTGTTAGGATAATACATAACTTCTTGCTACTCATAATGCACTATTGATCTGCACATATAGATAGTCAATCCAAAATACAAAATACCTGGTCTGAAGAATGCATTCAAGGATGAAATAGACCATCACTGCTAGGTGTTGACCACAGTTTCCACATTTATTTTTATACTCGCAGTATAGCCCGATGTTGCTCGGGTGTAATGAAAGCTTTTATATGTATATTATTGATTTTCTGCACTATTGTAAGAACTGCAACCTTGAAACTTCTGAATATCGTTTCTTATGTCTTTGACTATGAGTGTATCAAATTTGATTAAAATCAGACCACTCTTTCTATAACCCAATTTTTTTGATTATCGATTTTTGATATTTATCGGAGGTACCTCGACACAAAACCTAGCTAAGAACACTCGCAGATGCTTATAGTACAACTGTGTAAATTTTCAAGAAAATCGGTTCAGCTGTTTCGGAGTCTATAGGTAACGGATACACACACACACAGACACACACACAAACACAAAGTTCCATTTATAAATAAGCTTAGATAATTATACATGTCTTATTATGTATTATATATACACATGTATATAATTATACATGTACTAGCAGTATAGCCTGGCATTGCTCAGGTGTAATGAAAGCTTTAAAACTAATCCATGGTCCTGGAGCTCAGACTCTTTGGACATTGGCATGAAAGACTAAATAGTTGTTTCCAGTTAAAGCAAAACCGTAGACTGAAAGAAAAATGAATGGATGTAAGTCAAATTTTGATTTCCTGGTATTGATATCAAATAAGTTTTTTTCATCGTAAACTGAATTTTGAAGGCTAAATAAGTCCCCTGAGTAAATGGTATCATGGCTGAACTACAATTATACCTACATAGAGCCAAACCTGAAGCAAAAACTAAAATAAAAGGGCTGAAAAAAATACAGACATACAGGCAGATAAACAGACACACACACAAACATCTTGCCTTTTATATATATATATATTATTGATTTTCTGCACTGTTGTAAGAACTGCAACCTTGAAACTACTGAATATCGTTTCTTATGTCTTTGTCTATGAGTGTATCAACTTTGATTAAAATTGGACCATTCCTTCTATAACCCGATTTTTCTGATTATCGATATTTATCAGGGGTACCTCGACACAAAACCTACCTAAGAACACTCGCAGACGCTTATAGTACAACTGTGTAAATTTTTAAGAAAATCGGTTCAGCCATTTCAGAATCTATAGGTAATGGACACACACACAAGCACACACACACACACAGAGACAAAGTTCCATTTATAAATAAGCTTAGATTATTATTTATTATATATATACATATGTATATAATTATACATGTATTATTATGCATTATATATACATATGTATATAAGTATACATGTATTATTATGTATTATATATACATATGTATATAATTATACATGTATTATTATGCATTATATATACATATGTATATAAGTATACATGTATTATTATGTATTATATATGGATATAATTATATGGATATAATTATACATGTATTATTATGTATTATATATACATATGTATATAATTATACATGTATTATTATGCATTATATATACATATGTATATAAGTATTATTTTGAACATTATTTTTACTGATACTCGTATTTTAAGTAGATATTCTGTTTTTAATTAAAAAATGTATCGTAATGTCAACAAATGTAAACATGTTACGGAAATTAACGAATTTTAATGAAACTTGGTTATAAGCAACTGACAATTTGTAATGAATTATTTTGAACATTATTTTTACCGATACTCGTATTTTAAGTAGATATTCTGTTTTTAATTAAACAGTATTTTTTATTTATATCTACCGGCCTGATTATTTATGATAAATTTTTATTATGAAAATATGTGCTATCTAGCAGGATTCGAACCTGCGACCCCTATTTACATAGGGGATGCTACCATTTGATCTGGTAATGTCTTAGACTGCTCAACCATAGATAGCCTCCTGATCAGACGAGTTTTTTATCATGCTTATATAACACAATTTTCAATTAATCGTAAATAAACATATCTGCTCTGAAATGTATCGTAATGTCAACAAATGTAAACATGTTACAGAAATTAACGAATTTTAACGAAACTTGATTATAAGCAACCGACAATTTTTAATGAATTATTTTGAACATTATTTTTACCAATACTCGTATTTTAAGTAGATATTCTGTTTTTAATTAAACAGTATTTTATATTTATATCTACCGGCCTGATTATTTACGATAAATTTTTATTATGAAAATGTGTGCTATCTAGCAGGATTCCGTAACATGTTTATATATGTATAATAATACATGTATACTTATATACATATGTATATATAATACATAATAATACATGTATAATTATATCCATATGTATATATAATACATAATAATACATGTATACTTATATACATATGTATATATAATGCATAATAATACATGTATAATTATATACATATGTATATATAATACATAATAATACATGTATAATTATATCCATATGTATATATAATACATAATAATACATGTATACTTATATACATATGTATATATAATGCATAATAATACATGTATAATTATATACATATGTATATATAATACATAATAATACATGTATAATTATATCCATATGTATATTGTGTTATATATATACAGAGTCATTGAAAAGTAACTCCATATTTTATGTATGAGTGGCTAGCCAGGAGTACTGACTTAATACGCTGAAACTTTTCTTTTGGCTTAGTTAAAAAACTAGTCTACTATATCAAACCAAGACTTTGGAAGAACTTACAGGGTTAATACAAGAAGTTCTCTTCCATACCACAAGAGTTCCTGGTGACATCAGTTAATGTGATTCCTGGTGCCTTGAGAAATTGGTTGCAAAACTTGAGGTTTTGCACATATATATATATATATATATATATATATATATATATATATATATATATTTTAATTCAGATACTTCAATCCAAGGGAAAAAAGCAGGAAGGTAAATTCCAAAAACCCGATCCTAAT
The DNA here is from genome assembly GCA_037127315.1 of Ascarosepion bandense. NCBI lineage: Eukaryota > Metazoa > Mollusca > Cephalopoda > Sepiida > Sepiidae > Ascarosepion > Ascarosepion bandense. Next base: position 660,649 of record JBBBDQ010002539.1, on the reverse strand, counting down.
TAATATTAAAAATTTTATTTTAATATTAAAAAATGATACAGGAAGAGAGCTCTATGTAATAAAATATTACAGAGCAAATATAAATTAAAAAAGGATTAATTCACTGATGTTGAATGGCCATTTCGATATGAAGATCCCCACGGGGGATAACACATCACCTCAGCAAGTTTCTGAAAGGATTTTTCTGTTGCTGAGGTGATGTGTTATCCTCCGTGGGGATCTTCATATTGAAATGGCCATTCAACATCATTGAATTAATCCTTTTTTAATTTATATATATATATATATATATATGTGTGTGTGTGTGTGTGTGTGTGTGTGTGTGTGTGTGGTTTAAACTAATAGACATATATTTGACAGTTTGATATTTACTTTAAAAATAAAACTGCTCAGTATGCTCAATACCGAAATAGAACATTTATAGATATATAATTTTTGTTACTGTCATAATAACAGCATACTACAACCTAAAAGCTATTAATATTTGATATATCTATCTACCTATCTCTCTCTCTCTCTCTATATATATATATATATATATATGTCAGATTACTTAAATTGCAAACATTGTATCTGCTTATTTTTAATAAAATCCGTTCATACTCATGAATAATCTATCACATATTATAATTAAATGATGTAAGAAATGGGCTGTAACTTTGGCAGATGTTATTATCATTCATTTCTCATTGTTCCCAAGTACTTTCAATCTTCTTCCAAGATCATCTTCAGGGGTGTAAGTTGTAGTAACAAAATATAACTGCAAAACTGTGTTGTTAAAAATTACAGTAAATTTTTTTTCTTGCTTCAAATACAATAGTTGACAAATTGGTAAACGTTCATTAGATTGTGAAAATTATCCAAAATAGAAATTTTTTATATGCTGCAATGTCTTGGTCATGCACATGTTAAAGCATGAAAAAACTTCTTTTTACAAACATTTTAGAACATTATTACAGTATTCATGGCTGATTCTATTAATTGATAATTAAGTTTTTTAATAAATATTGCCTCGAGAATCAGTAGTTGCTTTTGTTGTTTCCTTATTTATTAATTAAAAATATAGAAGAAATAATAGAACTCAAAAAAATTTATCCTCAGGTTCAGATATGAACTTAAGAAAGATAACAAAAGCACTTTCCTTGACATTTTAAGAAACACAAACAATAAGACATTAACTACCTCTCCTTATGAAAAAACTAACCAGCAAAACTCTTGCACTCTCAACTATAAGAATGAATGCCCTAACTACTACAAAATAGCACTAATACACAATTTTATTAACTGAGCACAAATCAACTCCTCCACAAAAAGTATATTTTACTCTGAACTAAAAAATATTAAGCAGACTCTCATTAATAATGACTTCACAAACCACATTGTAGATGAAGAAATAAGACGATATTTCAAAAACCTCAACACATATCAAACAAAATATGGTACTTCATTAAAAGACGTTAAACATATCAAACTTTTCTATTGCAACCAGATACATGATTACCACAAACAGAATGAAAAAATTATAAAAAATCTCATTCATACTAATATTGATCCTAATAAAAAATTAAAATTAATAATTATATTATAAAAAAAATAATACTATTAATTTAATTATCTGTAATAACTTCTCCCCACCAACTGATGTGTTTCATAAACCCAACATTATTTATCAATGCAAATGTCCCTTGGGAGAATGCATTGCTGACAAAAAAACAAATATATATGTTGGATTTCCAACAACTACATAAACTAGACATCTTATATTACACTTGTCTGACCAGTCGTCCATTTCTAGACATCTATAGCAACATTCCTTTTTACATTCACAACATAAAAAATAATGATCGATAACACAACTATCCTACACCAAGAAAACAAAAACAAACTACAGATTCCTGAGGCAATATTCATTAAAAAACTAAAGCCATCAATTAATAGAATCAGCTATAAAAACTGTACTAATGTTCTAAAATGTTTGTAAAAAGAACAGTTTTTTCATTCTTTAAAATGTGCATGACCATGACATTACAACATATAAAAAATTCCATTTTGGATAATTTTCAAGTTCTTATAAACGCTAAGCAATTTGTCAACCATTATATTTGAAGCAAGAAAAAAAGATTTACAATAATTTTTAGCAACACAGTTTTGCTGTTATTTTTTATTACCACAACTCACACCCCAGAAGATGATCTCAGAAGGTGATTGAAGGTATTGGAACATTGAGAAATTATTGATAATAACATGTGTCAACATTACAGTTCATTTCTGTCATTTTTCAATTATAATAAGCACAAGATTATCCATGAGTATGAATGGGTTTATTAAAAATAAACAGATACAACGTTTGCAGTTTATTTAATCTGACATGTTAAAAAGAAAATTTGCTGCCTACATACACAATATATATATATATAAAATAACATGAATTAATAAATATATATGAGGGTGCACATATATATAGTATTATGATTCAGATAAAATAGTGCTCAGTAAAATAGTGCTCAATATAGTATGAACAGAGCTATTCTATATATATATATATATATATATATAGTCTTATGTTGATGGCACAACTTGGAGTTTCATGTATTATACAATCATGTGATGCATTTTTTAGATTGACAGTTTAATAGATTTGAATCTAAGTTCACTTGATGTTCATGGGAATTAAATCTTATAAAATTAAGTTACTGCTTTTAAATAGCATGAGTAAAATTTTATATATTTTAAGTTACAAGAAGATACAAAATTTAAATTAAATTTAAAATTAAAATTAAAAAAAATAACAATAAATAAAAGATATTAAAAAATATTAAAAAGCAGGGAAAGAAAATTAAAGAGGCATATTTCATAAACTGTAAAGATTTAAATATTCTAAGATTACATGTAAAAAACAAATTAAAATTGAAATTTTAAGTTAAAAATTAAAAAAATAAAAATATTTGAATGCAAGGAGCAAAAATTAAAGTGGTGTTATTCATAATTATTAATAATAATATTTGTAGGGGAAAGAAAGAAAGAAAGAAAGAAAGAAAGAAAGAAAGAAAGAAAATGGGATACTGAGAGAGTGAGGAAGAAAGAGAAAGAAAGGGGCAAACATATAGAGGAATCTATATCGATCAAGATCTAAGAATTTAAGCATGTGGTCATTAAATTGCTTTTTTGTAAAGTAGATTAGGATTATTTATATGGTTTAAGATGACAAGTTTTTCTAAAAACAAAATTCATTATGAAATGGATTAACTCTGGCATATTTTGAATTTATTTAATTTAATCTATTTAGTAACAGATTTAGCAAATTTTCATAAATAAATTGTCTTTGTTTACATTAGGATACAGAACCAGGGCAGATATGAATAGTACGAAAAATCAGGAAAATGTGTGTTTAAAAGCACTATTTCAGGCTTTGACTGTAAGTCTTTCACGGTTTGAATCTCACCAGAGGTTGCATATTTTCATTACAAGCTTTCTCGATTATTCATGCTAGTAGATGTAAAAGAATATACTGTTTAATTATCTACTCAAATATGAGCATCCATTAAAAATAATGTTTAAACAAATAAATTAAAAATAAGCATATATATATATTACAATTACATATACATACATAAGCATATATATATATATATATATATATATATATATATAAAAAATATACATACATACATACATACATAAGCATATATATATATATATATATATATATATATATATATATATATATATTACACATATATATACTTACCCACACACACACACACACACACACATATATATATATACCCATATGTATTGAATATTCTTGACCAACTCATTGGGCAAAATACAACCAAAATAACACATAAGTCTAAATAACTAGTGAGACTGAGAAGTTTTCAGTTCCTCTTGGTATGTAGATAATAAAAATGAAAATAGGAACACCAAGGTATTGAGATTGTTAGCAAAAATCTAAAAAATCTTTCAATTCAAACATAGAAACTTACATGTCCCAATAGTATAGACACTGGTAAAAAAGAAATAAATTAAATTAAGATAAAAAAACTGTGAATCAAATCAGTTTGCAAAAAATTTCTTTCCTATGTTCTGATCATTAATTTGTATAAATACATCTGGTAAAAGCATATGCTTAAAAACTCCTACCTTTAAATTCTTCAAACTCACTACAGAGTTAAAATGGAACTGGACAGAATAGTTGAGAAAATTTGACTCTTCAATGAGGTTATCAGGCAATGATTCACATTCCTTCTTATTAGAAGCTGGTGTAACAGAAACAGTATGGAGCTATGCATAACTCTAAACTAAATAGGAATAACATATAAGATGACATTTTTATAGATGTGCTTAAAAACAGTCAGCCAGTCTTTCATGTACTGGTTTAAAATATTTTTATTAGAAATATGTAAAATATTTTTTAAAATTCTGACAGCAATTTACCTTTCAAAATATATTTTAAAATAAATAAAAAAAGCTTAAAGATAAAAGGAGTAAGCTGGAAAATTTCAAATATATTTAAGTCCATCTTATCTTTTAAATGAAAAGAAATATTCACAGAAAGTGTTGCCTAGTATGTTTGGAATTTTTAGCTTAACCAAGTCAAGAAGATAAGTGTTAAAGATTAAGTAACCAAAAAACACATTTCAGTAAAATTATTAGCTAAGAGATAAATTTGCATTCACACTGCCATGGCTAACAGACAATTGCAAAGCAAGAGTATTTATCCAGATACTCAGTTCTTATTTAAAGTAAGAATGCCACAGATGAATGCAGGGGATTATTTTTAAGAAAAAAAAATGCCTCTAGAATGAAGAATTGACTCTGACCCTGATCCCCTTAGTGCAAAGAAAGAAGTGGTACCTGGATAGATGACTTCCTGGTGCTAAGAATACTGTTTCTTTGAATTAAATCTATACCATTAATGGTCAGAGCAGGTTGTGAAAGAACTTTTTGATAATTTGGTATTTACCGAAATGTCTTTTCAAACAGAATATGGAACATGGTCATGATTCAATTGGTCACAAACATTGGTTAGCTGCTTTAGTACTTTCTCAATGAGAGACCTCAGGCGTTGGAGATTGACTTTTGACCTTTTGACTTCATCATCATCATGAACACTGTTTTAATTTAATGAAAGAAGTAAATGGCTTCTTAGAGCTGACAATATGGTTTCTTTGAATAAACCCTAACCACAAATGGTTAAGGTAGATTGAGAAATGGTATTTATATTCATGCTCCTGTGAATTAATTGTAGCAGAAGGCTAAGTTGAAAGTGAGACCAGGAGCAAAAATTGTTCAATCTTCCTCAGTACTTTCTCTTTGAGATCATCTCAACTGCTATGGATTAATCATAGCACCTTTCTGAAGAAGACGTATTGTATTAAAGAGCAATTCCCTGGAGTTCAAGCATGTTCAGTTTTAATCCTAAAGAAGTATATAGTGATTTTCTAATGTGATTTTAGATATGGCACAAGGCAAGAAATTTAGGGCACTAAGTGAGGATCAAACTCACTACTCAGTCATAATTGTTTTAGCAAGACAAAATTACTAACCATTACATCATGCCGAGGTACAGCCTATATAAGTAAGTTAAGTGCCAGGCGTAATATACACTTGGGCGATCATGTCTTGAAAGAGATATGACTGACTGGCAGGCAGTAGGTTGCCACTACTTTCTGTGGTAGACTGGTTACTAACCAAGGCTATAGTACCCAATCTAACCTGCTATTTAATCCATACCTGGAAGGAAGAGAGACAAATTAATATTTTTCCCAAGGGTATTTGTGCATAAGTGAATGCAACAAATTCAACTGTAATTCAAACTCAGCTCTCTGATTTCTTGTTCCGAGCTGATATCCATTGCACCACCCATGCACATCAGAGAAGTATTGTGAAAAAAACTTTTAGAAATTTGACTATGGCAGAAAAATCCAACTTAGCAGAAGAGTTTATTTGTAGAGTAAAGAAAGACGTTTTTAAAATTGTAATGTCTCATAATTTAATTTTATCAATTTTTATTTTCATTTTTCTTTCTTAAAGAAACAGTTCTCTATTCCTATGGAAAGTAGTTCTTAATTTTTTCTTGATGTTGTCATGCAGTGGATATCGACTCAGAACAACAAATGAGGGAGCTGAGTTCAAATTCCAGTTGAATTCCCTGCATTCACTTGTGCACAAATACCCTTGGGAAAGGTATTAATCCATCTCTTCCCTCCAGTCATGGGTTAAATAATAGGACAGATTGGGTTCTATAGCCTTTGTTGACAACCAGTCTACTGCAGAAAGCAATGGCAACCTATCGAGGGATACTCTTCTGCCAAGTCAGTCATGTCTCTTTCGAGACATGATCGCCCAAAGTATGTATCACATGACACTTAACTAACTGCCCCTTATTTTGGTTAAGTATTTAGCAATCTGTTAAGACATAGCTCCCCAGGTTACATTACTTATCTCTTTTTAGTATAACATATCTTTGTGATTGTGATGTATCTTATGATTTGTCAGAGTTGTAGGGACACCACAAGTACTGCAGCTACAGTAGGAATGGTGTATCTTGGGCAAGATAGCCTGGCAGACCCCCAACTTTCCCCCGGTTGCTTTGAATTCAGTTTTCCTTCTCCTAGATCTCCTAGTTGAACCCAGTCTGTCCTGGTTGAACCCAGTCTGTCCTGGTTGAACCCAGTCTGTCCTGGTCTGCCCATAGCTGGAGGAAAGAAGAGATGGTTTCATACCTGGGCCCCAGGGGTATTAATTAGCACATAAGTGAATGTAATGAAATCGACTGGAATTTGAACTCAACTCTTCCATTTTTCAATCCAATCCACTATCCATTACCCCATCATGCCTCCATAATAAAGTATCTTTATTCTCAATTATATCTAATCATAACGTTATATTTTCTACATTTTCGAAAAAAAATATTTCCATGCAACTTTTATTGTCTATGATGTAGTTTATTTTTAACTTCAAACAACTAAATATTTTTTTTATTATACTGACAATATAAACAGCAACTTCAGCACAGTAATGCCACAGTCTCTTATTAATTGCAATATACAGAGACACTATTTTCCAAGTCTCTCTAACTTCTGGTTATCATAGGGTCACTCCATTGATAACTTACCTTAATTTTAAGAAGCCATCTACAGTAATTCTGTTATTTACATTCAGGTCAATGTCCTTATGTTTAAGCAGTTGTGCTCTAAACTTATTCAGGGATTTGTTGATCAGGTAACCTTCAAGAAATTTTAAACTGAACCTTTTATTTAATTTACAAAGATAGATTGTTCATACTCTGCTATCAATATCTAGGGATATATTTTAGTATTGCTCTTTAATACAAACCAGTCTAGGGATTGAATTCACAATTACTATTACACCAATTTCACTAAAAAATGCATTAATCCATCAGGCTATTAAAGAATTAGTTCATGAATTTGGTGACAGTGTAATTGTGAGTTCAGTCCCTGGGCTGGTTTGTACAAACTCAAGAGAAACAGGCTGAGCAATAAATGATCAGTACTAAATAAGAACAAGACAAGATAATCCTATGTATAAATGGTGAAATAAAAACAATTTACCCCAAAGATTAAATAAAAGGCCCAGTTCAAAATTCCTTAAAGGTTAACTTGATCAACAGACAACTGAAGACAGCCAGAGAACACAATGGTCAAAATATTGTGACAATAACAACAAAAATGAGGACATTAGTCCAACTTTAAATCATGTAAATAATAACTTCTTATACCAGAAACTCAGAGGGAAAGTCATTCTGTAAGCAAACAACATTTAAATTACAGTTGTCAAAGGTAATATCAAACTAGTATTTACAATTAACCAATTTAACTGACCCATGAAGGATTTATAGTGGAGTGTTTTATTGATTTGTCAATTTTATAAGTAAAATAAACTTTGAACAAATCACTATGATAATATCCAACACAGCAATTTATTTATATTATTTATACAAGATTTGTATGCTATAATTGTATTGATTTGTTTCTTAGTGTACTTTTTGTAGAATAAAATTTTCATACTTTAAATGCTTGTTTTATGTGCTGTAAAGCTTTTCACAAAAGAAATAGTTTTTGTGATTTTGTGGAAAAGAGAATTCGCCAGAAAGGTTGATAAAAAAAAGTTCACACAAAGATATAAATAATCTAACACTTTAAATATTGTCACTGTTGTTGATGTTTGATGTTTTGCTGCTGCCTTTTATCAAAGCACTAAAGGAAGTGATTATGCCGCATAGAAAAACTGGTATTGAGTTGTAGTAACTTGTAGATTTGAGCTGGTATTTCTAGGTTGATTGACTGATTATTGAAAAATCTTTTTTTATAACCCTTAAGAGGTTTGTAAATTAAGTTTTTTGAATTGACTTCACTTCAAGTAATTGTTTAAAAAGTTTTTTTTCATCTCCCATAACCTGTTCTCTATTATATTCATGTCAATTACTATTTTTAGTGTTTTTTTTGGGGGTTTTTTTTTTGCCTATTGAATTGGTATACATTATCTCATCATATTTTGAACCAATAGGCCACAGTTATCTAACCTAAAATTGTATTTGTATGTTTTTATAATAGTCAGATATGTTTTTTTGTTTTAATTTATGGATGCTTTTTTACTCTAATTTTGAACTATTTTACTTCCTCAAAATTAGGACTCTTACCTGGACAGACACAGCCACTATTGTAGAGCTGTTCTTTTATTTTTTATTCTTACAGGTGACTTTTATTCTAGATTTTAAGATTAAAACTTAGGCACCATAGCAAACAGCTCAACTGAACAATTAACATCGAAAAGAGAATATCACAAGGCTGTAACCTGAGGGGAGATAGACAAATCAGGCATAGCTAACCACATATAAATGGGATCATTGTCCCCCCCCCCTCCATAGGATGATGTTGAAATAATTGATAGAGAACACCACTGGAAACTACGTAAACTTAAGGAATCACCACATATGCTAGGCCACAAAAATGTCCTTAGCTGCCCAAGCATAAAAATGAATACAATATGGGAACCAGTAATGGTTACTGAGACATTATGTTTATAAGTCCCAGAAATTCATATACTGATGTCCTCAAAGACATATGGCCCAGTGGATATAGGTATTGGTTAGTTCCAGTGACTTGACCCCAAAAGTTGTGAGTTCAATACCTGGCTACAGAAGTAGTGAAACAATAACTTAAAATAAAAGAGTTGAGTTATGGGGAGATAACTACATGACATCCAAAAGTGACATTATATTATTGTAATATTAATTATATACCCAAGTGATCAAAATAAAGGCTTTAAAATTGGAAGCACTTGAAAAAGGCTGGAACATACAACAGCTGAAACATCATATACATGGCAATGAGAACAACAGTGTAAATACTACCTCATCTCAGATGTACAGACAAATAATGCTGCTTATATTTCATTAAATGTACCATTACTCTTTGAATTTTTTAGGTCAATATAGAAGACTATTTTCAGACTTTGGCAGTTAACTTGAAGATCTATCTCTTTTGTTTTTTGTGGCCAATTTCAGTAAAGAAAGTAGTCTTATAATTCCTCTGCTTCCATGTTGTTTACTGATACTGAATGTTTTTATCTTTTTGCCATACTCTTAGATCTCTTTCTGATTTACTCTATATCAAAAGCTGCCAGCCAGATATGAACACTAAAAAAACAAAAATAAAAAGTCAAACTCTGTAAAGAATCTTTGAACCTCTGATCTGGCTCACAAAACAAATTCCTCACCTCCCAAATATAAAATACTGTATAAAAGGAGCCAATCACAAATGTTACTGCTAGAGCGAAAGCATGATTAGGACACCACTCACTACACTGAAATGAGTCACACATGGACAAGCTGTCAGTCAACATTCTCACCAGTGACCTTGGTCAACTGATTCAGGCCCTAGAGATATTTCCCATCCTCTAGGTTGCTTCCCTTGCCCACAAAGAGACATCTACCTTGATTTTCTACTTCGACAATACAAAGAATTTTACCATGACAATTTTTGTCTTGTTATTGCAGTACCTAGTTATTTTGTTTGTTCTCTCATGTTACCATATATACACTTATAACATCAGTAATATTCAACTTTTTCATCAGCCAGAGGTTTATTGTTTAAATGAAAGTTTTATTAGTAAACTTTTTTGATCATCGTGGTTGTACCAATGCAGTATAGCTTCAACATTCATGACTCTGGCTGAGTCCAGAACCTCAATAATGAATACACACACACACACACACACACACACACACACACACACACATATATATATATATATATATATATATATATCTGATTAATAAAAGAAATGAGCCACTAAACTAAAAAATCAGTTTGTTTAATTTTTATGAAAAAGATAATGTTTGACATTGTAATTTCAGGATTAATATCTGTTGTCATGTATTGTAATGCAAGTTGTCATATTCATGTGAACAAAGTACAAGTGCAGTCTTTTGAACAGGAGTAGAGGTTTATCCCTTGTTTCCTGTTTAAGATTGGGTTTCCAGTTCCTTCTAAAGTCTACTTTAACTCTATACTTCTAACATTTCCTTCTAAACCTGTGAACTTTTATTTATTATTGAATTACTTTTTCTTTTCTCAGTAGAAGTAGATAGGTTCATACTCCTCCCTCGTCTATTGAACAGGAGTAGGGGTTTATCCCTTGTTTCCCATTTAGAATTGGGTTTCCAGTTCCTTCTAAAATCTACTTTAATCTATACTTCTAATATCTTCTTCTGAACCTCTGAACTTTTATTTACTATTGAATTACTTTTTCTTTTCTCAATAGAAATAGATAGGTTCATACTCCTACCCAGTCTTTTGAACAGGAGTAGAGGTTTATCCCTTGTTTCCTGTCTAGAATTGGGTTTCCAGTTCCTTCTAAAATCTACTTTAACTCTATACTTCTAACGTTTTTGACTGAGCTCTAAAATTTTATTCAATTATTTTTTTTCTTACCTCCCGACCTCTTGTGTCTTAGTGACATCACTGCCTCGTTTGGGATGAATTAATTTTAAAAAATGTCACAAAGAATGAGTCAATGTGAAATCACAAAGGAGATTGGAAGAGCAAGGCATGCTGTTCAAGTCACCTACAAGAAGCATGCTGATGTTGGGAATGTTTTGGATGTGTCAATAAAATAAATGAATTGAAGCAAAATTAAATTTAAAAATATCAGTAACCAAAAAACATTAAATAAGAAAAAATAACTGAACAAAAGAATATCTACTATAGAATAATGAAAAATGGGGAAAATGTGTTATATAGTGATGAAAGCAAAATAAAAATGAATTTTAAGAGAGTATATTGAAAAAATAAATTTGTAGAAAATCAATCCAAAATATACAAAAAAGGATAGTAACCTTTGGTGATGCTGGACATTTAATGGTTTGGAACTACATCAAAATCAATGATACAAGAACATTGATAAAAATCAACGGAATACAGCACAACAAAAATATATAACTTCACTAAATTTCCATCTATTACTAGATACTTTTTTGATCTTCATCAACGATTTCCCTGATGTAATCAGATCCCAAGTAAGCCTCTATGCTGATGACACAACAATTCACTCCCACCTTGATAAGAAATCTGCGAATGCTGACAAAGCTGCTGATCTTCAAAAGGACCTTCAATCTATGATGGACTGGGGTAAGAAATGACTCGTAAATTTTAATGCTTCCAAAACAAAGCTGCTGTCATTTAACCACCACAGACAACTGCTTCTACCCCCAATCAGAATGAATCAGGCTAGACTCCCTGAAAGCAAAACACTGCACCTCCTAGGTCTAAATCTATCAGCCGACCTCAAGTGGAATGACTACATTGAATCCATAGCTAAATCTGCTGCTCAGAAGGTTGGTTCCCTTTGTAGGGTCAGGAAGTTTTTCTTGTCTAAATCCGTCTTACACATATATAAATCTACCATCTGCCCATGCACTGAATACTACTGTTACATCTGGTCGGGTGCACCTGCTATTCATCTTGGGCTTCTTGATAAAATCCAACAAAGATTTTGTAATGTAATTGATTCCAACCTGGTAGCTCATCTCCAGTCACTTTCTCACTGATGCAATGTGGTTTCCCTCTAACTCTTCTACAAATACTTTCGTGGCTTCTGCTCTGACGAGCTTAGCTCCCTGGCACCCTCTCTGCATGAATTTAGTTGAGCTGCTAGACTAGCAGCAAGGTCCCACCCTTTTATAGTGAAACCAATCAAATTTGGCTGCAACTTCTACTCTAACAGTTTTTTTTCTCTCACTTCCCACCTGTGGAATTCCCTTCCATATATTTGCTTCCCTGAAAACTACAATCTCCAAGAATTTAAATGCAAAGTCAATTGCCATCTCTTATCTTCTTGACTCACATCCTTTCCATGACTACCCTTGTATCACTTTCTTCTTCCTTTACACTCCACTCTCATGCAGCTCTCTTCACACTTGTATTTTCATTCTGTTCTTACTCATTTTCTGACTCTCCTGTAATTTGTTCCTCTTTCTCATCTCATCTCTTCTGTAAACCCCTGTGCACCAGTGGCAGTTCTGCCTTGCTTGTGGTGAAATTATTTAAAAAAAGATATAGCAGACAGTGAAATATTCCAACATGATGGATTATTTCCCATACAAAGATGTTTCTTACTGGTGAAGACATTGCAAGTGTTACAAGATTGGCCTGTCCAAAATCTTAACTATAACATAATTAAACCTATCAGGGAAAAGTTAAAAACTTATGTGTATAACAGAAAGCCAAAGAATTTGCAAGAGCTATATGTTTACTGTAAGGAAAAATGGTAGAACATTTCTGACAAAACATTTTTAAAATTGTATATCTCCCTCATGCTGAGTTGAGGCTTTAGCTTATATCAATGATAGCTATACTAAACACTGATTATTGTCCTTAAATATATTATACTTAGTCATATTTATTTATTTTGTGCAATTTTATTTTTTCTTTCATTAATATTAGCAGTTAATTCTACATTTTGTCTTGTGGCATATAAATATTGTATACTTTATTTTCAGTATATCACAATGCATTCAGATCTGTATCTCTCCTCATACTAGGTCTATGTGAATATGACAATTTGTATTACAGTCTTGAATGACCACAGATACTACTCCTGAAAGATTATACTATTGAATATTTAAATCATCTTTAATAAAAATTAAGCAAATTTAAGCTACGTGGCTAATATCTTCTGCCCAATATTGTATATGTTTATGTTAATACACATAACTAGTTAAAAATTGTACAAAATTAATATTGAAAATTCCTCAAAATTAATATTGAAAATTAATATTGAAAATTCTTCAACAGAATATTCAAATAAGACCATCAAAAATTAAGAATGAATTTTGTGATGTATTTCCACACAGGCATTAAAGTTCATCCAAATTGCAATTAATCAAAAACATAATATTTTGCATGAATTTTCAACACAAGTAGGCTAACAATTTGTTTGTTTTATAATGTTTATATAAACTGGGTTTAGTCTGACACAAGGCCACAAGTATAGTGTACCAAACAACAATCAAAGTTATTACTCAGGAGTAATAGTTTATGAGACTACCTTGCTAACCACTAACCCACAATAAGACACGCTTGAATCTACTAAGCTTAATTTAGTTCAGCCCAGAGTCACAATTGTATGACACTCAATAAAAATTGACAACAGTGTTTACTATAAACTTTCTAACCATGAGTTTTGGGAGGTGCCAAAATTTAGTTCTTATATAAACATTTATTAACTGCTTCTCTTAATAGTCTAAATATAACTACTAATGGTCATAAATTCTGTTATACATAATCACTGAATTTTTTTTAATCATTTCACCCCAAGCAAAGCAATAAAACCACTAAGACACACAGAGTTACTGAGTGTGAGAGAATATGAAGAAAAAATACTATTAAGGTACAAGAATAATAAAAGAACAAGAATTAAGAAGAAAATAAATAATGATTAGCATTTGAAGAAAGAAGCCAGAACATAGAAAGAAGCCAGAACATAGTATCATGTGTGAGAAGTGCAAGAGAAGAACCTGTTAGCAGCATAAAAGTTATGGTTATATCATTTCAACTGCAAAATAATGAGACCATACTGACAATCTACTACTGTTCTTTAATTTATAAAGGTTCATCAGAATAATTACCATGAAACTATTCATAGAAAAGGTGCAGAGAAGCTATATTCCTGTGGTGAGAAAGTGACTGAAGCTTACATGCCAGGTTAGGACCAACAGGTTTTTTAAGATGTAGTTTATATTTGAAGAATAAACCAGTGATCCACAATCAAATAAAGATTAATTTTCCTTAGAAGAAAAAACTTAGATTTGTTTTACTTACTCTAGATAACACAAATCCTTTTTAGTATTCATTTTCTTTTTATATATCATTAATCATAAAATAAAACCTACTTTTTAAATTTAGATCTTAAATGATCAAAATGACTAAAACCAAATGTTCATTCAAAATACTTATTTTCCAAATGTAACTTTCAATTCCAGAAATAAAATTTCCAAGCAGCAATAAAATTATTGGCTTTTCCTACAATTAAAATTCTAAGCTGCTCTCCTTGGGCTTCTTGACAAAATACAAAGGAGGATCTGTAACGTGGTTGATACTGACTGCAACCACTCAATCACCGGCGTGATGTGGCTTCTACGAGTACTTTCATGGCTTCTGCTCCGATGAGCTTAGATCACTGGTGCCGCCTAAGCACGAATTTACACGAGATACTAGATTAGCAACTAGGTCCCACCCTTTTACAGTTAAACAGATAAGATGTAACTGTAAATTCTACTCCAACAGCTTCTTTTCTCGCGCTTCCCGCCTGTGGAATTCCCTTCCACAAGTCTGCTTTCCCGACAGCTACAATCTCCAGGTGTTTAAACGTAGGGTCAATAGACACCTCCTATCACACTAAACACTCTCATCTACCGAACCCTCTTTCTCGGTATCCTTATCCGCCTATCACCCACCCTCTGACATTTCCTATATTTAACCATTCTCGGTATCCCTACCTGCCTATCACCCACCCTCTGACATTTCCTATATTTAATCATCCTTTCTCCACTCTATGTAGCCCCCTGCACAGTAGTGACAGTGACATGCCTTGCTCGGAGTGAAACGCTTATAAAAAAAAAAGAAAAAAAAAGATCCCACCCTTTTACAGTGAAACCGATAAAATGCAACCGCAACTTCTACTCCAACAGTTTCTTTTCTCGCACTTCCCGACTGTGGAATTCTCTTCCACATGACTGCTTCCCCGACGGCTACAATCTCCAGGAGTTTAAATGTAAGGTCAACAGACACCTCCTAACACACTAACTTCCATTCTTTCAAACACACTAACTTACATTCTTTCAAACACTCTTCCCACCCACCCAACTATCTATCACCCCCCTATCACCCCCCTATTTCCTATATATAACCACTCTTCCTATTTACCTCCCCCTATGTAGCCCCAAGTGCAATAGTGGCAGTGGAATGCTGTGCTTGGGGTGAAATGATTAAAGAAAAAAAAAAAAAAACAAGACAACTTACCATATATAAACTGTCTTAACAAAAATATTTGGGTCAACAAAACCTTGAACCTTTTCTTTTATATGCTCTAAATATAGCAATACAATTTTCAAAATATTTAACTACTAGCCGTATAGCCCAGCATTGCTCAGGTATAATGAAAGCTTTAAAACTAATCCATGGTTCTGGAACTCAGACTCTTTGGACATTGGCATGAAAGACTAAAATGCAATAGTTGTTTCCAGTTAAAGCGAAACTGTAGAATGAAAGAAAAATGAATGGATGTAAATCAAACTTTGGTTTCCTGATATCGATATCAAATAAGTTTTTTTCATCATAAACTGAATTTTGAAGGCTAAATAATTCCTCTGAGTAAATGGTATCATGGCCAAGACTAAGAACTACAATTATACCTACATAGAGCCAAACCTGAAGCAAAAACTAAAATAAAAGGGCTGAAAAACTACAGACATACAGGCAGATAAACAGACACACACACAAACATCTTGCCTTTTATATATATATATATATATTATCAATTTTCTGCGCTATTATAAGAACTGCAACCTTGAAACTTCTGAAGATCATTTCTTATGTCTTTGTTTATGAGTGTATCAACTTAAAATCAGACCACTCCTTCTATAACCAAAATTTTTCGATTATCGGTTTTCGATATTTATCGGGGGTACCTCGGCACAAAACCTAGCTAAGAACACTCGCAGACACTTATAGTACAACTGTGTAAATTTTCAAGAAAATCGGTTCAGCCGTTTTGGAGTCTATAAGTAATGGACACACACACACACACACACACAAGCACACACACACACACACACAGAGACAAAGTTCCATTTATAAATAAGTTTAGATCAAGCTAAAAAATGGCTTTCATGACCTCAATACATTAAAGTAAAAATGTTTCAGAATACTTTTTCTTGTAAACAACAAATTTATACAATAGAACAAAATTTTCTCAGCCTGCATTTAACTTTCATGAAACTGAATTGAATTATTTGTGAAACTGTCTACTATAAATGGCCACATAAAAGGATCTACTGTTACTTGCTTGTTTGATTTCAAAATTATTTGCATGACAAACAAAACTTTTGGCTAAATATTCTTCACAATTTTTAAAATAAATTCTTTTTTTAATACTTTTCATTTGAAGAAATAACAGTGTTGACTAATTCTATCTTTATTTACACTATTTATGTTGTTCAGACTGTTGTTTTCATCTTAATAGTCATATTCACAATGTTTTGGCTATTGCACACTCCGGCCACCTTCAGATGATTTTCATTAGCATTTCAAACTGAAACCATTATCTCATCCACTGGAGTATATGTTGTTCTAGTTTCACATGCCATGCCTCTTCTGGATATCTCAATTTCAGTTATTTCCCTTTAATAACTTAACTCTCCAAGTTTTTTTTCACCTCTGCTGTGGCCAGGTATTGAACTTACAACTCTTTTGATCAAGTCAACCTCAACCAACATTTTTATCCACTGAGCCTTTAATATTCAGAAAAAGCATGGCAAATGGAACTATAAAAATCTATCCCAGTGGACAAATTAAAAGATTCAGTTCAAAATTCCAGTGTATATCATTTGAAGAAGGCTGAAGCATACAATGCCTGAAACATGATAATAAACATGAGGACAACAATCTGAACAATGTAAATAGTGTAAATAATTACAATAACTCATCACAAAGATATAGACAGATATTCTATCTTTATGTCTATAAACTATACTGATGTTTGTATATGTGTGTCTAGATGTTTAGCCATTATAGCTAAATGGAAGTTCCAGAGAACCATTTTTATGCATGGATGACTATGCAAGTCCTAAAGTAATAACAAGATATGTGAGGTTGATCTCAGAGGACATCTGAGATCATCAAAGAGAACTGCATATAATTTCCAGCCAAATCAAACAATTTCTAGCAAATAAAACATATATTAACTTTGTTATAAAATGCAAAAATGACTTTTGATCCCACAAATGATAGGGAAGATAAGATCAAATTTGACCTCTGAAGTCAATGGAGGAAGTATTAGTTTACAGCCATTATGATCTGTATTACAACCAAACAATTATATTCTTGGAAATAAATTGGTATGTGGCATTAAATTAGGATGAAAATAAATGAGAGGATATATGGCGATTGCCAACATCACTGAAAGTAACCAGAAATCAATTTTAGATTAAAAATAAAATATTTTCATTCAAGCAAAAGAACCTAGAGTTAAAAAAGATTCTGAAAAATAAAATTTTTCAGGTTTAAATTTGATTTTTTTTTATCTCTTTTAAATATAAAAAAAATGATCCAAAATTACAGAAACAATTTTGTAAGTTCTTGTTACAAAGAATGATGCAATTGAAAAAATATTTCCAAAGTTTTGGCAACAGATTCCTTGGGAGATTCACTTGTGAAAATCAATTGGCATAGTTTCAGAAACTTCTGAGACTGTTCAAAACCCAACTGAGTTCTTCAACTCTCTTGAGCTGCCTGGTGTTTTTCTCAGCAGACTTTAATTAAAACTTGGGATACTCATCATGCTTCTCAGAAATTCCAACCCCCAAATTTGTGTTGTGGAATATTCCAAGCTATTTATTAGGTTTTAATACACATTTTTGAACCACACACTATAACTGAATTAGCGAAAAGGAGGATATTTTCATTCCCATGATCATCATAATTCTAACAGACTTGCATTTTAAATTCAAGTGACTTTAATTCTTTGTAATGATCAGCTTAAGAAGGTACAAGGACAGGCACTCAAGATCAATTGCCTCAGCCTGACTTCTCCATGCTTTTTCTATGATCAACTCTATGCTATTTGTTCTTAGATTGGATTCCCAAACAACAATTTAATACTGGTTCCTAATGAAGGTGGAGGAAAAGGAAAAAAATCTTAATAATTATTTAATTCTCTTCTTCCCCCTACCCTAATAACTCTGATCCATAAACCCTTTCCTCATAACAGATAAGGGGTGGGGGACAAAAAGATTTTTTTGACATCCTGGCACACAGATACATATACAAGTTTTTCATTATCCAAATTCTGATGAACAGAGCACACAGTAGAATCAGGCTAGAGATAGGACAAGAACATTGTGGGTTCATCAAAGACACTGGAACAAGGAACATCATATTTATGATCAGAATGGTATCAGAAAAAGCAATACAAATGTAGAAGGACATGTAGCTGTGTTTTATCAACTATGCAGTAGTGTTCAACAATGTATACCACAAAGATCTGTTATAGCTGCACAGAAACCTTGACATATTCAAGAAAGACATTTGAATAATCAAGAATCTATACTGGCAGAAAATGTCCTGCAAATATGGATGCAAAATAAGTTCAGCAGATATACAAAAAATAGGAAGGCATGTACGACAAAGATGTGTATTTTCACTGGATTTATTTAATAAAGTGAGGCAATTCTGGGAGAACTAGAAATCCTGCCAGTTTTCATCATTGGCAGCCACTATCTTAACAACATAAGATATGCAGATGAAACAGTGCTGGTAGCAGACAAGGAAAGGAAACTACAAAACCTCCTGAAAAATGTAGTGAGTGAAAGGGAGAAGGCACTAAACATAAATTACATGAAGATAGAATTCATGATTATCAGTAAAAAGAGGAGCCCAAAATACAAATTACAGTTGACAGATACTAAAATCAAGCAAGTACAGAAATTTAAATACGTGATAATTGTTCAAATAAAGGATGGAAAGTGTGACACAGATCTACAGACATATTGGGATGGTCAAAAACTCATTTCAAATGCTAAGCAGTGTATTAAGAAACAAGAAATTTTGTTGGAAACAAAGAAAAGAGTACTGAACTGTTTCATGATATCTGTCCTCCTATATGGCAGTGAATACTAGACAATCCCCTCAAAGATGAAGAAGAGACTTGAAGAAACAGAAATGTGGTTCTAGAGACGGATGATGAGGATACCATAGGCCAAACATGTGAGCAATTATGAGTTTTGGGGAGAACAAAAACAAAAGTAAACTAATACTTAACATCAGGAAAAGGCAGTTTATATTTCTGGGACATAATGAGGAAGAAGGACTAGGAAAATCTGATACTAACAAGGCAATTAGAGAGAAAGACACATATCACAACTAAATGAGTTTCAGTAAATAGATGGCAGAGCAGGGTTTGAGAGAAATAACAGCAAGATAAAACTTATTAAGAGCTACAATGAAAAGGAAAATGTGGAGGGCTATTATCACCTCCATATCCTCCATATCAGAAGAAGAGAATGGAGGAAACATTATTATTATATAACCAACATCTGTGTTTCAAATATTGTTGTCACTTCTGTTACTTCTGTTATGTGTCTAGAGATCTTTGACAAAATCCAGAAGAATCAGCAATGTTATAAGTTCTAACCTGAAATCTCAGCTTCAGTCACTCTCCTATAGTTTCTCTTTACCTCTTCTATAAATGTTTTTATGACAATTGTTCAGATGTGCTTTCCTTGATTTCACAAATTTATCGGCTCGGAACGAGAAATCGGAGAGCCGAGTTCGAATTCCAGTTGAATTCCTTGCATTCACTTACACACAAATACCCTTGGGAAAGGTATTAATCCATCTCTTCCTTCCAGTTATGGGTTAAATAACAGGACAGATTGGGTTCTATAGCCTTGGCTGGTAACCAGTCTACTGCAGAAAGCAATGGCAACCTACTGCGGGATAATCTTCTGCCCAGTCAGTCATGTCTCTTTTGAGACATGATCGCCCAAGCTTGTTTCATGTATGGCACTTAACTGACTGACTAGATTGGCAGATGGATCTCATTATTTCACAGTCAAAATCACATTTGTAAATATAAGTTCTATGCTAACAGTCTCTTCTGTCACCCTTTTCACTCATGGAACTCTTTTCTGGCTTCCTGCTTTCCTCTCAACTATGATCTCCAAAAAATTTAATTGCAATGTCAATCATCATCTTCTATCTCCTTGGATTCAGTTCTTTTATTGTCTTCTATATTTCACTCTCAGTAAACAAAGTAAGACAATAGAAGCCACTAGGTATTCTAGTGTCTTTTATTTTCTTATTTGAAATGAAAAAAACTATGGAAGTACACTATTTGTTGTTTTTGGCATCAGGATATTTTTCTAAAAGCTATGTTTTCACTAAAATAACATAAAATTTTTTTTTTATGCATATTAGAATAAATATGTCAAAGAACACATTTTCCCTGATATATTTGAAGTTATATTTTCCTGGGTGTACTAGATATCCTTGCTACTTTATGTATATATGTTTATATGTATATATCAACACATACATTCCACTCTCTCATACATGCATATATCTATCTTTATATGTAAATATCAAGCTAGTTATATCTTATACTATATTTTAAATTAGATATCTTTCTGATTCACTCTACATGTTAACCAGATGTGAAAGTAAAACTAAAAATAAAAACCTTGTCTCTGTACAGGGGCTTCAAGCATCATACCTGGATCACAAAAATAATTCTCCTTAAAAAAAAGATAAAATACAATATAAAAGAAGCCAATTACAAATATTGCCACTAAAGCAAACACGTGAAAAAAATTATGAGTCCTGATCTACTACATCTCCTTTTAAGAACACCACTCATGATGCTATAAGCAGAGTTGCAGCAAAAGGACAAGCTGTCAATATCATTACCAGTGACCCTGTTCAACTAACCTGATACACATATCAACTCCAGACCCTACCGACTCTCTCCTTCCTCCTGTTGCTCCCCTTGCTCACAAAGAGACAATCTGCTCATATCCTCTGTATTGGTAATACAAAGCATTTTATCTTAACTATTCTTGTCTTCTTTTCCCCTCACTAATGGTACTAGTTCTTTCACTTCTCTTATGCTATCATATGCATTTTTATAACATATAATATGTACATGTATATAAATATTTAAGTAATTAATGGGTTTAAATTCAATATTATTTATTATTACTACAAGCAATATTTTAGTTGATGCACTTGTGTAAAGAGACATTCTTGTTTTTTTCAAACAGTGAAACTAATATTTACCAGCCTAAATACAGAAAGTCTTAATAAAGAAAATGTACTTTGCATAGGGATTGAACCTGTAATCACTTATCCTGGGAAAGTATGATTTAGGCAGGTTACATCACAGAGGATCTCTACAGAGAAGCTAGGCTCATTTACCCATTTTGAAGAAATTTATATCTCTTCTTATTTTACTTTATTCAGTTAATTAAAGTTTCTTCTTTTTAACATTTTGAATCTACACTAAAGTTTATGCTCATTTGCATACTTATTTGCATACAATTGTGTCATTGACTAAGGTAATCAGAACTTCTGCTCACTGCTACAAGTTGTGTCATGTCAAGGAGAAGTGTATATATAGGCAGGGAAAATGCATATTACTCCTGAACTCCCAAATGGTGGGGCCTGATTGCAGACCCCAGGCAATGCTTTTTGACCCGGACTATCTTATCAACATTTGCTTTTTTCTCCCTACATTTATAAACATTACAGATTAAACTAAGCACAACTGACAATTAAAAAACTTTTCACAGATTTTGATGTTATTCTGGGCTCTTTGTTTTCAGTTCAAATCCATGAATTTCTTTTATTCATGCTGAGTCTAAAATAAAAACACACTATGTAATTTACAATTTTTTTATCCATAATGTTGAATGTATTAAAATTATTCAAATTTATAACAAGAAAAATCTCCAGCTGATGTTAAAAGTTGCTACAAAACTTTTTATTTACCTAAGAAGGAATGACTTATTATGATAGATCTCTAATTTATATTTTGATACATTGCATTTATTTAAAACTTTTCTAGCTGAATTGTCCACCTATATTGTGTATAATCCATTATTGTATATAATTAGATTAAAATAAAATTTGTATTTATATGAATACTACCTTATGAAAATTGAGATGTAATAGTGTTAGATGCTGCATATCATAGATTGGGGGGTCACATGAGTCCCTTGCATATGATATATTGTACATAATTAGGTTAAAACAAATTGTATTTTGTATGAATAGTACCTTATGAAAATTGAGATGTAGTAAAGTGAAGTGCTGTGTTACATAGATTAGGGTCATATGAACTTTTGCATATGATCTCATTGTTGTACATAAAAATAAAAATTGTATTTTTGTATGAATAGTACTCATGAAATTGAGATGTAGTAAAGTGAAGTGCTGTGTTACATAGATTAGGTCATGAATCCCTTGCATATGATCCATTGTTGTACATAAAAAATAAAAATTGTATTTCATGAATAGTACCTTACAATGGAGATGTA
This sequence comes from Ascarosepion bandense, assembly GCA_037127315.1. Taxonomy (NCBI): domain Eukaryota; kingdom Metazoa; phylum Mollusca; class Cephalopoda; order Sepiida; family Sepiidae; genus Ascarosepion; species Ascarosepion bandense. The sequence goes on along the minus strand of JBBBDQ010002539.1, from coordinate 637,809 downwards.
GTGTAAAGTGAAGTGCTGTGTTACATAGATTAGGTCATATGAATCCCTTGCATATGATCCATTGTTGTACATAAAAAATAAAAATTGTATTTAAAGAATAGTACTCATGAAAATTGCTGATGTAGTAAAGGAAGTGCTGTGTTATAGATTAGGTCACAGAATCCCTTGCATATGATCCATTGTTGTACATAAAAAATAAAAATTGTATTTTGTATGAATAGGCACTATGAAAATTGAGATGTAGTAAAGTGAAGTACAAATACATAGATTAGCCATATGAATCCCTGTATATGATCCATTGTTGTACATAAAAAATAAAAAATTAGTATTTTGTATGAATAGTACCTATGAAAATTGAGATGTAGTAAAGAAGTGCTGTGTTACATAGATTAGGGTCACATGAACTTTGCATATGATCCATTGTTGTACATAAAAATAAAAATTGTATTTTGTATGAATAGTACCTTATGAAAATTGGAGATGTAGTAAAGTGAAGTGTCATGTTACATAGATTAGGTCATATGAACTCCTTGCATATGATCCACATTGTTGTACATAAAAATAAAAATTGTATTTTGTATGAATAGCCTATGAAAATTGAAGTGGTAAAGTGAAGTGCTGTAAGCTACATAGATTAGGGTCATATGAATCCCTTGCATATGATCCATTGTTGTACATAAAAAAATAAAAATTGTATTTTGTATGAATAGTACTCATGAAATTAAGATGTAGTAAAGTGAAGTGCTGTGTTACATAGATTAGGGTCATATGAATCCCTGTATATGATCCATTCTTGTACATAATTAGGTTAAAATAAAATTTGTATTTTATATGAATACTACTTTATGAAAATTGAGATGTAGTAGAGTGGAGTGCTGCATATCATAGATTTAATAGAGTGTGGGAGGTGGAAGGTCATATCATTGACACAGGGAGTGAAGGCCAAGAGACCCTTGCACTGGTTCTGTATATTGGTATCACTGTGCAACTTGAACTGCTACAAATATCAGATTAAAGTGATATTTAAGTAGACAAGTCTGGAGTAGAATTTAAAATAGCAACTCAATATCTGATAAAAAAATTTAAAAATGGAATGAACTTTGGTGATTGCTATGAAAGATAATTTTTTTTATTTTCTAGTTGTACCCACTGATAAAGATGACACAATGTGTGCATAATGTTTTAACATATTTGAACCAAAAAACATAATTTATTAAAACATTTATGTATTCAAAGAAGCTTAGTTATATATCATTAAATGATTTGAAGATTTATCTTCAGGGACAATTAAATGCTATGCTCAATAAAGTGATAAAAAGATAGAATTTTAACATGAGAATAAGAGTTGAGTGAATGAGTACATTCTTCTTTCTTCTTCTATGTGCCATATTCTTTCATGATGTATGGGATCATGGCCCTCCACATTTTCTTGTTCCTTGTAGCTTTTAATAGGTTTTATACCATTTTTATTTTTTCCAAACTCTCTTCTACCATCCATTCACTCAAGCTCCTCAAGTATGTTATGTGCTACTTTTCCCTGTTTCTCTTCCCCCTCAATCTGTCCTTTGAGTGCCAGGTTTTCTAAGCTCTCTTTCTTCATTACATACCCCAGAAATTTCAACTGCCTCTTTTTGAAGGTTAAATATAAGTTTCCTTTTTCTTCCCATTAACTCAAGAATCTTGTTGTTCACATATTTGATCCATGATATCCGCAGCATCCTTCTGTAGAACCACATTTCTGTTGCTTCAAGTCCTTTCTTTATATTTGAGGAGATTGTCCAGCATTCACCATGTAAGAGAACAGATAACATGTGACAGTTCAATGCTCTTTTCTTTGTTTCTATCAAAACTTTTCTGTCTTCTAATACTTTGCTTAGCTTTTGGAATGCATCTTTGCCCATCTCAATATGTATTTGGATCTCAGTGCTGCACTTTCTATCTTCTGTTAGAACACTTCCCAGATATTTAAATTGCTGTACTTGTTTGATTTTAGCATCCCTGATTTGCAATTTGCATTTTGTGCTCATTCTTTTGATGATAAGAATGCATTTTGTCTTCTTGTCATTTACACTTAGTCCTTTCTTCTTGCTTTCATACACTACCTTCTGTAGGGCTTTTGTAGTTTTTTTTCCATGTCTGCCATTAACACTATATCATCTAAATATCTTATATTATTAAAAATGCAATTTAAAACCAAATGAAGGAAATAATCAGAGATAGAATTGTGTGCAGTATTAAATATATATGTTGATATATGAATCTATATGCATCTCACAAATCTTTATCAATAATAAAAAAATATTCTATTCAAACTGTAAAAAATAGTTGAAAATGCGAGATTCCTTAAGCATAAAAACAAATAAAATAATGCTAAAACTATAATAAATATAGTAAATATATTAAACAACTAATTAATAAAAACCACAGAACACAAGCTGATGCCTGAACACCTATCAATTTGTGAAGATGAAACCAAATAAAACCATATCAACAATGAAAAGAAAACACAACTCTATCAACACAAAAACAAAACTATTTGATAATGGCTTATAAAAGCTGGAGACACTCAATCTATTAGGTTGAGTCATATGTCATTTCTGTTTTGGTAGCCAAATCTAATGACAAATTTATCCTTCTAACTACTAATCATACATACTAGTTAAGAATAAATTTGGAGTACACTAACATAGTTTTTGCATGGCAGTGGCTATGTTTCTCTTCTTGATGGCAATAGGAATGTTTCTCTTCAACCACAGCATACTACTGAGTATAAAACACTTGTCTGATTATGTTAATTGCATCATCTATACAGGAATAGTCTCTGGCCAATTTTACAGTTCCTACTAGTAGTTTTCTAATATTACCTCGTATTCTTTTTCCCTTACCTACCATCTGTTCCCCTTTCCTATGCAGAATATAAAATAAACTACTGAATGGCTATTTAATCTGGAAATCTCTTTGGCCCCTTCTCATGACCTGGTGATTATGGAATCACCAAAACTTGTAAAAGCATACAAAAATTCCAAATGTAGACACATGTTTTTTTTGTGTTTTTAATTAAATTCAGCCCAAGCAAGGCAGTAAAGCCACTAAGACTCAAGGAGTTACTGGGTTTGAAAGAACTGGAATGCAGAAAATTATCAAGGAGTGAGAACAGTAAGAAGAGTAATCAGGAAGAAAGTAGATAACAATTGACATTGCATTTAAATTTTTGAAGATCAAAGTTAACTGGAAAGCATGAAACCTGAAGAGGGTTTCATAAGTGAGAAGTGCAAAAAAAAAAGAAACTGTTAATATAGAATTGTAAATTGATGAAACCTTGCCACCAATCTAGAACTGCACTTAAATTCATAAAGTCTTGGTATCATAGTGAGATGAACATCTAAAGTATTTATAGAAAAGGCACAGGGAAGCAACTTTATGACTGTTGGAAAGTGACCGAAGCTGAGAGGCTAGGTCAAGAACAATAACATAGCGGATTCTTCTTATTTTAAAAATACCTGATTAAATTTCAATAAAAAAGCTTTATTTTTTTTAAATAAATGTTTTTTTATTTACTTAAAATACTAAAAAGAACCTATATATATTCACTTTTAACTAATTAACTCATATACCTTATTTTTATTTTTATATTAGCATTCAGATGCTATTTCAGATTTTATTCCTGCAGCTAAATGTTATTCTTGATGCAAAAATCTAACATGGACATTGATTTTATTAGTATTATATCAATTAGTTCAGTTTAGAGAAAGTAAAAGCTGATGCTCATCATCTAAAAATATCATATTTTATATTTGATTTTAGATCATTGGTGCCGCCTTGATACGAATTTACACGAGATACTAGATTAGCAAATAGGTCCCACCCTTTTACAGTGAAACAGATAAGATATAACTGTAATTTCTATTCCAGCAGCTTCTTTTCTCACGCTTCCCACCTGTGAAATTCTCTTCCACATGTCTGCTTTCCTGACAGCTACAATCTCCAGGAGTTTAAATGTAAGGTCAATATCACACTAGCTTGCATCTATTCTCCCAACACTCACCATTTACCCAACCCTCATCCTCAGTATCCTTACCCATCTATCTTCCTCTTTCTGACATTTCCTATATCTAACCATCCTTTCTCACCACTTTCCCCCGTAGGTAACCCTCTGTGCAATAGTGGCAGTGGAATGCCTTGCTCGGGATGAAACGATTATAAAAAAAAAGTTTAGATTTAAAGATATAAGATATATTTCTTCATTTTACAAATATTTAGATCATATAGTATACATAGTTACATCAACTGACATTGTTGTTGTAACTGTTTTCAAATAAAATCTATCAGTTCTCTTCATGGTGGATGAGTTATTATATAATTGATTAGTCCTATGCCAGAATGGTATGCTTTTCCAAAAGTAGGGCATCTGAAAAATCCTTCAACATTAGTAGAGAAAGGCTTCTGTGCAACATCCTCAGTACATTCCTCTATTTGCTGACTCACTTCCCTTTTATATGGACAGCTTTTATGCAAACATATTGGCTTGGAATGAGAAATCAGGGAGCCAAGTTCGAATTCCAGTTGAATTCAATGAATTCACTTACGCGCAAATACCCTTGGGAAAGGTATTAATCCATCTCTTCCCTCCAGTTATGGGTTAAATAACAGGACAGATTGGGTTCTATAGTCTTGGCTGGCAACCAGTCTACTGCAGAAAGCAATGGTAACCTACTGCAGGATAATCATCTGCCCAGTCAGTCATGCCTCTTTCGAGACATCATCGCCCAAGTGTGTTTCACGTATGGCACTTAACTGACTGACCATCCACTGGCCTGATTATCAACCAACTTTTCTGATTGGTTATAGAAGATTACAAGCATTTAGGATGATTATGATATAGTCCCTTAGTCACTTATACTGACCACCAACAACCCTTTTCCCATACTCCAGTTCACTGATGGAAAATGGCATGGCCAATCTGACATAGCAAGCAATGGAGCATGACTTCAACAGTCATCAACTGTAGATGCTTTTAAATTTTGACAAAAAATCTATAGTATAATGATGAAAAAAGTATTTGTTCAAAACAGTGTATTAGTGTAACTAGAGACAAGATATTCAAAGTGTTAATAATAAGTAATATAAAAATAAGTAAGACCAAAGGTATTATTATGCTGCCTGACTAGTAGCTGTCGTTAACTGCTGTACTTGACTGCGCATAACTGCTCTTGTTGATTGCTCTCCAGAAGTCATGCAAGTAATCTATATGTAGCAAGAGGACGAGGCCATTTCTTGTAGGAGGGCACTATAACAACTGCCAAGGCAGTAAGAGTGGTTCAATCATTCATTTTGATAAGTCTTCTATTTGTAACATCTTTTCAGGATATGGACAGTAATGATTCTCCACAACTTCCTATCCTTCATAGATCATAAAAACGTTTGCTTTTTTTAATGTTCCTTCCCACCAGTTCTGGCATACATTTAAACAAGCTCATTAGTAAGTTACTTGTTGTTTGCCCAGGTGTCTCTTGTCTTTAATATATCCTGCAATGTCAACTTTTTCAGGTCTTCTTTTCTTATTATATGTCCCAGTTTTCAATCATCTTTCTGTTTTTAATTTTTTTTAATTTTTTTTTTTTGAAGCATCAACCTTAAGATTCAGTCAGTTAAGTGCCATACGTGATACACGCTTGGGCAATCATGTCTCGAAAGAGACATGACTGACTGGGCAGAAGATTTTCCTGCAGTAGGTTGCCATTGCTTTCTGCGGTAGACTGGTTGCCGACCAAGGCTATAGAACCCAATCTGTCCTGCTATTTAACCCATAACTGGAAGGAAGAGACGGATTAATACCTTTCCCAAGGGTATTTGCGCATAAGTGAATACAATGGATTCAGCTGGAATTTGAACTCGGCTCCCCGGTTTCTCGTTCCAAGCCAATATCCACTGTACCACAACGCACATGAAAAAAAAAAAAAAAAAATATAACCTTAAGATTACTATGTTTTAAAACTATTTTTATATTATTTCTATTTTATAAACAAATTCATTTAAATTTGTTCGTCCAATTTATTTAGTTAATTATTTACTTCTATTTTGATATTTTTGCTGATATTTAGATATTTTTCTTCATAATATGGTTTTCATTATTGGGTAATGTGACACTGAGACTATAAAGAATTGAAGGGAGAAATAATCAAAACAAAAGTGTAAAAGTTTGTCAATGATATGGAAAAACCAATAGTTATTTCTAATTTCATTCAAGGTTTGGCAGTTGGTATGAAATAGTGTTTTCTTTTTCTTTTCTTTTACATTAACTATGTTTTCATGCCAGCAACAAGACATTATTATCAATTTATCTAGCAGTGGAAAAGAGCCTAGAAAATATGAATTTATACCTTTCGCAAAGGCATAAACTGTTTTCTTTGTTTATAACTGTTGTACTATGATGTTGGATGTGCATTGTGGTACAGTGGATATTGGCTCGGAACGAGAAACCGGAGAGCCGAGTTCGAATTCCAGCTGAATCCATTGCATTCACTTATGCACAAATACCCTTGGGAAAGGTATTAATCCATCTCTTCCCTCCAGTTATGGGTTAAATAGCAGGACAGATTGGGTTCTATAGTCTTGGTCGGCAACCAGTCTACCGCAGAAAGCAATGGCAACCTACTGCAGGAAAATCTTCTGCCCAGTCAGTCATGTCTCTTTCGAGACATGATTGCCCAAGCGTGTATCACGTATGGCACTTAACTGACTGACTATGATGTTACACAGGGACATGGCTACAATTCTTATACCTATAATTGATATTAGGGATTTGTCTAGTTTTAACAGCTCTCATTGTATTTCTATAAGTTTATAGTATGACATAAAGGATTCTTGAACCTGCTGTTTTTATTGACTGAAATGGAATATTACTTTTCACAATCAATAATGTAACCAATGTCTGATTAGCATTCAACAGTTTTTTGTTTATTATAAAGACAGGGTATTTAGTAAGAAAAGATAAGTATGTTGAGGCTTATATCATTCTTTTACATCAATACAATACTTTGGTGTAGCAATTATGTCTGTGTGCTCATTCATTAAAAGATTAAAGAATTTATGGACCTTTATAACACTTTACTACTTCATGCATGTTCCTTAGACAATTTGCATCTACTCTGACATTGATGCATAACTAAATACTTGCAATAAATCTCAAGTTCTCAAGATTCTTTGTTTGAAAACCAGATGCCACTAATACTGATAAGTGGCCCAAAACCCAGATTTTGACACTTTAACATAGAATTAGCTGAAACATGAACAAATTTATTTTATCTAAGAAATCATTAATCATGACAACCCTATGTTAGGCAAGGTGGGAAGGGGTTGACTGAAATTTAGTTATACTAATCTTAATCAATCCTGTAAACAGTGTTTGATCTTTGCTCATTCTGTTCCCACTTTTTACTTATAGGTTCTAATTTATTTTTCTTTCGGCTCTTTCTCTCTTCAATCTTAGTTCAATCTAATCCTTCTTCATGAGTTATCTCATCTGCATTAATCTGTGTTAATGCTACAAACCTTCCAAAGTGCATTTTTATGAACAAATGAGGGCTTCCCCTGGTTATAGTACCTCAAACTTGCAAACTAAGATTTACTTTCGAGGATTAATTTGTATCAATGCTACAAACCTTCCAAAGTGCATTTTTATGAACAAATGAGGACTTCACCTAGTTATAGTACCTCAAACTTGCAAACTAAGATTTACTTTCGAGGATTAATTTGTATCAATGCTACAAACCTTCCAAAGTGCATTTTTATGAACAAATGAGGACTTCACCTAGTTATAGTACCTCAAACTTGCAAACTAAGATTTACTATCGAGGATTAATTTGTATCAATGCTACAAACCTTCCAAAGTGCATTTTTATGAACAAATGAGGACTTCACCTAGTTATAGTACCTCAAACTTGCAAACTAAGATTTACTTTCGAGGATTAATTTGTATCAATGCTACAAACCTTCCAAAGTGCATTTTTATGAACAAATGAGGACTTCACCTAGTTATAGTACCTCAAACTTGCAAACTAAGATTTACTTTCGAGGATTAATTTGTATCAATGCTACAAACCTTCCAAAGTGCATTTTTATGAACAAATGAGGACTTCACCTAGTTATAGTACCTCAAACTTGCAAACTAAGATTTACATTCGAGGCAATGATGTTGCATGAAAAAAGATTATCATTATGATGAACTATGGCAATAAAAGAAGTTTTTATTTTTTACAATAAACAGTAACTTTGCATCCAGGTTCTTAAACCATTTAATTTTTCTCAGCAGATCATCTATTATCACAATGAGATATTTAATAACAAAAGTTATGGCAAGTTAAACAAAAAGATAAAGAAACTAAATCAAATTAAATGTAAAACCAAATTAATGATAGAGAAATATTTATTTTATGCAAAAAAATATTTAATTTTCAATATAATCTCCTTCTTTGACTGTGCACTTAATTTAATAATGAATATTAATCATAAAGGTTAGTTTCAGTTAACTATATGCCAGGCTATAGACATTGATTCATGTTCTTATATACAATGTGTGCAGGGTAATTAAAAACAAATTATAATAGAAATCAAATAAAAATATTCAACAGAAAAACATTCAGTATATATATTTTTTTAAATCTATGGATTTTCAATAGGTTGTTTTATAAAAGTTGCTAGCTTCTTGTTAATCTATCACTATTTCTATGGTAAATGTTCAGTTGACCTACATTCCTTAGTTTTAACAGTTCAAACCTTTCACATCAAAGACCAGCTATACCGCTACAGTGTCAACTCATCCTTAAAAAGAATGTAATTTTCTTTTTTTACATCTGTTACCCTACACTCATTTAATTTTATGAAATTTCAAGAAATTCCTTTTTGTAGCACTTAATGTTTAAATTAGTTTTAAACAGAAGTCCATGTAGAATTTAAATCCTCAGATATTTTAGGTTGAACGGGACACCCAGTTACCAAAAATTTGGTCTGAGTTGTAAAATGACAAATACAATAAAACTATTATTTAATTGGATGTGCGTTGTGATGCAGTGGATATCGACTCGGAACGAAGAATCGGGGAGCCGAGTTCAAATTCCAGCTGAATTCATTGCATTGACTTACGCTCAAATACCCTTGGGAAAGATATCAATCTGTCTTTTCCCTCCAGTTATGGGTAAAACAACAGGACAGATTGGATTCTATAGCATTGGCTGGCAACCAGTCTACTGCAGAAAGCAATGGCAACCTACTGTGGGATAATCTCCTGCCCAGTCAGTCATGCCTCTTTCGAGACATGATCGCCCAAGTATGTATCACGTATGGGACTTAACTGACTGATTATTTAATTACAAAAGCTTTTTGAATAAATATATTATGAACACTATTGTCTTCCAAAAAATGTTTTTTTCAATGAATAACAAATTTTTATAAAAACTGCAGTCCCTTTTTTAAATTTTAATTAGATTAATTTATAAACTTTTAAATCTTTTTAAATTCTGTATTAATTTGTTAAGTGATATTGTTATTAAATTATTGAATTAAAACAGTATTTACTAATCATAAACAGAAAAGCTTTCTACAATTCGGTGAGCCTCCCCAATGTTTTTTTAAAGAATTTTGAATTTATTTTATGTGTGCATGTGTCAATTTTTGTAAATATGGATTTACTCATCATTCTGACACTATCAGAAACTAAGACCAGTAATTATAGTAGATTAAAATTTATTAGTAATTTTCTAACAAAATGACTATAAAACCACAATACTTAAAACTCAAAAAAATATTAGATTGCTTAGAATATCTTCTTAATTTTTTAAGATATCTGGGTACTTAAAATATTATATAAAAACAGCATTCATAAAGTAATTTTTACAGTTACTTGCCCCTTAGCTAAATTTACAAAACATCAATTTATCAATAAATCTGTAATATTTTAACCTAAATTTAGTAATATTTATTTCAATTCAGATTAATTAAATTTTAAATTAGTTAATTTTTTTCTAAAAATACATCTCAGAATAATATATTGTATTTTTGAATGATTTTTTAATGACGAGAAATAAGTTGTATTGACAGATTTTGTTAATATGGGCAATTTAATTGATTTTACAGATAATTAAAAAAAATTGTTGGAAATTCAGTAAAATAATTATTAGAACTATTAAATTTAATTCATTCACTTGGAATTGAAACTAAAATAATAATTTCAAGATTTTACATTTTTAAAATGCATTTCAAATTTAAGGTATCACTTCTTTTTTCTTTTTTTGAGATACCTATATAAATATAATACTTCCTGTTAGTAATACAGAAAACTATTTTAAGACAGGTGTTAGTAAAATAATAAATTGTGTTTATATTTATAACAGTTCAACAAAACAATCAGAATTTTTACTGATTGTCTAATATCCTTGATACTAAAAGCAGTGTTCCACATTATCAATCCAATAATACCAGTATAAATGAAGGCTTTAGTGAGATTAACAAGGTCATCGTAAAGTTTAAACATTGATTAACATGTTGATGTATTAAAGTCAGTGCCAGCTAGATATAATGATGAGAATGGTAGCTTCTATAAAATTGACTGGATAAATTAACTCAATTTCAGTGAAATATTTTCTGTCATGGATTACTTTTGGATCTGGGAAACTAAAGGAAAACTAACAAATTAAGTTAATGAAGCATTTTACTTTGATATGATGAAAGAATAAGCATATTTAACCCCTTCTATTAGACACTGAAGAGAAAATCAGTGATTTCGTATTAGTGGTACAGGGTACTAGTTTTAGATATAGCCTCAAGTGGAATGACTACATTGAATCAATAGCTAAATCTACTGCTATGAAGGTCAGGTCACTGTGTCAGTCTCGAAAGTTTTTTTGTCTGAATCCATCTTGCACATATATCAATCTACCATCTGCTTGTGGATTGAATACTGCTGTCATATCTGGTCTCCTATTCATCTCAGTGTTCTCAACAAAATCCAAAGGAGAATCTGCAATGTAATTAATCCCAATCTGGCAAGCTAGACTCCAGTCACTTTTTCATCAATGAGAAGTGGCTTTCGTCTGTTGCTTCTATAAATATTTTCACGGCTTCTGCTCCAACGAGTTTAGCTCCTTGGTGCCCATTTGGCACAAATTTATTCAAGCTACTAAACTGTCAACTAGGTCCCACCCTTTTACAGTAAAAACAATAAAATGTAACATCAACTTCTACTCTACCAGCTTCTTTTCTCACACTTCCTGTCTGTGGAACTCCCTTCCATATACATGCTTTCCTGATAGCTACAATCACAAAGAGTTTAAATGCAATGTCAATTGCCATCTCTTATCTCTTTGATTCCTATCCTTTCACTGATACCCCCTGTATCTTGTTTTTCTCCCTTTCCACTCTACTCTCACACAGCTCTCTTCAGGCCAGTGTTTCTATTCTTGTCTTACCCCTTTTCTGACACAGACTCTTTCTCTTCACTCTCCTTTTATGTAACCCTCTGTGCACCAGTGGCAGTATTGCCTTGCTTGGGATGAAATGGTTATAAGGAAAAAAAAATCAGTAAATAAACTTACTAATGAGGAGTTTGGAAATTGGAACAAATTTTGTCTTTGAACAACAGCTGAATCATCTACTGGATCTTTTTCCTATTTCCAACTAGGATTTAGCTAACCACTCTAGCAGACAGTTATAGTCAGGTGTGAATGGCTATATTACAATGATGTTTCATTGTCTTACATCAAATGTAATATACACAAAATTAATGCTCTTCTGTCACAATAGCTGTTGTAGTAGTAGTAGAAAAAACACATCATAACTCACCATTTTATTGTTGATAGATTGAAAGTTATTGAGACATAGTATGAAGAAGTTGAACAAGAAGCAATGTTTTCTTATTTCAGATCTTTTGACTACTGCACAAAATAGCAAAGAAACTATGCATGAATACTTTGTCAATACTTTACTGTTTTTATTTATCTATGACCAGATCCATATCAGTACTTGATAACATATACATTTTTAATGTATCTTTATTACTAAGTTACTGAATATGAGAAATATATCCATTGATCACGCAAGTTATGACTCTCTTTATGTAATGTTGCTGAATATATAAGATTACTTACTGATGATATGACAGACTGTGATATCACCATTCCTGTTATATCAATGATGAAATAGTAGAGAGAAATGAGAATTGTTACATGTTAAGTGTAACAAAAGAAAAAAAAATGATTAACCAAAACTCAGAGTTAAATCACATACAAATATTTAATATATGAATAACACAAAATGATATATGTACAAAATTTACAATTTTTTTCTTTCTGTTTTCATGTTGTTTGACTAATTATATCATCCAGTCCTTTGCTGTTTCCATCTATGTTAGTAAGCCAATAGTTGTTGTCATGTATGACAATTCTAGCCGAATAAGACCTCTTCCACCTTCTTTACAGGGTATGTATAGATGGTCTACATCAGCCTTGGATGATGCATCTTATGCTTAGAAAGAAGCTTTCTTGTTTTAGAAACCATTCGCCTGATGTTGTTTAAAGTCCAGTTTGAGATATTGTAACTATATTATACCACTGGGATTACAAGGCTATTAATGGCCATAATTCTGTTCTGAGAATTCAATTCAGTTTTTAATATCAGTCGCAGCCTTCTATAGTATTCTTTATGCACTATTTCTTTCATTTTTTTATGGTGAACTTTTCACTCTCATTTACACCTAGATTTACCTCCTGCTTTGGGACTTTTAACTTACTTGATCTAGCATTGGCTGCAAAACATAACCATGTTTAAAAAAAGTCAGGTTTATTCATTTGCAATAAAGATCTATTGGTGACGTCATTGTTATGAGGTGTACAATTTAAGATTTCCTACTTCCTCATTCATAGAATGACTATACATATAAATTTATGCATTCAGTATTTATTTCAATATCAATATAATGATTATGTTCTTCATAAATTAGTTTAAAGTTCTATGAAATGTACTCAGTTTATCTAAATTCTAAAAATCTAACGAAATGATAGCATCTGAATTGTTCTTTTTGGAAGGGATTCTTGGTCAGGCTGAGAATTTTTCAACACCCACTATATATTTAAGCAGATTTTTATTATCTCTAAAAATTCAACAATACTTTCTAAACAGCCTAATGTTTTCAGTACATTTGAGTTTATTTTAGATCTAAATCATATAAGGTATATTATGAGATGTTTTACATTCCTTCACAGTAAAATTAAAGGGTCACAATGTCTCTATTGTTCATCAAGCTACCAAGTGCTGACTAATTGGGATGATTCACAGTACTTTATTTACATTGTTAAAACTAGCAGAACCAATAGAAATTCTTCAGTATATATCCTTACAGTTTATGTATAAGATACTAAATATAATTAAATATTAAAAAAAATATTATTTCATTTTAAATATTGCTTTTATCTATTTATGGATTTATTCAATTGATTAAAAAACATCTTTTATTAAAAAAGAAAGTAGAAAATAATTACTACCCTTAACAACTAGCAGATATTCAGTCAGTCAGTTAAAGTGCCATACGTGATACACGCTTGGGCGATCATGTCTCGAAAGAGACATGATTGACTGGGCAGGAGATTATCCCGCAGTAGGTTGCCATTGCTTTCTGCGGTAGACTGGTTGCCGACCAAGGCTATAGAACCCAATCTGTCCTGCTATTTAACCCATAACTGGAAGGAAGAGACAGATTAATACCTTTCCCAAAGGTATTTGCACGTAAGTGAATACTATGGATTCAATTGGAATTCGAACTCGGCTCCCCGGTTTCTCGTTCCAAGCCGATATCCACTGTACCACAACGCACATCCAGATATTCAGTACAAATATTTAAACCAATCTAAATATAATAATAATCCCCTTTTTATTTAAAACATGCCTTTTCATAATTTTTCTCTAGCAAAATCATCAATTATTTAAAAGAAAGGAGTGCAGCTTAATTTGTCCCTTTCTATACATAGAAGACTAAGTGCAGACAGTCTATCTTACAGCATGTTTCAAGTCTGTTTTTTATTCTATGAAAAAGCTTCTAAGTAATTTGTAACCATCAGGCATAGAAATAATCATAAAATGCTTTCTATATTTAGAAAAGTTTAATGAATTTTGTCTTTGAAGATTCTTTGATATAGAAACTTGTGGCTAACATGTCCCTCTTTTGGATAATTTTGCTTCACATAAACATGAAAATGTTTCAACTACAGGTTGCTATCAACATCATCAGGATATTCTTGAATAATTGCTGTTACGGCATCACAAAATTACTCCTCTGATGAATTTAAATCTACTAGAAATGGAAATTTATCTGCAACATTATTATAAACTGTTGATATTTTATTCAAGTTCATGTAAGCTACATCCAAAATAGAAATAAATGATTTTACTCTAAATGTATTTTTGGGAGATAAGTTCTTCATCTGCGTTTGAATCACTTTGTAACATTTCAGAAGAAAGTCTTTAAAAGTTAATTTACCATACAATTATGAAAGTATTTTACAATTATTGTCATTATTACTATAACAATTACTTTTTATATTACTCTTAATGATAAAGAATAACTTTTATATATATATATATATATATATATATATATATATATATATATATGTGTGCGTATATTAATCTGTATATGTGTCTGTATGCCAGTGTATGTCTGTATACTCATCTATTTGTTCATGTACAGATGTTTGTAGGTTTGTATGTGTGTGTTCATGTCTTCTCCTCATTTAATACATGAATAAATTATTTGTTAAACTTAGAATTTAAAATTCACAATAAAAATACAGTGAATCTAATAGTCAATTAATAATGCTGATCTCAGTTTAATCAAATATTAATATTAATACCCCAAAATTGATTTTAAAGTCTGTTCTCATATTCTTCAAATTAGAAATTAATTTATTTTGATTGGTCTGCACTATCTATATAACAATGTCACCGTGATTAAGGGGGTTGGGCTAGTTTTTAACCTTTTAAAATCCTTCAACTTGAAATAAACCTCATCACTTGATAAGACACAAAGTAGTGTCGAAAAGAAAATAGCTGCTTTTGTAGTGATATTATAATATATTTATGTTATAATTTCTAAATATATATATATATAATTATTTCATTACTTAGTTTTTGGTCATAATTAAATTAGACCAGTACACAGTTGTATTAAAAATTGTTCAATACAATTATATTGAAGAACTTTTGAATACTTTTCACTTGTAAACAAGTTATTGCATGACCTAGGTTTCTACAATGTAGTGTCATCACTACATGTGCATTGTGATGCAGTGGATATCGGCTTGGAATGAGAAATCGGGGTGCCAAGTTCGAATTCCAGTTGAATTCATTACATTCACTTACGCGCAAATACCCTTGGGAAAGGTATTCATCTGTCTCTTCCTTCCAGTTATGGGTTAAATAACAGGACAGATTGGGTTCTAAAGGCTTGGCTGGTAACCAGTCTACCACAGAAAGCAATGGCAACCTACTGCGGAAAAATCTTCTGCCTAGTCAGTCATGTCTCTTTCGAGACATGATCCCCCAAGCGTGTTTCACATATGGCACTTAACTGACTGACTGAATGTCATCAGGTGCTTTGCAATAACTGATTTTTACAGGGATTTTTTTAAGAATGCTCATATAACAGAAAATTTTTTCAAACACACAATCTTCAAAATTATAAGTTATAACATTGTCATCCATGGTTGTATGACCCTAATGTGTGTGTGTGTGTGTGTGTGTGTGTGTGTGTGAATATAATTAAATATACATATGCATGCACATATATAAATATTTTGCTGGTGCTAATAAAAACATGACTCAATGTAATATAACAGAGCTATTAAGTATATGTAAATAAACATGTAATATATTACATCTATAGACATATATATATATATATATATATGTGTGTGTGTGTGTGTGTATGTATATATTATATGTATATTTATTACTATATATATATATATATATATAAGAGTAAGAACAAATGGAGTAAAAATTCCCTGTTTGTAGCATTTACTTTTTAAAAGTGCTCAATACAAAGTAGAGCAACATATTATTATAAGATTTTTATTTTAAGTCATCATGATAAAAACATTTTTCATCACTACACAAAAAATTTTATGTTTCAATATAATAAATTCTACTTTGTCATGTGATCTATGATAACTGGTAATAAAAATGATTTTTTTTTAAATTTAAAAACAATTCGTTACCCTTTTTTCAACAGTTAAAAGTGGGGTATAAAGTCATAATTAAAAATAAACTTGTGGGTATATCTTGATTAACCAATTTAAAGTCAGATATATGCTAAATAGACCAAAGAAATGAATTAAAAGTGACATGACAACATAGTATATTTTTTACCTTAAAATATAGTTAAAATTTTTTTTTACTTTAATGAAAAACAATTATGTATTCCAATTTTATAGCCATTAGACTATAATGGTCAACCATCAATGAATAACTAGCAGTATAGCGCGGCATTGATCGGGTGTAATGAAAGCTTTAAAACTAATCCATGGTCCTGGAGCTTAGATTCTTTGGATGTTGGCACGAAAGACTAAATAGCAAAAGTTGTTTCCAGTTAAAGCGAAACTGTAGACTGAAAGAAAAATGAATGGATGTAAATCAAATTTTGATTTCCTGGTATTGATATCAAATGAGTTTTTTTTCATTGTAAACTGAATTTTGAAAGCTAAATAAGTCCTCTGAGTAAATGGCCAAGACTAAGAACTACAATTATACCTACTTAAAGCCAAACCCAAACCAAAAACTAAAATAGAAGAGCTGAAAAAAATACAGACATACAGGCAGATAAAAAGACACACACAAACATCTTGCCTTTTTTATATATATATTATCGATTTTCTGCACTATTGTCAGGATTGCAACCTTGAAACTACTGAATATCATTTCTTATGTCTTTGTCTATGAGTGTATCAAATTTGATTAAAATTGGACCACTCCTTCTATAACCCAATTTTTTTGATTATTGATTTTCTATTTTTATCGGGGGTACCTTGACACAAAACCTAGCTAAGAACACTCGCAGACGCTTATAGTACAACTGTGTAAATCTTCAAGAAAATTGGTTCAGCCATTTCGGAGTCTATAGGTAATGGACACACAGACACACATACACACACACACACACAGACAAAGTTCCATTTATAAATAAGTTTAGATTTAGATAACTTGTTAATTTGTGTTATTAGCAACTTTTTTCGGATGTGCGTTGTGGCGCAGTGGATATCGGCTCAGAAGGAGAAATCGGGGAACCGAGTTCGAATTCCAGTTGAATTCATTGCATTCACTTACGCGCAAATACCCTTGGGAAAGGTATTAATCCGTCTCTTCCTTCCAGTTATGGGTTAAATAACAGGACGGATTGGGTTCTATAGCCTTGGTCGGCAACCAGTCTACCGCAGAAAGCAATGGCAACCTACTGCGGGATAATCTTCTGCCCAGTCAGTCATGTCTCTTTCGAGACATGATCGCCCAAAGCGTGTATCGCGCATGGCACTTGACTGATATAGATATTCCAGTTTTTATTTAATCAACAGGCCCCTTTAAGAAGCTACCTGAATATAAAACAAAAAGCACTTCAACAAATGGAACGCCATATTTTGCTACATACATAATACTTTTGTCGTTGCAATATCCTCCACAACTGTCAATAATGATAAGCCTAAGTGTCAGTATATTGTGACTTGTTAGGCTAACTCAACCACCTTCAACCTCAGAACTTATTTCTTATTTAGCATGGATCTAACTTTTAATTGGTTAATAGAGAAAAATCCACAAGTATATTTTTTACTCCAGCCTTATGCACCCCCTTTTAACTGTTGAAAAAAAGGTAATGAATTGTTTTTAAATTTCCCTAAAAATCATTTTCATCACTAGTTACCAACCATCATCTGATGAAGCACAATTCATAGTATTGAAACATGAAAGCTGTTGTATAGTGATGTAAACTGTTTTTATTATAATCATTTATAATAAAAATATAATAATATATAACATTATAATAATAATAATAATTTTATTTTAAATAGGTTTTTTTCCTTTTATGCACTGATAGTGCTTTTAGGAAATGGATGATAATGGTTCTCAACAATTTTCTGTGTTTTGTAGATCAAAGCAATGTTTGTGTTTTTACTATCCCTCCCAGTCCCTCTTCTGTCAACCATTTACACAAGCTTGTTAGGAAGGTTGATTATGACTCTCCACACCTTCCTATCCTTTGTAGCGCTAAGCAATACTTGTCTTTTTACTATGTCTCCCAATCACTATTTTACCATCCATTTACACAAGCTTGTTAGATAGGTTGATCATGAATCTCCACATTTTCCTATCCTTTGTAGTTTTAAGCAATGTTTGTTTTTTTACTATCCCTCCTAGTCCCTGTTATGCCAATGATTTACACAAGATTCTTAGGTAGGTTGATTATGGCTCTCTACA
Source organism: Ascarosepion bandense (assembly GCA_037127315.1). Taxonomy (NCBI): domain Eukaryota; kingdom Metazoa; phylum Mollusca; class Cephalopoda; order Sepiida; family Sepiidae; genus Ascarosepion; species Ascarosepion bandense. Next base: position 619,299 of record JBBBDQ010002539.1, on the reverse strand, counting down.
ACTTCCTATTCTTTGTAGTTGTAAACAATGTTTGTCTTTTTACTATCCCTTTCAGCCCATCCTGCCATCCATTTACATAAACTCATTAAGTTGGTTGATCATGACTCTCCACAACTTCCTATTCTTTTTAGTTCTAAACAATGTTTGTCCCTTTACTACCTTTTGCAGTCTCATCCATTTATACAAGTTTGTTACATTGATTATTCATTGTTTTCTTCTATTACTTTTACTCTATGTCCTGTGGGTGTCAAATTTTCCAAGCCCTCTTTTCTCATGATATGTTACAGAAATTTCAACTGTGTCTTTCTAAGTAAAAGTATCCTTTTTGTTTCCATTTTCTTTAAAACTGGATGGTAAATAGATTGTTAACTAATATGATAAATAGATTGTTAACTAATTGATAAATGTCTTGCAATGGAATAAATATGGTTACTAACAAATGTATTTAAGATTTGTCTGCTGTTATTGATTCCTAACAATATATTGGTTAATTGGTAAAAAAGAGGAACACTTGACCAATGACAGACACACCTAAGTTGATAAAGTTGGATTTAATTCATTCCTTGTAGTAATAATCAATTTGATAAACTAGCACTATAGCCCGGCGTTACTCGGGTGTAATGAAAGCTTTAAAACTAATCCATGGTCCTGGAGCTTAGATTCTTTGGATGTTGGCATGAAAGACTAAAAAGCAAAAGTTGTTTCCAGTTAAAACGAAACTGTAGACTGAAAGAAAAATGAATGGATGTAAATCAAATTTTGATTTCTTGGTATCGATATCAAATAAGATTTTTTTCGTTGTAAACTGAATTTTGAAGGTTAAATATGTCCTCTGAGTAAATGGTATTATGGCTGAGACTAAGAACTACAATTATACCTACTTAAAGCTAAACCCAAAGCAAAACTAAAATAAAAGGGCTGAAAAGAATACAGACATACAGGCAGATAAACAGACACACACACAAACATCTTGCCTTTTATATATATATATATTATCGATTTTCTGCACTGTTGTAAAAACTGCAACCTTGAAACTACTGAATATCGTTTCTTATGTCTTTGTCTATGAGTGTATCAAAAATTTCCTTCTATAACCCATTTTTTTCGATTATCGATTTTCAATATTTATCGGGGAACCCTTGACACAAAACCTAGCTAAGAACATTCGCAGACGCTTATAGTACAACTGTATAAATTTTCAAGAAAATTGGTTCAGCTGTTTCGGAGTCTATAGGTAACAGACACACACACACACACACACACACACACACACACACACACACACACACACACACACAAACGCGCGCACACACACACACACACACACACACAGACAAAGTTTCATTTATAAATAAGTTTAGATTTAGATAAATTCAGAGAGGAAGTTTCAAAGTAAGAGAAAATTGCAGATTTAATTGAAGTTGTAAATTCAGGATTTATGATTATTAATAATTTCTCAATGTTATGCTGCTTGACATTGTTATGCAACAGTCACACAATATATAAAAAAACAAAATTTCAATGGACATTATTAGATAAAAACTACTTATAAAATTTACATCTGAGCTTAAAATCCAAATAATATTTTATCTTTTTGTAATATTTATATAAAATGTGATACAATATCATTTATTGATGCAAAACAATATGAAATTGTTAATTAATAAGATGATTTAATAATGTAAATACAAAGTGTGAAGTGGTTTAATGAGATAATTAAACAAAAGTTGTTAGCATTATTTATATTCAGACTAATAACCTCAATTTCGTAGTTATTATCACTTGGTCACATTCTCTCCACATTTCTGAGATGAAGAGTTATTATTTACATTATTTACATTGTGACTAATATCACCCTCTTTGTTGGTATCATCACAGAATTTTGGCCATTGTGATAACAATAACAAAGATATGGAGAATAGCCCAAGCATAAATAATGAAAATATGTTAATATTCAGTTATAATAATATTCTAGAAAAACATATGTCAATTATTTACATCTATTTTTTGAAATTTTGATATAAATCTTGATTACATAGAATCACTTGCAAGGTTTCTTACTAGGAAAGTTGGTTTACTGTATGGTGCTAGACAATTTTTCTTGCCAGAATCTGTTTTACATATTTATAAGTTTACCTTTTCCTTGTGTTGAATATTACTACCACATATATACTGCTACTGTGGTAATATATTTAGAGATTCTTGATAAAATCCAAGGAAGAATTTGCAATGTTATTGGTCCTAACCTGGTATCTTAGATACAGCCAGTTTCCCAACTGTCATAATGTAGCATGCCTCTGTCTTTTCTATAAATACTTTCAAAAAAACTGATCTGATGAATACCAGACTTTATGAATTTAATTGCAGTACAATATGGGTGACAAGGTTTCATCGGCTAGATGATTGATCCTTTTCTATAAATACTTTAATGATAATTGTTCTGATGAACTTTCCTCTATAGTATCTAAACTTTATGAATTTAAGTGCAGTACTAGATTGGCAAAAAAGGTTTCATCATTTTACAGTTAAAATGGCTAGATGATTGATCCTTTTTTTATAAATGCTTTCATGATAATTGTTCTGGTAAACTTTACTCTATGGTACTAAGAATTTATGAATTCAAGATCAGTTCTATATTGACAATGAGGTTTCATCATTTTACAGTTAAATTGGCTAGATGATTGATCCTTTTCTATAAATACTTTTATGGTAATTATTTTGATGAACTTAACTCTATGGTACCTAGACTTTATGCATTTAAGTGTAGTATTACATTGGCAACAAGGTCTCATCATTTTACAATTAAATTGACTAGATGATTGATTCTTTTCTATCATTCAACCACGGCAATGGTTGAACATATTCTTAAGTCTGACATTGAGTGAATCTAGGCAGCTTTCAAGCTTCACCACTAATTCAGTTCTCAACCAAATTTCAAACAGTTTACAAAGTTAGATAGGACACCTCCTTAGCTACATTTTGAAAAAAAATTTCAATTTTGGTTCAGTAGAAAAAAGTTATATCACAATATATGAAGTCCAAAAAGGGAGACTAACTACATTAGTGAGTGAGTGAGTGAGTGAGTGACTAATGTTTCTAATAATAAATCTTATTCTTTATAATTTCTTTTCTGTTTAATATTTTTGAATGCAGTTTTCAATATTTAAATTCTGATGATATCTTTTATCATTTTTGCCTACCAAACTTTGCTTATCACTTGTCATTTTTTTCAGAATTGTTTATCAGATTTTATCATAAATAATTAATTTTTTATTGTTTTTTAATCAACTGCATATAAACTTATTTTCTTTTTGATATTTTTGAATGTAGTCTTCAGCATTAAACTTATATTAAATTAATAGCAGTGCCTTAAAAAATCATGGATTACATGAAAAAATGCGCGCATGAAAAGTAATATTCTTAAGATTATATTACACCTGGAAAAGAACAGGACAAGTTATTAAACCTGGAAAAGTAAAGGACAAGATATTTTAGTAAAGTAAAAAATAAAAAATTTCTTACTTCAAATATTGCAGCTAAAAATAAAATTTGAATTATTTTTAGCTGCAATATTTTAAGTAAAAAATTTCTTATTTTTTACTTCACTAGAATATCTTGTCCTGTTCTTTTCCAGGTTTAATATAATCTTAAGAATATTACTTTTCATGCATGAATAATTATTTTTCCATGTAATAAATACTTTCATAGTAAATGCTCTGATGAACTTTCCTTTTTGGTACCAAGACATTAAGTGCAGTACTAGATAGGCAACAAGTTCTCATCATTTTATAGTTGAAATATAATCATAAATTCTATGCTAACAGTTTCTTCTGTCACATTTCTCACTTATGTAACTCTCTTGCTTTCCAGTTAACTTTGATCTCCAAAAATTTAAATGCAATGTCAATCACATATCTTCTGTTGTCTTAATTCTTGTTTTTCTGTTGCTCTTTCTCCTTAATAATGTTTTCTTTTACACATATTATCAAACAATCAGTAGTGCATTATATCTTAGTGTCTTTATTGCCTTATTATTAATATAGAATAAGAAGTGAGATTGAAAGATTTCTACTCTAACGGTTTATTTTCTTGCACTTCCCACCTGTGGTATGACTTCCCATTTACAGCTGCAATCTCCAAAAATTTAAATGCAACATCAATTGCCATCTTCTATCTTCTTGAATCTTATTCATCTTTTATCCTTTCCTCAATACCCAATTTACCCAGTCTTTTCTCTCACTGCACTGTTACCCCATGCACACTAGTGGCAGTCCCACCTTGCTTGGGGTGAAATGATTAAAAAAATCTTGTCTTCTCCAATAGTATATAATAATCTTACATACAATACTTAGTTACTAATATGGATTTAAGTATTACTTTATAAGTATAAACACACACACACACACACACACACACACACACACACAGAGTTCATCAAAATCTATAAACTGTTCCCAAAAGTATATCTTAAGTGGGCTAGCAACCATGTACACAAATATTCGTACAAGATCACTAAAGTTTAAAAACTGATAACATTTGAAAAGAACCAGCACTAAAAAATTGCAAATATCTTTCATGACCACATCTGTTTTTCTGACATTTCTGACCACAATCTATTTGCTACTAACCAGATTGTACTGAATAAGAATATTAAGCATTAATTAAATAGAGAAGCATTTAATAGTACAAATTAGTATTGTGTAAGCAAGAAAATCGGGACTTCAGTTTGTATTAAAAATTGCCTTGAAATAAACTCATTCTTTTTTTTTTCAAATATAAGACACTCAATTATAAGATATTTTAACATTTATTCTATTTGGATACTTACAGGCAAAGATAACAGGAATAAAAATCATTCACTTAAAGGCCATACATGATACAAACTTGGGCGACCATGTCTCAAAAGTGACATGACTAACTGGGTAGAAGATTATCCTGCAGTAGGTTGCCATTACTTTCTGCAGTAGACTGGTTGCTAGCCAAGGCTATAGAACCCAATCTGTCCTGTTATTTAATCCATAACTGGAGAGAAGAGACAGATTAATACCTTTCCCAAGGGTATTTGTGTGTAAGTGAATGCAAGGAATTCAACTGGAATTCAAACTTGGCTCCCTGATTTCTTCTCCTGAGTCAATATCCACTTCACCACAATGCACATTGTAATATAATTATTATGGATATAATATATATAGGAATATAAGTATTTATACTTACAATCACAGGTACAAAACTTGGGACAAACATTTAACAACATTTAGCGATATGAACTTGAACTTTCTGTACAGATGCTTTTAAAATTATTATGAAGTAACTTTTATAATTAATAATGCAATGAATATTTTTTAATGTTTCTAAACACTCCAATATTTATATTATAATATAGCAGATAACAAAACCAAACTACTTCATTTACTTTTTGATAAACAACCTATTTTTGCTTAATCTTCTCTTATATAATGTCAGTTTATAATAGCAATTTTAATCTATATAAAAGACAATCTGTGTGTGACTGTAATCTATGCACACCTACATTTTTTAAGCTACACAATTCAAACTTTCTAGGGACAGATATCTACAGGGAAGCCAAGTCGACACATACTTTTTGAGTTTAAGTTCAGCAATTTTCCCTTTCACACTTTTTGGCCAATGGAACCAATTGTTTACATCTGCTTTGTAAAAGATCTAAGATGGTTGCTAGATTATGTCACAGAAATCAAATCACGTGTCAAACACGACTAAAAAAAAAAGAGAGCTTTTATATTTAATTTTTATTCCGACTTTTTAAAATTCATTTGGTCAACAAAAAAATGAAAATATTTTCCCCGTAACTTTGAAATAAAAGAAATATTAAACAAAAAAGTGTTTTTTCAAACAAAAACAAAATATGTAAAAAAAAAAGTGCCAATGGTTAATTTAATTATTTAAGTCTTTTTTGATTTTTTTCAGATTTAATATTTCATACTTCAGAAAATAAAATTAAAAATAAATAAAGCTTTTTTCATTAAATATTTCATGCAGGAAATCAACTGTCTGTAATTCATGTGGCATTAATGTAACTTTTTTTCTAAAATTAAATGTCTACATTTTTAAATATTCTTCAAAAATTTCTGAAATTCATTTAGTCAACAAAAAATGTAAATATTTTCCCCCGTAATTTTGAAACAAAAACAAACACAATGTTGTTTACAATGCCACGCAAAACATCAAATCACGTTTCCACAAAACAAAAGAAAATATATTTTTTAATGGAATTTTTTAACAATTTTTAAACAACAATTTTTTATATAATTATTTTTTTATATAACTGAGTTTTAAGGTGAGGCGGCAACTACAAGTGCTCAGAAATTGCAACGCACTGCATTAATCATTTAATTAAAAAATGTTCTGAGTTGCATGGGCAACATCAGGCTATGATGCTAATAATTAATAAACAAAGATGTTTAAAAAAAGATTTGGTTTCATGCTATAGAAATAGAAATGATTTTTGAGTGCCATAGAAATAGAAGTTTTCTTTAAGTATTTACAATTTTCATTTGTCATTTAATTGCTAAAAGCATGATATAAGCTATAAGAACTTTTTTTATGAAGACCATATGAGGTACAACAAGTGAATTCCAGGAATACCTGTAGCCTGCTAATGTAATGGGGTAATGAATCACGTAAATATTTGTAACCAAGTACATGTAAACATCTTCCAATTTCTATTTTCTTGAAGGGCATACCACATGAGTCATTCATTGCTGAGTAGTAGAGAAAATTATGTGCTCATGTTATACTGTAAGCAAAAATGAGTGAAAGGAATCTGGATTAGTGGATGAACATCATATTTTGTGTAAAGATTGGTAAAAGTGCTAATAAAATGTTAACCTTATAAAAAAATAGCTTATGGTGAATATATTATGAAGAAATCAAGTATCTTTAAGTGACATAAGTATGTAGTAATGTAATTTGCACATCTCTGCACTGAGTGTGATAACATCCAAGGTCAGCTGTGTGTGAATTCACTGACTATGTTCTAAGATTCATCTCAATAACCAATATTAGGGCCATGGTCACCATCAACAAAACAATAGTGACAAATGCTTTTCAAGAAACTTGTTGGGTTAAGAAATTTCTGAAAACCCTGGTCATTAAATAAATTTAAAGATGCAATAGAGAAAAGATTCCTAAAAAACCCTGGTCATTGAATTTACTCAAAGATGGGATTGAAAAAACATTCCTGAAAAACCCTTGTCATTAAATTTACTCAAAGATAGGATGGAGAAAAGATATTGATAAACCCTTGTCATTAAATAAACTTAAAGATGTGATAGAGGAAAGATTCCTGAAAAACCCTTGTCATTAAATTTACTCAAAGATAAGATGGAGAAAAGATACTTGATAAACCCTTGTCATTAAATGCAGTTAAAAGGAAAAGGAATTTATCTATTCATCTCCTGTGTGATAAATTGAATTATTACAAGTAGTTCTGGAAAAGGCAAGAAGATATGTATTATAATGTAAGAAGTATCAGTCAAAAACATGAAGAGTAAATTCAAATGTTTATTGAAAGAGTTTTGAGAAATTGTTCAGAGGAGAAAACCTGAACTCTGATCAAACAATTAGAATCTCTGCAATGACAATACTACTGCATATGATACATTGTGAATTTGCAAGTTCTTGACTAAGATTCTATTACAAGTTCACCTTATTCACCAGACTAAGACACCAGTGGTTTTTAGTTTTTACCAAAATTGAAAACTAACCTGTAAAGACAAAGTTTTGATGACACCACTGATAGCAAATGAAAATTATTTCAGAAAATGAGTTTCATTAGGAATGTCTTCAGCATCACTACTTCACCAAATGAATAGCTTCACAATGGAAACTAATTGGAAGGTGACAACAGACAACAGTGACCAAATAGGCAATGAAATATCCAGAAATTACATTATCACACCTTATATTTACAATAAAAAGTAAGATAAAAAGAAATTCATCAATGAAAAATCTTTCAAAGCATCAAAGTAAAATTTTCAAACATCTTAAAATAATACAGAACTTGTAATAGAGCTTAGGAATATTTATAGGTAAAAGGAACTTCAGTCAAAATATGGCTTCTGTTTTTAATATTTGTATTTCTTTTTGATTAGCACTAAATATCTGTGTGTGTGTGTGTGTGTGTGTGTGTGTGTGTGTGTGCATAAAGCTGGGATTCAGAATGCTCTTGAAAGTGTATATAATACAATTATAAACACAGGGAGATGAATGAGAAATTATATAAATATATAAAATTTTGATAAAAATAGATGAATCACCATTCAGTAATGTCTTGCATTGTGGAATGGTATAACCAAATATTATTAGAGGCATCTATCTATCTATCTATCTATCTATCTATCTATCTATCTATCTATCTATCTATCTATCTATCTATCATGGTCTGTTCATATCTATCTATCTATCTATCTATCTATCTATCTATCTATCTATCTATCTATCACGGTCTGTCATCTATCTATCTATCTATCTATCTATCTATCTATCTATCTATCTATCTATCTATCTATCTATCATGGTCTGTTCTATCTATCTATCTATCTATCTATCTATCTATCTATCTATCTATCTATCTATCTATCTATCATGGTCTGTTCATATCTATCTATCTATCTATCTATCTATCTATCTATCTATCTATCTATCTATATATCACGGTCTGTTCATATCTATCTATCTATCTGTCTATCTATCTATCTATCTATCTATCTATCTATCTATCTATCTATCTATCTATCACGGTCTGTTCATATCTATCTATCTATCTATCTATCTATCTATCTATCTATCTATCTATCATGGTCTGTTCATATCTATCTATCTATCTATCTATCTATCTATCTATCTATCTATCTATCTATCTATCACAGTCTGTTCATATCTATCTATCTATCTATCTATCTATCTATCTATCTATCTATCGGTCTGTTCATATCTATCTATCTATCTATCTATCTATCTATCTATCAGTCTGTTCATATCTATCTATCTATCTATCTATCTATCTATCTATCTATCTATCTATCACGGTCTGTTCATATCTATCTATCTATCTATCTATCTATCTATCTATCTATCTATCTATCTATCTATCACAGTCTGTTCATATCTATCTATCTATCTATCTATCTATCTACATATAAAATTCTGTAACTTTCATTAATCCATCTGTCCATCCATCTGTCTGTCCATCTGTCTGTTCATCTGTCCATCACACTCTATAAAAAAGCTATACATTGACCGATCAAAACCAAATTTTAGAGAGAAGTGCAAACAGATAAGGGAGTAGAAAGTACAGTTGGTTTTACTAGGATGCACAGTTTAATACAATAAATTTTTATTCATTTTTTTTTAATTAAATGTTTTACTACTTAACATACAAAATATTTCCACTATTTTAAAAACAATTTAATGATTAAAATAACAAATACTTATTTAATAAAAATGGAATTATTGTTTTTTTTGGTAAATCTATTTTTTAAACTTTTTTATATGAACAATTCAGTTGAATTCCAGTTGAATTCCTTGCATTCACTTAGGCACAAATACCCTTGGAAAGGTGTTAATCCATCTCTTCCCTCCAGTTATGGGTTAAATAATAGGACAGATTGGGTTCTATAGCCTTGGCTGGCAAACAGTATACCGCAGAAAGTAATAGCAACCTATTGTGTTATAAACTTCTACCCAGTCAGACATGTCTCTTTTGAGACATGATTGGCAAAAAGCATGTATCACATATTGCACTTAACTGACTGACTGATTGGATGAACATTAGTAAAATAAAAAATGTTGTATGCTCAAGTGTAATAAATCCTAAGGATTTATTCTTTTGTACTTAAAAGGAAAAAAATAAATTTCCTTAGAAAATATTGTTTACCATTAAGTCCTATAAAATTAAATTAAATTAAAGAAATTATTAAATAGGGTTTTTGTCAAAGCATTTTTCCAAACAAATCAGCTTATTCAAATCTCATCAATTGGTTTATGAAATTGAAATAAAAGTAGAGTCAGTAAATCACAATAAAAAATGCTTTCAGTAAATTCAACAATACTAAATACTGTGAGGATTTCAACACACTGAAAAATTCTAGTTATATAAAACTTTATTAGATATTAATTGTGAATCCAAATAAGAGCTTGCTTGGATGAGAAGAACTTACAAAACAATAATTAGTTTAGTCTAAATCAATTAGCATTTGGATTTATCCCTAATTTTCCATCAGTTATAGATAAGGAACAACCTGACATGGAGGCTTCATATTCTGATATAATACATCAAAATATGAATGCTCTACACAATGCTGGATAAAATTATATATTGCTGCAGAACCAAGTGGAAAGATCAGGAGAATCCTCAGGCATAATGTATTCATTTATGCTGATGTAGTATATATATATATTTTTTTTTATCATATCACCCCAAGCAAGGTGATAACGCCACTGATGCACAGGGGGCTATGTAAGGGTAAAAAGAATAGAAAAGTGAAAGCCAGAAACCACATCTTAAACAGGGAACAAGGGATGAGCCTCTTCATCTGTTCAATAGATGTGGGTGGAGTGTGAACCGGGCAATAGTTTAGTCTATCTACTCCGATTGAAAAAAAATAAAGAGAGAAAAGAGTGAAAAGATTGGAAAAGAGAAAACCGGAAACCGCATCCTAAGCAGGAAACAAGGGATGAGCCTCTTCACCTGTTCAATAGATGTGGGTGGAGTGTGAACTGGGTGATAGTTCAGTCTATCTACTCAAATTGAAAAAAAAAGAAAGAAAGAAAAGAGTGAAAAGATTGGAAAAAAGAAAACAGGAAACAAGGGATGAGCCTCTTCACCTGTTCAATAGATAATGAGGATAAAGTTTATTATCACAGAAAAAGTTTTTTAAAGCTGTATTTAGTAAAAATGGACAACTTGTCTTGGGATGCTATGAAAGCAGAGCCAGTGCAAGAGTTTCGTGCTCACTACCCTGAATCTGTGATATTCTTTGAATCCATGATATCACCTGAACCTATACGTGGCCACCACTCTAATACATCTCAATTTTCATTCAGTAGTATTAATAAAAAAAACAACCTTTATTTTAATCTAATTATGTACAATAATGGATCATATGAGAGGGGCTCATGTGACACCTAATCTTTGATACACATCACCCCACTCTACTACATCTCAATTTTCATAAGTTAGTATTCATATAAATACAAATTTTATTCTACCTTAATTATGTACAATAATGGATCATATGCAAGGGTCTCATGGGACCCTCAATCAATGATACACAGCACCCACTCTACTACATCTCAATTTTCATAAGGTAGTATTCATATAAATACAAATTTTATTCTACCTTAATTATGTACAATAATGGATCATATGCAAGGGTCTCATGGGACCCTCAATCAAAGATACACAGCACCCACTCTACTACATCTCAATTTTCATAAGGTAGTATTCATATAAATACAAATTTTATTCTACCTTAATTATGTACAATAATGGATCATATGCAAGGGTCTCATGTGACCCTCAATCAATGATACACAGCCCCCACTCTACTACATATCAATTTTCATAAGTTAGTATTCATATAAATACAAATTTTATTCTACCTTAATTATGTACAATAATGGATCATATGCAAGGGTCTCATGGGACCCTCAATCAATGATACAGAGCACCCACTCTACTACATCTCAATTTTCATAAGGTAGTATTCATATAAATACAAATTTTATTCTACCTTAATTATGTACAATAATGGATCATATGCAAGGGTCTCATGGGACCCTCAATCAATGATACACAGCACCCACTCTACTACATCTCAATTTTCATAAGGTAGTATTCATATAAATACAAATTTTATTCTACCTTAATTATGTACAATAATGGATCATATGCAAGGGTCTCATGTGACCCTCAATCAATGATACACAGCCCCCACTCTACTACATATCAATTTTCATAAGTTAGTATTCATATAAATACAAATTTTATTCTACCTTAATTATGTACAATAATGGATCATATGCAAGGGTCTCATGGGACCCTCAATCAATGATACACAGCACCCACTCTACTACATCTCAATTTTCATAAGGTGGTATTCATATAAATACAAATTTTATTCTATCCTAATTGTGTACAATAATGGATCATATGCAAGGGTCTCATGGGACCCTCAATCAATGATATACAGCCCCCACTCTACTACATCTCAATTTTCATAAGGTAGTATTCATATAAATACAAATTTTATTCTACCTTAATTATGTACAATAATGGATCATATGCAAGGGTCTCATGGGACCCTCAATCAATGATACACAGCACCCACTCTACTACATCTCAATTTTCATAAGTGAGTATTCATATAAATACGAATTTTATTCTGCCTTAATTATGTACAATAATGGATCATATGCAAGGGTCTCATGGGACCCTCACTCAATGAAACACAGACCCCACTCTACTACATCTCAATTTTCATAAGTTAGTATTCATATAAATACAAATTTTATTCTGCCTTAATTATGTACAATAATGGATCATATGCAAGGGTCTCATGGGACCCTCACTCAATGATACACAGACCCCACTCTACTACATCTCAATTTTCATAAGGTAGTATTCATATAAATACAAATTTTATTCTACCCTAATTATGTACAATAATGGATCATATGCAAGGGTCTCATGTGACCCTCAATCAATGATAGACAGCCCCCACTCTACTACATCTCAATTTTCATAAGGTAGTATTCACATAAATGCAAATTTTATTCTACCTTAATTATGTACAATAATGGATCATATGCAAGGGTCTCATGGGACCCTCAATCAATGATACACAGCACCCACTCTACTACATCTCAATTTTCATAAGGTAGTATTCATATAAATAAAAAATTTTATTCTATCCTAATTGTGTAAATTAATGGATAATATGCAAGTGTCTCATGTAACCCTCAATCAATGATACACAGCACCCACTCTACCACATCTCAATTTTCATAAGGTAGTATTCATATAAATACAAATTTTATTCTACCTTAATTATGTACAATAATGGATCATATGCAAGGGTCTCATGGGACCCTCACTCAATGATACACAGCCCCCACTCTACTACATCTCAATTTTCATAAGTTAGTATTCATATAAATACAAATTTATACTACCCTAATTATGTACAATAATGGATCATATGCAAGGGTCTCATGGGACCCTCACTCAATGATACACAGCCCCCACTCTACTACATCTCAATTTTCATAAGTTAGTATTCATATAAATACAAATTTTATTCTACCCTAATTGTGTACAATAATGGATCATATGCAAGGGACTCATGTGACCCTCACTCAATGATACACAGACCCCACTCTACTACATCTCAATTTTCATAAGGTAGTATTCATATAAATACAAATTTTATTCTACCCTAATTATGTACAATAATGGATCATATGCAAGGGTCTCATGTGACCCTCACTCAATGATACACAGACCCCACTCTACTACATCTCAATTTTCATAAGTTAGTATTCATATAAATACAAATTTTATTCTACCTTAATTATGTACAATAATGGATCATATGCAAGGGTCTCATGTGACCCTCACTCAATGATACACAGCCCCCACTCTACTACATCTCAATTTTCATAAGTTAGTATTCATATAAATACAAATTTTATTCTACCCTAATTATGTACAATAATGGATCATATGCAAGGGTCTCATGTGACCCTCAATCAATGATACACAGCCCCCACTCTACTACATCTCAATTTTCAAAAGGTAGTATTCATATAAATACAAATTTTATTCTATCCTAATTGTGTACAATAATGGATAATATGCAAGGGTCTCATGTGACCCTCAATCAATGATACACAGCCCCCACTCTACTACATCTCAATTTTCATAAGGTAGTATTCATATAAATACAAATTTTATTCTATCTTAATTATGTACAATAATGGATCATATGCAAGGGTCTCATGGGACCCTCAATCAATGATACACAGCACCCACTCTACTACATCTCAATTTTCATAAGGTAGTATTCATATAAATACAAATTTTATTCTACCTTAATTATGTACAATAATGGATCATATGCAAGGGTCTCATGTGACCCTCAATCAATGATACACAGCACCCACTCTACTACATCTCAATTTTCATAAGGTGGTATTCATATAAATACAAATTTTATTCTATCCTAATTGTGTACAATAATGGATCATATGTAAGGGTCTCATGTGACCCTCAATCAATGATAGACAGCCCCCACTCTACTACATCTCAATTTTCATAAGGTAGTATTCACATAAATGCAAATTTTATTCTACCTTAATTATGTACAATAATGGATCATATGCAAGGGTCTCATGGGACCCTCAATCAATGATACACAGCACCCACTCTACTACATCTCAATTTTCATAAGGTAGTATTCATATAAATAAAAAATTTTATTCTATCCTAATTGTGTAAATTAATGGATGATATGCAAGGGTCTCATGTAACCCTCAATCAATGATACACAGCCCCCACTCTACCACATCTCAATTTTCATAAGGTAGTATTCATATAAATACAAATTTTATTCTACCTTAATTATGTACAATAATGGATCATATGCAAGGGTCTCATGGGACCCTCACTCAATGATACACAGCCCCCACTCTACTACATCTCAATTTTCATAAGTTAGTATTCATATAAATACAAATTTTATACTACCCTAATTATGTACAATAATGGATCATATGCAAGGGTCTCATGGGACCCTCACTCAATGATACACAGCCCCCACTCTACTACATCTCAATTTTCATAAGTTAGTATTCATATAAATACAAATTTTATTCTACCCTAATTGTGTACAATAATGGATCATATGCAAGGGACTCATGTGACCCTCACTCAATGATACACAGACCCCACTCTACTACATCTCAATTTTCATAAGGTAGTATTCATATAAATACAAATTTTATTCTACCCTAATTATGTACAATAATGGATCATATGCAAGGGTCTCATGTGACACTCACTCAATGATACACAGACCCCACACTACTACATCTCAATTTTCATAAGTTAGTATTCATATAAATACAAATTTTATTCTACCTTAATTATGTACAATAATGGATCATATGCAAGGGTCTCATGGGACCCTCACTCAATGATACACAGCCCCCACTCTACTACATCTCAATTTTCATAAGTTAGTATTCATATAAATACAAATTTTATTCTACCCTAATTATGTACAATAATGGATCATATGCAAGGGTCTCATGTGACCCTCAATCAATGATACACAGCCCCCACTCTACTACATCTCAATTTTCAAAAGGTAGTATTCATATAAATACAAATTTTATTCTATCCTAATTGTGTACAATAATGGATAATATGCAAGGGTCTCATGGGACCCTCAATCAATGATACACAGCACCCACTCTACTACATCTCAATTTTCATAAGGTAGTATTCATATAAATACAAATTTTATTCAACCTTAATTATGTACAATAATGGATCATATGCAAGTGTCTCATGTGACCCTCAATTAATGATACACAGCCCCCACTCTACTACATCTCAATTTTCATAAGGTAGTATTCATATAAATACAAATTTTATTCTACCCTAATTATGAACAATAATATATCATATGCAAGGGTTTCATGTGACCCTCAATTAATGATACACAGCCCCCACTCTACTACATCTCAATTTTCATAAGGTAGTATTCATATAAATACAAATCTTATTCTACCCTAATTATGTACAATAATGTATCATATGCAAGGGTCTCATGTGACCCTCAATCAATGATACACAGCCCCCACTCTACTACATCTCAATTTTCATAAGGTAGTATTCATATAAATACAAATCTTATTCTACCCTAATTATGTACAATAATGTATCATATGCAAGGGTCTCATGTGACCCTCAATTAATGATACACAGCCCCCACTCTACTACATCTCAATTTTCATAAGGTAGTATTCATATAAATACAAATCTTATTCTACCCTAATTATGTACAATAATGTATCATATGCAAGGGTCTCATGTGACCCTCAATTAATGATACACAGCCCCCACTCTACTACATCTCAATTTTCATAAGGTAGTATTCATATAAATACAAATCTTATTCTACCCTAATTCTGTACAATAATGTATCATATGCAAGGGTCTCATGTGACCCTCAATTAATGATACACAGCCCCCACTCTACTACATCTCAATTTTCATAAGGTAGTATTCATATAAATACAAATCTTATTCTACCCTAATTATGTACAATAATGTATCATATGCAAGGGTCTCATGTGACCCTCAATTAATGATACACAGCCCCCACTCTACTACATCTCAATTTTCATAAGGTAGTATTCATATAAATACAAATTTTATTCTACCCTAATTATGAACAATAATATATCATATGCAAGGGTTTCATGTGACCCTCAATTAATGATACACAGCCCCCACTCTACTACATCTCAATTTTCATAAGGTAGTATTCATATAAATACAAATCTTATTCTACCCTAATTATGTACAATAATGTATCATATGCAAGGGTCTCATGTGACACTCAATTAATGATACACAGCCCCCACTCTACTACATCTCAATTTTCATAAGGTAGTATTCATATAAATACAAATCTTATTCTACCCTAATTATGTACAATAATGGATCATATGCAAGGGTCTCATGTGACCCTCAATCAATGATACACAGCCCCCACTCTACTACATCTCAATTTTCATAAGGTAGTATTCATATAAATACAAATCTTATTCTACCCTAATTATGTACAATAATGTATCATATGCAAGGGTCTCATGTGACCCACAATCAATGATACACAGCGCCCACTCTACTACATCTCAATTTTCATAAGGTAGTATTCATATAAATACAAATCTTATTCTACCCTAATTATGTACAATAATGGATCATATGCAAGGGTCTCATGTGAGCCTCAATTAATGATACACAGCCCCCACTCTACTACATCTCAATTTTCATAAGGTAGTATTCATATAAATACAAATCTTATTCTACCCTAATTATGTACAATAATGTATCATATGCAAGGGTCTCATGTGACCCTCAATTAATGATACACAGCCCGCACTCTACTACATCTCAATTTTCATAAGGTAGTATTCATATAAATACAAATTTTATTCCACCCTAATTATGTACAATAATGTATCATATCCAAGGGTCTCATGTGACCCACAATCAATGCTACACAGAGCCCACTCTACTACATCTCAATTTTCATAAGGTATGATTCATATAAATACAAATCTTATTCTACCCTAATTATGTACAATAATGTATCATATGCAAGGGTCTCATGTGACCCTCAATTAATGATACACAGCCCGCACTCTACTACATCTCAATTTTCATAAGGTAGTATTCATATAAATACAAATTTTATTCTACCCTAATTATGTACAATAATGTATCATATCCAAGGGTCTCATGTGACCCACAATCAATGCTACACAGAGCCCACTCTACTACATCTCAATTTTCATAAGGTATGATTCATATAAATACAAATCTTATTCTACCCTAATTATGCATACAATGTATCATATGCAAGGGTCTCATGTGACCCTCAATTAATGATACACAGCCCGCACTCTAAGCCACATCTCATCATAAGGTAGTATTCATATAAATACAAATTTTATTCTACCCTAATTATGTACAATAATGTATCATATCCAAGGGTCTCATGTGACCCACAATCAATGCTACACAGCGCCCACTCTACTACATCTCAATTCTCATAAGGTATGATTCATATAAATACAAATCTTATTCTACCCTAATTATGTACAATAATGTATCATATGCATGGGTCTCATGTGACCCTCAATTAATGATACACAGCCCGCACTCTACTACATCTCAATTTTCATAAGGTAGTATTCATATAAATACAAATCTTATTCTACCCTAATTATGTACAATAATGGATCAGTATGCAAGGGTCTCATGTGACCCACAACTAACATGATACATAGCGCCCACTCACTACATCTCAATTTTCATACAGTATGATTCATATAAATACAAATCTTATTCTACCCTAATTATGTACAATAATGTATCATATGCATGTCTCATGTGACCCTCAATTAATGATACACAGCCCGCACTCTACTACATCTCACTTTTCATAAGGTAGTATTCATATAAATACAAATTTTATTCTACCCTAATTATGTACAATAATGTATCATATCCAAGGGTCTCATGTGACCCACAATCAATGCTACACAGCGCCCACTCTACTACATCTCAATTTTCATAAGGTATGATTCATATAAATACAAATCTTATTCTACCCTAATTATGTACAATAATGTATCATATGCATGGGTCTCATGTGACCCTCAATTAATGATACACAGCTCGCACTCTACTACATCTCAATTTTCATAAGGTAGTATTCATATAAATACAAATCTTAATTTCCTACCCTAATTATGTACAATAATGTATCATATCCAAGGGTCTCATATGTGACCCACAATCAATGCTACACAGCGCCCACTCTACTACATCTCAATTTTCATAAGGTATGATTCATATAAATACAAATTTTATTCTACACTAATTATGTACAATAATGTATCATATGCATGGGTCTCATGTGTGACCCTCAATTAATGATACACAGCCCGCACTCTACTACATCTCAATTTTCATAAGGTATAGTATTCATATAAATACAAATCTTATTCTACCCTAATTATGTACAATAATGTATCATATCCAAGGGTCTCATGTGACCCACAATCAATGCTACACAGCGCCCCACTTACCACATCTCAATTTTCATAAGGTATGATTCATATAAATACAAATCTTATTCTACCCTAATTATGTACAATAATGTATCATATGCATGGGTCTCATGTGACCCTCAATTAATGATACACAGCCCGCACTCTACTACATCTCAATTTTCAAGGTAGTATTCATATAAATACAAATTTTATTCTACCCTAATTACATGTACAATAATGTATCATATCCAAGGGTCTCATGTGACCCACAATCAATGCTACACAGCGCCTACTCTACTACATCTCAATTTTCATAAGGTATGATTCATATAAATACAAATCTTATTCTACCCTAATTATGTACAATAATGTATCATAATGCATGGGTCTCATGTGACCCTCAATTAATGATACACAGCCCCCACTCTACTACATCTCAATTTTCATAAGGTAGTATTCATATAAATACAAATTCACATTCTACCCTAATTATGTACAATAATGGATCATATGCAAGGGTCTCATGTGACCCACACAATCAATGATACACAGCGCCCACTCTACTACATCTCAATTTTCATAAGGTATGATTCATATAAATACAAATCTTATTCTACCCTAATTATGTACAATAATGTATCATATGCAAGGGTCTCATGTGACCCTCAATTAATTATACACAGCCCGCACTCTACTACATCTCAATTTTCATAAGGTAGTATTCATATAAATACAAATTTTATTCTACCCTAATTATGTACAATAATGTATCATATCCAAGGGTCTCATGTGACCCTCAATCAATGCTACACAGCGCCCACTCTACTACATCTCAATTTTCATAAGGTATGATTCATATAAATACAAATCTTATTCTACCCTAATTATGTACAATAATGTATCATATGCAAGGGTCTCCATGTGACCCACAACTGTAATACACAGCGCCCACTCTACTACATCTCAATTTTCATAAGGTATGATTCATATAAATACAAATCTTATTCTACCCTAATTATGTACACAATGGTCATATGCAAGGGTCTCATGTGACACTCAATTAATGATACACAGCCCCCACTCTACTACATCTCAATTTTCATAAGGTAGTATTCATATAAATACAAATCTTATTCTACCCTAATTATGTACAATAATGGATCATATGCAAGGGTCTCATGTGACCCTCAATCAATGACAGCCCCCACTCTACTACATCTCAATTTTCATAAGGTAGTATTCATATAAATACAAATCTTATTCTACCCTAATTATGTACAATAATGTATCATATGCAGGAATTTGCGTGACCCACAATCAATGATACACAGCGCCCACTCTACTACATCTCAATTTTCATAAGGTAGTATTCATATAAATACAAATCTTATTCTACCCTAATTATGTACAATAATGGATCATATGCAAGGGTCTCATGTGGAGGCCTCAATTAATGATACACAGCCCCACTCTACTACATCTCAATTTTCTATAAGGTAGTATTCATATAAATACAAATCTTATTCTACCCTAATTATGTACAATAATGTATCATATGCAAGGGTCTCATGTGACACTCCAATTAATGATACACTGCCCCCACTCTACTACATCTCAATTTTCATAAGGTAGTATTCATATAAATACAAATTTTTATTCTACCCTAATTATGTACAATAATGGATCATATGCAAGGTCTACTCATGTGACCCTCAAATCAATGATACACAGCCTCTACTACATCTCAATTTTCATAAGGTAGTATTCATATAAATACAAATCTTATTCTACCCTAATTATATACAATAATGTATCATATGGGAATATATGTATGTTAAATCAATGATACACAGCGCCCACTCTATACATCTCAATTTTCATAAGGTAGTATTCATATAAATACAAATCTTATTCTACCCTAATTATGTACAATAATGGATCATATGCAAGGGTCTCATGTGAGCCTCAATTAATGATACACAGCCCCACTCTACTACATCTCAATTTTCATAAGGTAGTATTCATATAAATACAAATCTTATTCTACCTAATTATGTACAATAATGTATCTATATGCAAGGTCTCATGTGACCCTCAATTAATGATACACAGCCCGCCTCTACCTACATCTCAATTTTCATAAGGTAGTATTCATATAAATACAAATTTTATTCTACCCTAATTATGTACAATAATGTATCATATCCAAGGTCTCATGTGACCCACAATCAATGCTACACAGCGCCCACTCTACTACATCTCATTTTCATAAGGTATGATTCATATAAATACAAATCTTATTCTACCCTAATTATGTACAATAATGTATCACTGTACATGGATATGTGTGACCCTCAATTAATGATACACAGCCCGCCTCACTACATATAAGTTTTCAGCAGGTAGTATTCATGAAAATACAAATGTATTACCCTAATTATATTTAATAATGGGATATACTCAAGGGTCTCATGTGACCCACAATCAATGATACAGCGCCCACTCTACTACATCTCAATTTTTCATAAGGTATGATTCATATAAATACAAATCTTATTCTACCCTAATTATGTACAATAATGTATCATATGCATGGGTCTCATGTGACCCTCAATTAATGATACACAGCCCGCACTCTACTACATCTCAATTTTCATAAGGTAGTATTCACTTATAAATACAAATTTTTATTCTACCCTAATTATGTACAATAATGTATCATATGCAAGGTCTCATGTGACCCACAATCAATGCTACACAGCGCCCACTCTACTACATCTCAATTTTCATAAGGTATGATTCATATAAATACAAATCTTATTCTACCCTAATTATGTACAATAATGTATCATATGCATGGGTCTCATGCAGCCTCAATTAATGATACACAGCCATCACTCTACTACATCTCAATTTTCATAGGTAGTATTCATATAAATACAAATCTTATTCTACCCTAATTATGTACAATAATGTATCATATCCAAAGGTCTCATGTGACCCACAATCAATGCTATACAGCGCCCACTCTACTACATCTCCATTTTCATAAGGTATGATTCATATAAATGAAATTTTATTCTACACTAATTATGTACAATAATGTATCATATGCATGGGTCTCATGTGACCCTCAATTAATGATACACAGCCCGCACTCTACTACATCTCAATTTTCATAAGGTAGTATTCATATAAATACAAATCTTATTCTACCCTAATTATGTACAATAATGTATCATATCCAAGGGTCTCATGTGACCCACAATCAATGCTACACAGCGCCCTTCTACATCTCAATTTTCATAAGGTATGATTCATATAAATACAAATCTTATTCTACCTAATTATGTACAATAATATATCCTGCATGGGTCTCAATGATATCAATTAATGATACATTGCCTCTACACATCTCAATTTTCATAGGTAGTATTCATATAGAAATGCAAATTTTATTCTACCCTAATTATGTACAATAATGTATCATATCCAAGGGTCTCATGTGACCCACAATCAATGCTACACAGCGCCCACTCTACTACATCTCAATTTTCATAAGGTATGATTCATATAAATACAAATCTTATTCTACCCTAATTATGTACAATAATGTATCATATGTACATCGGTCTCATGTGACCCTCAATTAATGATACACAGCCACTCTACTACATCTCAATTTTCATAAGGTAGTATTCATATAAATACAAATCTTATTCTACCCTAATTAACGCAATAATGAATCATATTAAGGGTCTCATGTGACCCACAATCAATGATACACAGCGCCCACTCTACTACATCTCAATTTCCATAAGGTATGATTCATATAAATACAAATCTTATTCTACCCTAATTATGTACAATAATGTATCATATGCAAGGGTCTCATGGTGTTCTCAAATTAATAATCCTGACACACTCTACTACATCTCAATTTTCATAAGGTAGTATTCATATAAATACAAATTTTATTCTACCCTATTATATGCAATAATGTATCATATCAAGGGTCTCATGTGACCCACAATCAATGCTACACAGCGCCCACTCTACTACATCTCAATTTTCATAAAGGTAGATTCTTATAAATACAAATCTTATTCTACCCTAATTATGTACAATAATGTATCATATGCATATGGGTCTCATGTGACCCTCAATTAATGACACACAGCCCGCACTCTACTGCTCCTAATTTTCATAGGTAGTATTCATATAAATACAAATCTTATTCTACCCTAATTATGTACAATAATGGATCATATGCAAGGGTCTCATGTGACACACAATCAATGATACACAGCGCCCACTCTACTACATCTCAATTTTCATAAGGTATGATTCATATAAATACAAATGTGACTGCCTAATTATGTACAATAATGTATCATGTAGGGGTCTCATGTGACCTCAGTCAATAAATCTACTGACCGCACTCTACTACATCTCAATTTTCATAAGGTAGTATTCATATAAATACAAATTTTATTCTACCCTAATTATGTACAATAATGTATCATATACAAGGGTCTCATGTGACCCACAATCCAATGCCACCCAGCGCCCACTCTACTACATCTCAATTTTCATAGGTATGATTCATATAAATACAAATCTTATTCTACCCTAATTATGTACAATAATTATATATGCAAGGGTCTCATGTGACCCTCAATTAATGATACACAAGCCACTCTCTACATCTCAATTTTCATAAGGTAGTATTCATATAAATACAATCTTATTCACCTAATTATGTACAATAATGGATCATATGCAAGGGTCTCATGTGGCCCACAATCAATGATACTAACCACTCTACTACATCTCAATTTTCATAGGTATGATTCATATAAATACAAATCTTATTCTACCTAATTATGTACAATATTATCATATTTTAAAGGTCTCTGACCTCAATTAATTATACACAGCAGCACTCACTACATCTCAATTTTCATAAGGTAGTATTCATATAAAATACAAATCTTATTCTACCCCTAATTATATACAATAATGTATCATATCCAAGGAATCTCATGTGACCCCAAATCAATGCTACACAACTCCCACTCTACTACATCTCAATTTTCATAGTATGATTCATATAAATACAAATCTTATTCTACCTAATTATGTACAATAATGTATCATATGCAAAGAATCTCATGTGACCCTCAATTAATGATACACAGCCCGCACTCTACATCTCAATTTTCATAAGGTAGTATTCATATAAATACAAATCTTATTCTACCTAATTATGTACAATAATGGATCATGCAAGGGTCTCATGTGACTTACAATCAATGATACTGGCGCCCACTCTACTACATCTCAATTTTCATAATTTTCGATTCATATAAATACAAATCTTATTCTACCTAATTATATACAATAATAAATACATGTATATAAAGGTCTCATGTGACCTCAATTAATTATACACAGCCCGCACTCTCTACATCCTCAATTTTCATAAGGTAGTATTCATATAAATACAAATTTTATTCTACTCTAATTATGTGTATCATAAAGTCTCATGTGACCCTCAATCAATGATACACAGCCCCCACTCTACTACATCTCAATTTTCATAAGGTAGTATTCATATAAATACCAATTTTTATTCTACCCTAATTATGTACAATAATGGATCATATGCAAGGGTCTCATGTGACCCTCAATCAATGATACACAGCCCCCACTCTACTACATCTCAATTTTCATAAGGTAGTATTCACATAAATACAAATTTTATTCTACCTAATTATGTACAATAATGTATATATGCGAGGTCTCATGTGACCCTCAATTAATGATACACAGCCCCACTCTACTACATCCTCAATTTCATAAGGTAGTATTCATATAAATACAAATCTTATTCTACCCTAATTATGTACAATAATGTATCATATGCAAGGGTCTCATGTGACCCTCAATTAATGATACACAGCCCCCACTCTACTACATCTCAAATTTCATAAGGTAGTATTCATATAAATACAAATCTTATTCTACCCTAATTATGTACAATAATGTATCTCATATGCATGGGTCTCACTCTTGTTCCCTTCAATCAATGATACACAGCCCCCACTCTACTACATCTCAATTTTCATAAGGTAGTATTCATATAAATACAAATCTTATTCTGCCCTAATTATGTACAATAATGGATCATATGCAAGGGTCTCATGTGACCCTCAATCAATGATACACAGCCCCCACTCTACTACATCTCAATTTTCATAAGGTAGTATTCATATAAATACAAATCTTATTCTACCCTAATTATGTACAATAATGTATCATATGCAAGGGTCTCATGTGACCCTCAATTAATGATACACAGCCCCCACTCTACTACATCTCAATTTTCATAAGGTAGTATTCATATAAATACAAATCTTATTCTACCCTAATTATGTACAATAATGTATCATATGCATGGTCTCATGTGACCCTCAATTAATGATACACAGCCCCCACTCTACTACATCTCAATTTTCATAAGGTAGTATTCATATAAATACAAATCTTATTCTACCCTAATTATGTACAATAATGTATCATATGCATGGTCTCATGTGACCCTCAATTAATGATACACAGCCCCCACTCTACTACATCTCAATTTTCATAAGGTAGTATTCATATAAATACAAATCTTATTCTACCCTAATCATGTACAATAATGTATCATATGCAAGGGTCTCATGTGACCCTCAATTAATGATACACAGCCCCCACTCTACTACATCTCAATTTTCATAAGGTAGTATTCATTTAAATACAAATCTTATTCTACCCTAATTATGTACAATAATGTATCATATGCAAGGGTTTCATGTGACCCTCAATTAATGATACACAGCCCCCACTCTACTACATCTCAATTTTCATAAGGTAGTATTCATATAAATATACAAATCTTATTCTACCCTAATTATGTACAGTAATGTATCATATCCAAGGGTCTCATGTGGCCCACAATCAATGATACACAGCACCCACTCTACTACATCTCAATTTTCATATGGTAGTATTCATATAAATATACAAATTTTATTCTACCTTAATTATGTACAATAATGGATCATATGCAAGGGTCTCATGTGACCCTCAATCAATGATACACAGCCCGCACTCTACTACATCTCAATTTTCATATGGTAGTATTCATATAAATATACAAATTTTATTCTACCCTAATTATGTACAATAATGGATCATATGCAAGGGTCTCATGTGAGCCTCAATTAATGATACACAGCCCCCACTCTACTACATCTCAATTTTCATAAGGTAGTATTCATATAAATACAAATTTTATTCATACCCTAATTATGAACAATAATATATCATATGCAAGGGTCTCATGTGACCCTCAATCAATGATACACAGCACCCACTCTACTACATCTCAATTTTCATAAGGTAGTATTCATATAAATACAAATTTTATTCTACCCTAATTATGTACAATAATGTATCATATGCAAGGGTTTCATGTGACCCTCAATTAATGATACACAGCCCCCACTGTACTACATCTCAATTTTCATAAGGTAGTATTCATATAAATATACAAATCTTATTCTACCCTAATTATGTACAGTAATGTATCATATCCAAGGGTCTCATGTGGCCCACAATCAATGATACACAGCCCCCACTCTACTACATCTCAATTTTCATAAGGTAGTATTCATATAAATACAAATTTTATTCTACCCTAATTATGTACAATAATGGATCATATGCAAGGGTCTCATGGGACCCTCAATCAATGATACACAGCACCCACTCTACTACATCTCAATTTTCATAAGGTAGTATTCATATGAAATACAATACAAAGGTAGTATTCATATGAAATACAATACAAAGGTAGTCTTCATATGAAATATAATACAAAGGTAGTCTTCATATGAAATATAATACAAAGGTAGTAGTCATATGAAATAGAATACAAAGGTAGTATTCATATAAATACAAATTCTATGCTAAGCATAATGGATCAGATGGAATGTAGGTGAACAATTCAACAAGAAAAATTGAAAATAAATACAATGTATCTAAATAGAAATTAGAGACATGTCATAATAGATCATATTATATTAAATAAACCAATGTTTTGCAGTAATTTTTAACATCAACTTGAGATTTTTCTTGTTAAATAAGTTAACTAGTTCAGCACATTCAACATTATGGATAAAAAATAATGAATTTTATGTAGTATTTTTTTCAAAACTTAGCAAGAAAAAAACAAATTTACCAAAAAAAGGAACCCAGAATGATGTCAAAATCCATGAATATTTTTCATCCTTTAATCGTCAGTTGTGCTTAGTTTAATTTCTATACAAGTAGAAAAAAAATAATGTTAATAAGATAGAGAGTGTTAGAGAGCGTTGGGCCTCTCTGAGTGGGTGTTTGGGGGTAGTATGCATTTACTCTGCATAGGGGAGCTTACTATCATGTTCATCCATGTCAAATGATGACGGTGCAAGATAGCAGCAGTATTTGACAGACAGAAAATATGCAAACAAATAAAACAAAAAATAAAAAGGTCATGGATCAGAAACCATCTATGAATAACAACTACAAAGATGATGGAGATGATAATCCTATAAATTCTGTATCAAATGAAACTGATTCCTTTAATGAGGAGACTACTAATGTTGGATGTGAAAATTCCGCTTAGAATATGATGCTAACAAGACATTCCTTTATCAGATACAAGATAAAGTATACAAATGTTTGAGGAAAAATGTAATAAGAGTGCAGCCAAAATAAACTGGAAAATATAAGAATTGGGTTAATGCTCATATTGTGGTAGAAGAATCAGTATGTGTTAATTGAGATTATGTTCAAGAATGACCTGCCCCATTTGGAAAATGATGTATTGTTAACAGTTGATCAAGAAATATCACAAGATGTGATAAATGCTAAAGAGCTTGATTAGTAATGGAGTGTTTCAAGTAGTTCCTTTTTGAAAATAAAGTAATAATAGTAAGTCATTGAAAAATATAAAGATTGTGGAATGAAAATTAAAGCAAAATTGGTAGTCCATGATTTTGAGGAAAATACTAAAAATCTCAGATTCTCCAACTTGTAGAACGAAATGTCTACAGTTGGTATTTTTAATCAGAGCAACAATTGGTTGAAAGCTAAAAAGTATTAATATAACAACAGCATTTTGCAGTGATGTTTCTTAGAAAGAGAAGTATTCCTACATCCTCCTTATGAGATGCATGTAAAATCTGAAGTTTGGTACCTTAAAAGTATATTTATGGAATAAATGAAGCTCCTAGATCTTAGTCAGTCAGTTAAGTGCCATACATGATACATGCTTGGGTGATCATGTCTCAAAAGAAACATGACTGACTGGGCAGAATATTATCCCGCAGTAGGTTGCCATTGCTTTCTGTGGTAGACTGGTTGCCGACCAAGGTTATAGAACCCAATCTGTCCTGTTATTTAACCCATAACTGGAAGGAAGAGACAGATTAATACCTTTCCCAAGGGTATTTGTGCATAAGTGAATGCAATGAATTCAGCTGGAATTCAAACTCGGCTCCCCGATTTCTCATTCCGAGTCGATATCCAATGCTCCACAATGCACATCCTGTTAGATCTTAGTACAAGAAAATAAAAGAAATATTTTTGCAGTTGGAAAGCAAGGTTAGTACATATTTTCATGCAACAAATCACTTTTAGGGATTTTGGTTAGTTATCTGAACAACTTTACCTGGGTAATAAATTTTTCCAGGTGTAGATTTTAGACAAACTTAAAACATTTAAGGTGGGCTCACATGCAAATGAATCATTTCCGTATCTGGTTTTAGAATTTCTTCAAATTTACAAAGGAGTGACAACTAATCAAGATTTGTATATTCTAACAATAAATCCAATTAATATAGCTTGAAATCATATGGCTGAGAAAATGACAAATTGACAAAAGAAGAAAAAGATGAGTTGACAAGTGGACAAATGATGTGGGTTACTCACAAACAAGCCAGATATAAGCTATGAAACAAATGGGCTGAATAATACAGGAAAGAAATCAACTGTTAAAATGTTGCAAGAAGCAAACAAATCTATGACAAAATTGAAATCCAAGAAAGTTACTGTAAGATTTCCTAACTTAGTTTAACCCACAAAATATGAAGGTTCTTGCATATTCTGATGCTACATATACCAGCTTGAAAGGTAGTATGATTATTTTTATTCAAGGTAAGAACAAGGAAATGACACCAATCCTTTGGCAATGTAAAAAGTTAAACAACATAGTAACCAAAACTTCATTGCCATCAGAGGCATTGGATGAGATAGCAGACACTGAACTTTTAAATGCTTTTTTAGTACAAGAGATATTTGGACTGAGTATATTATCATGAGTTCAGTGCTATGAAAACAATGCAACACTGATAAAAATTTCACAAAACCTCATGTATTGTTTGTGACAAAAGTAGATACAAGCAAGATTAACATAGATGGTATAAGAGGAGGAAGTTCAAATTCATTGGGTAGATAGCAAACTTCATTTTGAAGATTCTTTAACAAAGAGATCTGTATATATACTAATGTGACACGATAACTAGGCATATATTAAGGTGGATTTGTAAAATATGTATTTTATTATATTAGATTAAGAATAGAAAAATAGTTTAAAAACATGTATTTCGTTTAACAAAAGTGAAAAAGAAAAGGCAAAAATAAATAAATAAACGCTTTTTCTTTTATAAGTAAATTTAAAATATTTGACTAAGTGATTTGATGTGATAAAAGATAAAGTTTAGGAAATAGATTTTTGAGTGACCAGGTCAAAAACTGTCTTTACTGTATCTTGACCACACATTAAGAAAATAAAGAAAAGATAATAGAATTTTCCCTTTCTCCAGGCAATAAAAAAAAACGCCTGTTTACAGGTAAAGTGTCAGGGCTATAAAAACATTCGGCGGCCTTCACACGAAGCTTTATTAAGATAAAAAGATTTAAAAAAATCTTGGAAAATACATCGTTGGAAGCTGAGTGTAGACGGGATGTCTGCAGGATGTTTACACATCAAAGGAAGCAAAATTTAAGTACCTTGAAATTTTGGACTTACAGTCACCAATGCTTATCTTTTGTCTTAAGCCAATTGTCTAGTGGACTTCCGATTATTTCAATATAAATACAAGTGATTTTTCCAAGCCAATCAGTTCAACCGGGAGTTCAGTTCAGCCGGGAGTTCAATTCAGCCAGGAGTTCAGTTCATCCAGGTGTGTGCTTGAAGTAGGGAAAACTCCATTCGTCTGAGTTGGTCGGTTCAGCATTTGATCTCCATTAATTAGAGTTACAGCTGAGTGTCACATCGCCTGCCCCAACTGCAAGACTAACTCTAAACGAAATAAAGCATCGATTTAACTCATCCATGTTGTGGAAGTTCGTTCCTTATAGTTTATCTTGTACCCCCAGCTTGAGACTCCGACTTTTTCAACAAACCTCTGGCAACGTCAAATCGTGGAGAATGGCTGCTGGAGAAATTGTTCGGACCTCCATCTGGAGTGTTACACTAAATTGTCAAACATATTTGAAGCACAAAACTTTAATAAATTTAATAAATGCAATCTATACAACTGATCTGAATTGATAAATTAATCACTTATAAAATACATATTACTCAAATTATTTACACTATTTACATTGTTTAGACTGTTGTTCGCATCTTTATTGTCATATTCACAATGTTTCAGCCATTGTACACTTTGACCTTCTTCAGCCTGGCCACATGGGACAATGAATAAAAATATTAGTTGAAGTAATCCAGTGATTTACAAAGAAATGTGAGTTCAATACCTAGCCACAGCAGAAGAGAACAAAAAACTTGAAGAGTTGAGTATTTCTACAGGGAAATAACTTTGCTAATTATTCAGTCCCTAGTAAACCAGAACAGAGATCAAGAGTGAATGGTAAGATATATAAGATCATAGTTAACACTTTGCTAATTGTTCAGTCCCTAGTAAACCAGAACAGAGATCAAAAGTGAATGGTTGGGTATATAAGATTATAATTAACACTTTGCTAATTGTTCAGCCCTTAGTAAACCAGAATAAGGATTCAAAAGTGAAGGGCTGGAAATATAAAATTATATTTAACTCTTTACTAACTGTTCAACCCTTAGTAAACCAGAACAGAGATCAAGAGTGAATGGTAGGATATATAAGATTACAGTTAACTCTTTGCTAATTGTACAGCCCCTAGTAAACCAGGACAGAGATCAAGAGAGAAGGGTTGGATATATAAAATTATCATTAATACTTTGCTAATTATTCAGCCCCTGGTAAACCAGACCAGAGATCAAAAGTGAAGGTTTGGATATATAAGATTATAATTAACACTTTGCTAATTGTTTAGCCCCTAGTAAACCAGAACAGAGATCAAAAGTGAAAGGGTGGATTTATAAGATTACAGTTAACTCTTTGCTAATTGTTCAGCCCCTAGTAAACCAGGACAGAGATCAGGAGTGAATGGTTGGATATATAAGGTTATAATTAACACTTTGCTAACTGAATTCTTAGTAAACCAGAACAGAGATCAAAAGTGAAGGTTTGGATATATAAGATTATAGTTAACACTTTGCTAATTGTTGAACCCTTAGTAAACCAGAACAGAGATCAAAAGTGAATGGTAGAATATATAAGATTACAGTTAACTCTTTGCTAATTGTTCAGCCCCTAGTAAACCAGGACAGAGATCAAGAGTGAATGGTTGGATTGATAAAATTGTTAACACTTTGCTAATTGTTTAGCCCCTAGTAAACCAGAACAGAGATCAAAAGTGAAGGGTTGGATTGATAAAATTAAAGTTAACACTTTGTAAAATTGTTCATCCCCTAGTTAACTAGGACAGAGATCAAAAGTGAATGGTTGGATATATAAGATTACAGTTAACTCTTTGCTAATTGTTCAGCCCCTGGTAAACTAGGACAGAGATTAAAAGTGAATGGTTTTAGATATAAAATTACAGTTAACACTTTGCTAATTGTTCAGCCTCTAGTAGACCAGGATATATAAAAAATAACTTTGAACTTTTGCTTTTTCTTGAAATCCTAATATCACTGACATATACATCAACTACCACATTTAATCACTTTTTCTCATAGCAAACAGAACATGAATTAGAGTCTTACTATAAATTGATCCTGTATTATTTATTTATACTTTTTGTTTGTATCTATAAACTAATGAGCAGATTTGAAATTGTAATAAAATACAAATTTAAATATTTTGAAATGTTTAACTTTAAAATCTAATCCAAAATAACTGATTTTGTTTCACTTTGCATATTTACTGTGTATAGATGAATGTTCAAAATAGAATAAGTGACAAATGCTATTAGGTTGGTACCAAAAATAATTGTTGTTTTGTTAATTTAAGCTTTAAGTGGTGTTGTTTTCAAATTATGATTTTACTTTAAGTTATTCAGCATTTTAAAGCAAAAATTTTACTTTATTAATTCCTGTTAAGTATCTTGCTTTAACCCTCACAGTAAACATCAGTCATTTAAGTGCAATATGTTAAACATGCTTGGGCAATCATATCTCAAAAGAGATATGACTGAATGAGTTGATATCACATCCCACAGTAAACATACATGGGGTAAAAAGCAAATCTAAATGATTTTATTGCATGAACTCAAAATGGGGGACAAATTAGTGGAAACTGCTCACAATATTTGTGGGCTGCAATTTAAATGGGAATGTATATTTATTATTAAAAAAATAAACAATTGTGGCACAAGGCCGAAGTCAAGTGGGAAAAGGCAGGTCAACAATAAACTAATGTAGACCTTGATAGTCAGATTCATGACCCATTCATTCATTACAATTTACTCATTCACCACATAAACTCATCCATCGCCATTCAATTTGACCTATACCACAATACCACATCATTACAGGGAAATAAAATTGCAATGGTTGAAAAATATCCCCCTGCCATTTATAAGCAGAAGCAACAAATGCATGCTGGTATTTCTTCCTAGCCAATAAGATTGATGTCATCCAACTCAGTTCTGGTCTGTCTTGTCTTGAAATGAGAATGCTGCTTTTGTTCATCTGAATTTGTTCTCATGTGTCAACCCCAATTTTTAGTTTGTAAACTTTTTGCCATATTACTGTTGATATTATCTTTGCCCTGTTCTTTTCTTGCTGTTCTTTATTGTAAACTTTGTCAATTCTATTTGTAGGGCAGTACTGCCATTTGTTTACATTTAACCATGGACATTCACTCTACAAAATCAACCAAGCATTTAATAAGGAAACTATCAATAAATGTACAATTCTACGTTATTTCACAAAAGAGCATTGAAATATATCCTTGTGGTTTCAGAGTAAACTGACAGTTTTTTTTCCATGAATCTAATCTATGATTATAAGTTATAATTTTCAAAAGTGAAAATTTTACTAAAGTATTAACACTGTCTACATATAGACTATTGTCTACATATAGACTATTGTCTACATATAGACTATTGTCCTCAACTATTATCCTCAGTAGAAACAGAGCAAACAATAACTGGGCAATACTAAAAATAATAACTGAGATATCCTTAAGCATAAGAGGTGGAATAATAACAGCCTACCCCTGTAGATTAAATATAGGGTTCAATTTAGAATTCCCTGCAAGCCACCTGGATTGGTATACACCTGATGAAGACCAAAGAGCACAATAGCTGAAATTTTATAACAACACCAAAGATTAGGACAATAAACTGTGTGTAAATAGCACAAATAATGATGAGTCATCATCCCAAAAATACAGACAGAAATTCACTAGAATATGTTGGAAAATTTCTAAGTTTTCATTTAAAATCAAGATATGAACTTAAACAAAATGGTCACAATATACAGAAATGAGATATCAGTTTAAACTGATGAGGAGGGTTACAAATGTCTTTTTGCAATTGCTGACAAACACATGAGGGTCATTACTGAAGTAGACATACGCAAAACCACTAGAGAGATTACTTTTTTTTTTCATAATCATATCACCCCAAGCATTATTGCCATTCTTTTGCAGGGGGTTAAATAGGAGGAAAGTTATGAAAAAGAGTGACAGGTTATAGAGGGTAAGAGAAGGATGAGAATACTAATGAGAGTGGAGTGAACAGAGAAAGGAGCATGAGAGAGAAGATGCAGGTTAGTGAAATAGGAGATGACTATTGACTTTACATTTAAATTCTTGGAGATTATAGTTGTCGGGAAAGCAAGTAAATGGAAGGGAATTCCACAGGTGGGAAGTGCAAGAAAAGAAGCTGCTGGAATAGAATTTGCATTTACAATTTATTGGTTTCACAGTAAAAGGGTGGGACCTAGTTGCTAATCTTGTAGCTTGAGTAAATTTATATATAGGGGGCACCAGTGAGCTAAGTTCATTTGAGAAGAAGCCGTACAAGTATTTGTAGAAGAGACACAGGGAAGCCACATTGCGTTGGTGAGAAAGTGACTGTATCCAAGCTGCCAAGTTGGGATCTATCACATTACAGATTCTCCACTGAATTTTGTCAAGGTGGATAGCAGGAGCACTTGACCAGATATGGTAGCAATATTCAATGCACAGGTGGATGATAGATTTATATATATGCAGGATTGTTTCAAGTGGAAAAAACTTCCTGGCCCTTCACAGAGAACTGACTTAAGAACTAAATGTTGACTATTGAACAGTTGTAAGACATTTTTACTAAAGGTGAAAAAATTCATTCTATTTAATAAATGACAAGGATCTACAGTGTCTGAATCAAGATAATGCATCAAAATATTTCTGCAAATCAAAGCTGCCACAGAAGCTATAAATGATTATTATTCAGTGATTGCAAAATGGCATCAGTCACTGCAAATTCTGAAATCTTGTTAAAATCATTGCAAGAAAAGAAAACTGCCAGAAAATCAACAAAATACATCATTTATGTCCAACAATGGTCAATCAAAAAGGACCACTTTTTCTCCATGACAACGCCTGACCATATATCTTGCAAATAACTTGCTCAGCTGAAATTAAATGAACTGGGCCATGAAAATATCTCCTCCAGCTTACCCACCAGACCACTCTCTTAACAACTACCACTCAAGTATTTAGACAATTTCCTGCTGTAGATTGTTTTCAACAACTAAATGTCTTCAAAAGCCTATAGGTTCCAGAACTATAGAATTCTATCAAAATAAACTTGTTTATTGTTGACAACACAGCACAGAGGCTAATGGCTCTTATTCTAATTAAGAAATTTTATTCTAAGCTGATATATATACAGTAGCGGCCATAATATAAGGAACGGAAACAACAAAGACATAAATATGTGTATTACTTAAAAAGTAATGCATGATTAGCAATGAAATTTTTACCAAATAGAGATTAGGTGTAATGCATAAATATTATACAAAGTTACAAAAATTTACATAATAGTTTTTTTTAAATAAAGATTAAATGGAACAAAGGAAATAAGCTACTTGACAAAAGTTAAGGAACGATCTTGTTAATACTTGATTGTGAACAAAATATCAACAAAATTTACTATTTGGTAAACATCCCCTTATTTTCAATGACTTCTTTGCATTGTCGACCACATGATCTAATTAATTTCTTGCAAAAATCAGCAGTAATTCCTTCCCATTTGCCTTTCAATAACTCCCATAGGTGATCCTGATTTTTCGGATTTCTTTTCTAAGCCCTTTCTCCAATTATCTTCTATACATTTTCTATTGGATTCAAATCAGGGCTCTGGGTTGGCCACTTCATTAGGGCGATTTCTTCTTCTTCAAATAAAGCCATAATCTTCTGAGCCTTGTGGCAAGGTACATTGTCCTGCATGAAAATAGGAGATTCATAAAGATTATGGTATAATCTTGGTACCACATGCTGCTGAAGAAGCCTTTTGTAAATCTCACCATTGATATTGCCATGTACACGTGGATGATATGGCCAACTCCTGCAGATGAAATCATTCCCCACACCATCATACTGCTGCCACCAAACTTAACGGTTTTCTTAACACATTGAGAAGACAGTCTTTCACCTGTTCTATGGCGTATATAAGTTTTGCCCTCAGAACCAAATATAGTAAACTTGGACTCGTCACTGAAATGAACTGTATAGGTTATGTATAGCTACTTTATGTATAAGGTTATGTATCAGTCAGTTAAGTGCCATACGTGAAACACGCTTGGGAGATCATGTCTCAAAAGAGACATGACTGACTGGGCAGAAGATTATCCCGCAGTAGGTTGCCATTGCTTTCTGCGGTAGACTGGTTGCCGACCATGGCTATAGAACCCAATCTGTCCTGCTATTTAACCCATAACTGGAAGGAAGCAGACGGATTATTACCTTTCCCAAGGGTATTTGCGCGTAAGTGAATACAATGGATTCAACTGGAATTTGAACTCGGCTCCCCAGCTTCTTGTTCCAAGCCAATATCCACTGGACCACAACGCACATCCGCAAGGTTATGTATAGCTGCTTTAAAAGTTGAAACTGAGTGAAATTTAAACAATGTAAAATAAAGAATTCTCATTCATTTTTTTTACAATTTTTATCTTTTAAAAATATTTAATAGGTAATGTTTAACTTTTCTATATAACTAATATATGCAGTTAAGTTAACACTATAAGTAAAATGATTTAAAATGATTCATATATAAATATACATATATATGTCTGTGCATTGAATACTGTTGCCATATCCTGCTAGGTACTTTACAAAATCTAAAGAAGGATCTGCAATGTAATCGGTCCTGACTTGGCATCTTGACTTCAGTCACTTTCTCACTGATATGATAGGGCTTCCCTCTGTCTTTTCTACAAATATTTTCATGGCTTCTTCTCTGATGAGCTTCTTTCCCTGGCACCTCAACCACATGACTTTAAGCATGCTACTAGATTGGCATCTAAATTTTCAAACTTTAACAAATGAAATACTTAAATGTAGGCTTACAGCCTATCATGTTGAATACACCGGTTCTCGCTCAATCACTGAAGTTAAGCAATGTTGAGCCTGGTCAGTACTTAGATGGGTGACCGCTTGGGAATACCAGGTGCTGTAAGCATTTAGTGACGAATGTGCGTTGTGGTGCAGTGGATATTGGCTCGGAAAGAGAAATTGGTGAGCCGAGTTCGAATTCAAGTTAAATACCCTGCATTCACTTAAGCACTGGCACCCTTGGGAAAGGTATTAATCCGTCCCTTCCCTCCAGTTATGGGTTAAATAACAAGGGTAGGACTTGGGGACCCTGCCCTTAAAAACAAATCCTAATGAATCTTGATACTTGAAAAGAAAAATGTATTACTAGAAACAAAAACTTATATAAAAACAACAATAAATTGTTAAAAAAAAAGGTATTGCCAGCAATAAATAAATAAAGTTTAGTTGGCAATAAATGACCCGCCGAGGTTGATTTGCCATAAAAACAAAACAACCAACCAACCAACTTAAATGTAACAACCACTTTTACTCAAAGTTTTTTTCTCACACTTCATGCCTGTGAAGCACCCTTCTGTCTACTTTGTTCCTTGATAGCTACAATACCCAAAAATTTAAATGCAATATCAGTTACCATCTTCTATTATCTTCTTTAATCATGTTCATCTTTTATCCTTTCTTCCATACGCCCCTGTATCCAGTCTTTTCTCTCACTGTAACCCACTTCACACTAGTGGCAGTCTTGTCTTACTTGGGATGAAATGATTTATATATATATATATATATATATATATATATATATATATTAGCCATCCATATACAAGCCTGTTTTGCTGTATCACAGCTCATCAGTGTGGCTAGACACATCCACTTGCTTCTGGCTGGGATCAAAACTTGACTGATTTGGTGTCAGTCGGAGTCACTACCTCCTAAGCCATAAGTGCATGGAATCAAAGAAGGGAAATTTTAACGGGTTGTGTATAAGCAGTGTATACACACACCAGCCACTGAAAGAACTCTATTCATTTCTAAAGAGTAATGCTTATATCACTGAAGTGGAAACTGTTTTTAATATATATGTGTGTGTGTGTGTGTGTGTGTGTGTGTGTGTGTGTGTGTGTGTGTAAGTATTTTTCAAGAAATGGATTAAATCTGACATTTTTTATTTATTTGTTTAAACATTATTTTTAATGGATACTCATATTTGAGTAGATGTTCTGTTTTTTTTTTATTATTTATTTTGAAAATTGGGAAAAGTATGTATTCAAAAGCACTACTTAGGCTTAGTGTTGAGAGGTCAAGACATGTCAGATCTAATAATGGCTTCCACTTGGGGACAAACTTTTGAATCCTGCCAAAAAGCACATATTTTTCTCACAAGATTTCTCTAATATTTAGGCCAGTAGGTGCATATAAATAAATAAATATATTGTTTATTAAATAAATAAAAGCAGAGCATCAACTCAAATATGAGTATTCATTAAAATTAACATTTAAACAATAAATTAAAAATATCTGAATATCACAAGTATTTAACAAGCTGAATAAATTGTAACATATATTAGAAATTCTTATGTAAGCTGAAGGTAATATTTAAATTATACAAGTTATAAGTATATTTTCTTTTTAAATGAAGAATGTAAACCTGCTTAAATGAAAATGAACATCTAAATTTTTAGATGAAGGATTTTCACTGCTATTATTTTGTGATGTTTTTCTTACTGACTGAAGTGCATATCCTGCTAAAATGCAACAATAACAAGATGGAATAAAAGTTTTATTTCATCATTTATTGTAAAACTAGCAATAAAATAATAGTAATAATGAACAATATATTGAACCAAAGTGTTGAGATAAAAAAACAACAGTAACAAGTTGGAGTAACACTAGTAATAAAATATAGTAATAGTGAAGAGTGCATTTACCAGAGTCTTGGCATAAAACGCAACAGTAATAAAATGGAATAAAACTAGTATTAAAATAATAGTAATAATGAAGAGAGTAACTAACAAGTATATTATGACAAAAACAATAATAAGATAGATTAATATAACAGAAATTAACTACTTGATAAAAATATTAAATTATTTACCTGTCTTCTCTGTTAATGAAATATTGATTGCCTGATAATATTTTATTTACATTATCATTGTCCTTTATTAAAAGTAGTGTCTCATCGACAAAACTACATTTTTTTAAATTGCAATTTCTAACATTATGACATTTTTTAAAGGGTGTTATACAAAATCTATATATTTCACTATTTTCTTTAACAGGAAAAATATGTATTCTTTACAATAAAAGAACAGATACTACACCTTGTTCTTAGCTAATAAAAAGAGAAAACCTAATCAATAAATTATTTTTGCAGTGATCTAAATATTCTTAACTGTAGATGAATAAATATTTCTCTTAAAATGTAAATAAGAATATGAATTTTACAAAATATTAGAAAAATTGTATATTTTTAAAGGAAAGTTTTTGTGTTAAGAGAAAAAAATCAGTAGCCAAACCAAAGACGAATTGAAATGGAATCAATTGAAGAAGAAGAAGAGAAAAGAATTATCACAAGCTATCAGGAGGTAATATTTTGAGATAGATAACAATAATTAATGACAAAACTAAAAGCAAGCTCACCTTACTGACAATTGACAATTGACAACACTAACACTTATTGTTATTATTATTTGTTACTGTAATAAGTGTTTTAGTGATGGATCAAACCACCTAAATCACTAGATCATCATTATCATGACAACCAACCTCATCACTACCACCATTATTACATTCATCATCACTATTATTACTTTCAACACCATCAGCAGCAGTAAAATCGCCATCAAATCATCATAATAACCAAATTTTGGAGATGAGAGATCATAATGCAATCTTTACCATGCAGGTCACTTTTAAGTTTTAATTACATTTAATTTTAGTAGCATTTTTTTTAGTTTCTTTTAGTTGATACTATTTAAATTCTGTGTTTGTTTTTATTTTTTTTAAATAGTTTAACGTGAGATGAATAAAAACAGCAACAAACAGCATATAATCAAAAATCAAAGCTAAACAATGATAGAATCAACTAATACAAATAAAAAGTAGAAGTAATTCTTCGAGTGATGCTGATAAGTTCTCGGCCTAATCAAAATGCTCTTAAAAGCTGATGTTTGGTCATTTGGTCAGTTTAGAAAAATGAATTGGGCCGAGAACTTTTCACTACCCAATCGCGTATTTTCATATTTGTTAAAAAAAATTATATAAGCTAAGTTAAAGTAAGTATGTTCTTTTTACTTTTTTTTTTAACTTACAATTATCTTAATTTGTTTAATTTTTGCTTTAGCTTGTTTAACAAACAAATTAAAGTAACTTTTTTAAAAAGACATCGTTGAACGTTGAGTATTTCTTTTAGCTGCTATATATATTTTTTTATTTTGCTACTAAAAAACAATTCAATGAAAATGTTATTGAAATGAACATAAAAAATCACAAAAATGTGTATGTGTGTGTTTCACACATTGTACAATTGTGCATTATGATTATACATACATGTGTGCATATCATAAGTGTTTAGAGATGTAATGTGTGTGTGTGTGTCTGTGTGTGTGCGTTTTCAAAACACATGATACGATTGTTTAAATAACTTGTTCAACAAAGTTAATGGAAATTTTCAATACAATTTTTCAAATGTTTCAGAATATTTTTGTTTCAAAATTGATAAACATTTATTCTTAATTTAAGAATGTTGTTAA
Source organism: Ascarosepion bandense (assembly GCA_037127315.1). Taxonomy (NCBI): domain Eukaryota; kingdom Metazoa; phylum Mollusca; class Cephalopoda; order Sepiida; family Sepiidae; genus Ascarosepion; species Ascarosepion bandense. The sequence goes on along the minus strand of JBBBDQ010002539.1, from coordinate 578,684 downwards.
GGGTTTGTTTACTCTCTCTCTCTCTCTCTCTCTCTCTCTCTTTCTCTCTCTCTCTCTCTCTCACATACACACACACACACACTTTTCAATAATGAACAAACATCAAAAATTTTAAACATCAAATCAAACAAAACCAAAACACAAACACGCGCGTGCGCGCGCGGATATTGCTAATAATAGTGAATTAAATTAAATATGGAAGAAGATAACAAAAAGTGGATACTTACATTTTTCTACGCAGCAAGTAGGCAAGCTGCTTTAGCTAATGATCCCAGGAACATCTTCCTATCCAAACCAAACAATATTTTAAAAGCTTCCTTATACCGGCTTGGCCATTTCTTTCTTTGTTTTAAATGCTTTTCTTTCTTTCTTTCTTTCTTTCTTTCTTTCTTGTTTTTGTTGTTGTTGTTGTTGTTGCCGTCACCAGGAAATGAAAAAAAAATAAAATAAAAAAATAGAATGGAAACAGACGTTCTTTTATAAAGATGACGATGACCATAGACAGGAAAATTTAAACGGAGCTGATAATTCTGGCAAGGAAGATAATAATGATGATGATGATGACGAAGATGAAGATGATGATGAAGGTAATATCGACAGACAAGTAGAAAGAAAACGAGGATGAAGAAGTAAAAGAGAAAGTAACGATGTTGATTTACACAAGAATAATCTGGCAAACCAAAACAAAAACATTATTATGACCCCTCTTCTTCTTAGTACACAGATGAAGAAGAAGAAGAAGAAAATAAAAAAGGACAACGTTTTCCTCAATATAGAGACGGGAAACCCCAAAATAGTTATTATTATTTAACTAAAAAATTAAACTTTCGTTAATGGGGAAAATGTTAATATATCAGTTATGAATTTTAAATAAATGCACGACTTTCCCCACGATGTACTCGCAAGAAACAGTAGAGGAATTATGATATATGTAAAAATGTTTTTCTCGTGAACGAATTTCTGAATTGAATACGAGATCAAATCTTTTCTTTTTCTTTCTATATCCATATGTGTTTCTGTTTGCTGTTAGTGTTTAAAATTATACATGAATTAAAATTAAAAATCATAGATTATTGTTATTCAGTTGAGCTGAACACAGGACCACGATTGAAAAGAGAATTGTTTTTTAGTGTTTCTGTTTGAAGTAAAAACGAAAGTAATATCATGTAGTTGGTGGATTACAGCAACAACAACAACAACAACAACAGTCTGGATAAGACAGAAGTGACGAGGTTATTCCCTTCGAAAGCAGTGCAACTACTATAAATCTTACTACTTCCTCTTATGATAGTAATAGCACTGCTATAACCGTAAAATGTGGGTGTATATAAGTACACTGTCTACAATCATAGAAATACGAACATTAACTATGTACTAGCAAGTGTGACTTTTGTAACCGTTCAATGCTGTATGCTGGAAAAGGTAGTATGCAGTGGTAGTAGTAGTGAAAGAGCATTTTCTTGAGTAACAATGAGTAACATTTACCTGGGCATTTTGACGTGGAGTAATGTTTAGGGAAATTAGTTTAGTTAACCATTTACTGAGTATAGTAAGTAAAAGTTCAATCCTCAGTGGGTTCTTCATATTTCTTACTTTGTCCTAAGCTAAGTATAAGTTAGAGAGAAACAACACTTTTTTCTACCTGAGTTCTTTGCCAAAATACTGTAGTGCAGTGTAATTGAAGGTTTAACAATGTTGTTAATTAGTAACTTACAATAAATTTCCAATATTGTAAAATTTAAAAACTATAATTTAATTACATTTTTAAACATTTTTTTTTTCTGAATGTATGTATTTGATTTTTGGTAGATTAATTTTTTCATTGTAAATTAAAATGTTTTCTTATTTAAAATATTTGTAGAAATTGTCATTTGTCTTTTATTCTTATGTAGAGAAAGTACCCACATGTTAGTAAATATCATTATTCACAGTATTCAGGAGAAAAGCACAAGCATATTGAAGTTGGTTGAAAATATTTTTCATGTCTTGACATATATTTTTGACTATGACCAATAAATTTCTAATGCTATTTTTAGATTTTGTTTTAGGCAACTTTTTTGGAAGTCTGCTGTTTTAAATATGCTGATCCTCTTTTTTGTAGGTTTTGTCATGCCTCTAAAGTCTTTCTTGCTTACTATTTTAATTAAGTTTTGAATATTACTTCAAATGTGTTAATAGTTATGTTAGCAACTGTGTTAAGTTTTAATTCTGTATAATAAATGTACAAAGTGGATTGTATATTTGTTTTATGTGCTTAAAAATTGGCTTGATGCAATTTAATATGATTTAGATCTTTCAAATGTCAAACATTGATTTGGTCTTGTGAGTGATGTGACTACTCAATGTATTCACACGTATTTTATATTTAGAATGAAAAAAACATGTTCAATTTGATTTAAATGTCCAACCTTCAAAATATAGTTAAAAAATTGACACAAAAAGGTTATCAAAAATTGGCTGATATTCAAATTTTAAATTGAAAAAATAATAAATTAAAATGAGTCAATTAAGAAAATGTTAAAAAATATTTTATAACAATGAAAGTGTGTAAAGCAATTTTAGAAGGTTACTGACTAGGACAGTCTAAAACACTTTTACATAGTGCAATTTTTTAATCTCTTGTAAACAGGGGCAAAAATTGGTAAAGGCATGTTTCAGTATATAAATACAGTTACCCTGATAAAAAAAGGGGATACAATGTTCAATCTTTGTTGGAGGCACAATTGTTCTTAAATAAAACTTCACTTAGGGTAGCTGTTATTGATTGCACTGTACAAGAAAATGAAAAGAACAAAAAACAAAAAAGGGATAGCAACTCCAACACTTGTACCCACTAAAAATAAAGAGAATGTTTGAATTTCTGGGATGAGGATTTATCATTTTTCAAACTATTCATATTCAGATTATTATCCTTCAACCTTCCTCAGGTGTATATTGATTTGGGTAATTCTGGAACATTGAAAGAAATCCTTTACTTAATCAATGGGGCTAGACATTTCCAAGTTCACAGTTTCACAATTACTATGCAAAATTGAATTGAGATCATCATGTTTCTACAGGAATGAATATTGCTCACTATAGTAAACTACTAAGAAAAATGTAGTGCATATTGAAACCTATGTCAATTACTTTTTAAAAAAAGAAGATAATTTGTTCTGTTGTATTTATCTGGAGAGTGCCTTTGTATTTCTGATGTTCTGAAGAGGGCCTTTGCATTTCAAATGATCTGGAGAGGGCTTTGCATTTCTAATGATCTGGAGAAAGCCTTTGCACTTCTAATATTCTGGAAAGGGTCTTTGCATTTCTAATGATCTGGAGAGGGCCTTTGCATTTTTAATGTTCTGAAGAGAGCTTTTTTTATGTCCATAAAAAAAGTTATAAATAAAAATTTAATTATCCTGTTACAATGCCATGTTCATAAAGAAATAAATAAATACAAATTACTATAGTATCAAAATAAAATAATTATAACAATTATAATTATCATTAATTTACTCTTTCTAAACCAATGAAAATCAACTCCACTTTTCTTCTCTAAACACACAAATATGTGACATTATTACTATCAGACTGGAAATCAATATGAACAGGCCCTCAATATGTCTGTCAGCAAAATTGTTGGCTTCTTTTTCTTTTTCAGGCCATGATAGTAACATTTATCTCTTAGCCCTCAACAAAAAATTGAGGAAAGAAACCCTTGACACTTCTTGTATTATCCAACTAAACTAACTGGACACTCTTCATATGCATCTATAAAGAAAAAATATATGAGAAAGAGAGTATATACTTTACTTATTCTTTATCTTATCATTTTGTTGAATTCCAATCAATATTTGATCCAAATTTGACACCAAACTCACAATTTTACTCAGTCTTACTGTCACTCATATCTCCAAAACTACATAACAACTAGATAATAAATAGTACTTGTTTTGTTGTTTCCACATCTAGTTGTTTCTCATTTTTATGAGTATATTTTTGTATATATAAATGTTAGAGTGTTTATAATTATTTACACAGAGATATAACTTCCCTACAGATTGAAAGAGGCATCTTTGTTTATCATGTCTTTGTCATTATTTTTTATGCAAACACACCAAATCTTTTAACTCTTATTTAAAATTATAACTATTTCTTTTTTATTCCATGCAACATTTGACATACTGATTTTGGGTCAATCAAAATTTTAACACATTAAACTAGTAAAATGTATATATAAAAATAATCCTCTTTTACATCGATAGGCCTTTACTTCTAATCATTTAACACCAAACAAGCCAACAAATGCTGCTAGGGATTACTGAAAGTGAAGAAAAAACAGAGGTCAATAAAAGAACAGGTTTTAAGTATATAAATGATGATGATTGATATTGTATAAAAATTTTTAATATCATATTTGACAGGAAAGTAAGAAGAAGATTCCACAAACAAGAAGTACAATGGCTTGCAAAAGTCTACACATCCTTTGAAAATTTATATATTTTGTATAATTTAACAGGGAACAACAGATTTTTTCAATTCCAATGATTGTTAAATAATAAGCAGATCTATCACACTTTCTTTTGATATAAAAATTACATTTTAAAAATTTCACACTGATTCTTAAAATCATATAACTTTAAAAAAATATCTTTACAAAAGTCTACATCCCCCCCCATTAGATATTATAAATGTGTTATCATGTAGTTTATCATTGATGTATACAATCCAGGAAAATCAAAAGTGACGTGTGTGTTCTACCATAACAAACAAATTTGGCCAGTCTATTATTTTGCTATATAAGATGATTTAACTGCCTACAAAATCATCCACTACATGGTTTCTTGTTATGTTGGTCTTTGGATTCTGTCTGTAAACACAAGGTGTCCAGCTCAGGAAAGGAAATGGGCAAGCCTCTGTCTCAGGAACTTAAAAGAACTTATTATTCAAAAGTACAATGAAAATAATGGCTATAAAAAGATTGCAAAAAGTTTAGAATTGCTCCTAAGTACTGTTAAAACCATAGTTAAAAAGTGGTTAATGCACAAGACCACTGCTACCCTACCAAGATCTAGGGTATCAAGCAAACTTACCAGAAGAGCAAAATCAAAACTGATTCAGGAGGCAACCTCCAACCCTAGTGCAACACTGTAAGACTTGAAAGCTTCAGTTTCCAGAACTGGGACAGGTGTCCATGCATCTACAATTTCCAGAGTTTTGCACTGGTCTGGCCTGCAAAGGAGGGTAGCTAGAAAAAAGCCACTTCCTGAAGCTTATGCACAAGCAAGCTAGGCTAAACTTTACCAAAAGTCACATCAATAATTCCATGACCATGTGGCAAAAGATTTTGTGGTCAGATAGAGACCAAAGTCAAGTTATTTGAAAAACATACAAAATGCAACATTTGGCAGAAAAAAGGAACTGCTCACCAACCTCACTACACCATCCCCACTGTAAAGCATGATGGTGGCTTGATCATGCTTTGGGGCTGTTTTTCAGCTACAAGGCCTGGAGAGCTGGTCACCATCCAAGGTGTCATGGATAGTGTCAAGTACCAAGAAATATTGGAGGCAAACCTACAGAAGTCTGCTAGAGCTCTGCACTTGGGTCACAATTTCAAGATAATGACCCCCCCCCTACAAGCATGTGTCAAAAAGCACTAAGGTTTGATTTGCTAGCAAGAAAATCACAGTTTTGGAGTGGCCCATCCAGTCTCCAGACCTCAATCCCATAGAAAATCTATGGTGAGATATAAAGTGGGCTGTGCACCAACATTTCCCATCCAATCTGACAAAGCTCGAGAAGTTCTGCCATGAAGAATGGCAAAAACTGTCAGCAGACCACTGCAGCAAGCTCATGGAAGGCTACCCAAGGCATCTGCAGGCTGTAATTGACACAGTAAGATCATCCACAAAGTATTAGCTGAAGACATTCCAAAGTGGGTGTAGAGTTTTGCTAAGACATTTTTCTAAGTTATATGATTCTAAAAATCAATGTGAAATTTTTATAATGTAATATTTTATATCAAAGGAAAGTGTGATGGATCTGCTTATTATTTGACAATCATTAGAATTGAAAAAAATGTGATGTTCCCTGTTAAATTATATAAAATATATACATTTTCCAAGAGTGGTGGGGCGGGGGTAGATTTTTGCAAGCCACTGTAGAAGAGAAGAAACAATTAGCATAGAATGTGGTTTCAACTAGCAATTTCAACAGTGAAATTATAAGACTATCAATCTAGTACTACATTTAAATTTATAAATTTGAGGTACCAACAAGGAAAGTTCACCAGAACAGTTAGTCAGTTAATTGCTATACATGATATATGGTTAGGCAATCATATCTCTTCCAAGACATGACTGACTAGGCAGAAGGTTTTCCTGCAGTAGGTTGTCATTTCTTTCTGTGGTAGACCAGTTACCAATCAAAGCTATAAAACCCGATCTGTCCTGCTATTCAATCCATATTTGGGGAAGAAGAGATGAATTAATTCCTTTCCCAAGGGTATTTGTGCATAAGCGAATGAAATGAATTTGACTGGAAGTCAAACTGAACTCTCCAATTTCTCATTCCGAGTCAATATTCATTACACCACAACACACATCCATCAGAAAAATTACCATAAATATATCTGTAGAAGAGGCAAAAGCAAAGGAAAGTTATGTCATGATAGTGGGAAACTGTCTGAAACTGAGATGCCAGATCAGGATCAATAATATTGCCAATTCTTTGAATTTAATCAAAAACCTCTAGATATATGGCAGACTAGATGTGGTATCAATATTCAATACACAGGCAAATAGTAAATGAATTCACTAAATTGGTCTGTCTCAAAGGTTTATGCTTTCAAGATGGAAGTAGGTGAAAAAAAAGCAAGTAACTATGTTTTTCACAAATGTAAATCCAAGCAGTCACATAATATTTATCCAAACTTACATATCTATAATGAATACATCACAAGTAAGATTAGATAAAAAAAAAAAAGAAAAATTCATGCCTCCACAAAAAATTGCATTTTCTAAATAAAACATGATCATGTTCAATTGTGACACTATCTCCTGCTGATATATTTTTTTTGTTTGGTTTAATACAAGCAAGAGAGAGAGAGAGAGAGAGAGAGAGAGAGAGGAATTAATATTAGTGGTATTATTAGTTGTGCTTTATTGTAATTCATGATGTGAGCTTATGTAAAAAACTATTTTGATACTATCATATACTTGTAAAATCTGGAGAATAGAAAAATTAGCTGACAGCTGGGAAAGAAAGAGAGAAGTTAATATTAGTGGTATTATTAGTTGTGCTTTATTGTAATTCACGATGTGAGCTTAGGTAAAAAACTATTTTAATACTATCATGTACTTGTAAAATCCGGGGAATAGATAAATTAACTGACAATTTGAAAGAGAGAGAAGGAAATATAGTTTTCTTTCTTTTTCATTATAGTTTTCTTTCTTTTTCATATACATTACGAATTATTTTGGGCTAGGTGGAAATTTGACAAAATGGTCGCATTCATAACAAAATGTCAGGATTTACTTGATGAGGACAGGTAGGGTTAAATCCCCAATAGTTGTTCCTGAGAACAGAAATTGTGGGAATTGAAAAATCTAAAGATGATGTAATCAAAAGAAAGAAGGCAGGAAGACATTACGTCATGTGTGCTGTTGATATTTCATTCATCAAGCCATGTTTTCCACCCACACAATGTGGGTGGAAAACAGTCTCATTGGTCAAAAGCTTTGAGTCCACCAATTCCCCCGAGAGGATTAGGGATGGTTATAAAAATCCAGAATCAGCAAGAAAAATCAGTAGTTGTTGTGAATAGCTTTTGTGAGTCGAAATGTAACGACCATGGAAAAGGTTCCCAACAAGGGGAGCCATGACCCATGGCCGGTCGCCTACCACAGAACTTATGACTAAAGAGTTAATGTCGAATGAAGCCTGCCGCCTATTAACTTAGAGAGTTAATGTTGAATAATGCACCTTCGATAGGAATCCCGAAAGAACGTTATTGTTTTTTTAAATCATGGGAGAATTGAAATTTCTGATTCCTCGTTGGCTCTACTTTGGTAAACTCCATTAAACTCCAATAAGAACTCAAAAAGACTTTATTTTAGAAGTTGCATAGAGAATTGACAGCCCTGATTATAGAGAATATGTGAAAAGGCTTTAATGAAAATTTAATGAATATGTGAAAAGACTTTGGTGAAAATTTGAAGAGCTTTGTTTACTTTAATGAAACTTAGAAAAGACATTTTTATTTAAGGATTGAAAGCTCTGATATTTTTAAACTCTCTCTCTCTCTCTCCATTGTAAACTGGCTTTTCGGCAACTGTATTATCTGCTCCTGTCACTAATAATTGTTTTTTTTATAAAGACATTCTTCGTAACTCTCCAGGCGTGCTCAACCTTATTCATTTATTTAATTTATTTTTTTGGTGCTGTGTTTATTTTTAACCAAAAGTGTACACAAGTGTCCGGTCTGGTTCTGATGGAAAGATGGCTACTGGATTTGCACAACGGGACTTTCTGAGATAAAATCACAATGTGGGCAGTGGTCCGTTGTTGTAATAGACATCTTGAAAACCAGCTTTTGTGACAAGATCATCACCACCAGCAACAGTGGCTTGAAAGCATCAGCATAGCAGGTACCATTTTGACATCATCGCAGCAGGATCTGTTCCTGAACCAGCGAGCAACCGAACCAACCGGCCAGCTGGGTGGCAGTGTCATAATTAGTGCCGTCACGACCATCGATGGGAACAAGCATCACAACCAGCCAGTCCGGGTGAGAGTGTTACACAATAACACTGGTCTATTGTGTTTCATAAGTTGACTACTTAAGAAATGAAATGTACCAATTCTTATGCATTTTGACTTTCTGAATTTGAAATTGACATTCAAATTAGATGATTAGCTCTAGATTTAGAGATATTTGGTCAGTTATGGCCTATACATTAGTACAGTAGATGTCCCAAGAAAAATAATGTTGCTTTGCAAAATCTGCTATGATGTTCTGTTCTATGAAGAGAAAACATATCAAGATGGAAATATGTGTGTTTATCAAATAAAATAAAACTAGAAAATTCACTTTAGAAGGATGTACATGCACAGTTATTTAACAACTGCATGCTGGCTTTTAATTTGTCTTTTGTAAACTGCAGAAGAAACATCTCTGGTCACAGTCCAGTTTAAATCAGCCAGCATTGATGGACTCCATCTTCCCTGATACCTTTTCTTCTTTGCTGAAATGTCTTAATGAAAATCATTCAATAGGCATGTCACTTACAGCACCACAGTTTAGAGAGAAAAGATCAAGAGCAAATCTGAGAAGTTACATGTTACAGCCAAGATGTTTTGTATGCCTTCAGGAGGTCTTCCTTCAGTTTTCTGTAATTTTCTGCTCTTTCATTACCTAAAAAGTTGGTTGCCACTGACAACAGCTTTCCATGTAGTTTTTTCTTTCCCCATAATACTCTAACAAAATTCTGACTCTTTCCCCATAGTGCTCTAACAAAACTTTCCTTTCCACATAATACTCTAACAAAATTCTGACTCTTTCCCCATAGTGCTCTAACAAAACTTTTCTTTCCCCATAATACTCTAACAAAATTCTGACTCTTTCCCCATAGTACTCTAACAAAACTATGACTCTTTCCCCATAGTACTCTAACAAAACTATGACTCTTTTCACATAGTACTCTAACAAAATTTTGATCCAAAATCTGGAAACCAACAAAGGTGATTTTCTTTATCTTTGCTTCATTTACCCTTTGGAAATTAATTTTGCACATACCTATATGCTGCCTTTGTTTTTTTCATAACTTCAGAACATTTTTCATAAGACCATGCTTGACGGCAACAAAAGTTTCTTTGACTCAACTAGTAGTGGATGCTGAACATTCTCTCTCCCAGGTTCCAGTAATTGTCATACTGGCCAGTCTCTCTTGGTGTAATGAGAATGTATATCTCAGCTATCCTGTTTATAAAGAAATAACAGATCTTGCAAGAGAGCAACAACCTTCAAATCTCCTAAAAGTAGTTAGTGATGTTGATCACAGTTTGTGTATCTCAGTAGTTGTACTATATTGTCATAAGTTTTTTCATGTGAACTGCATGACCAACTGGGATTGAAGACAAAACATTATCATTGTGTAACAAGACAACTTTAAGATTTTCTTCTTTAAAGAATCAGCCTCCATTCTTCTGGATTGTAACTGATGTTAATTGATTGTATAAGGCCACTAATATTATTTCAATACACCAAATCCCTTTCCATAAGGGAGAATCCTTGTGACAATCATGGAAATAGGTTATCTATACATTGCCAGCTAATAGATTCTACTGCTGTAACCTTGAACCTAACAGTTCTGCTTTATTCTTAGAAAGTTTCAAAGTCCTTTAGGTTACTTTGAGTTATGAGGTGCTTCTCAGAAATGAATGTTAGATGACAATCTTGGTCATATGAAGTTGATAGTTCAGGCTCTGATGTTTCATTGTCATCTGACTCAATTTCATATGATTCTAGTGCTTCTGAGACCTCATTATGGGCAACTAAGATGCAAAACTGATGAAATGTTTGGCTATTGACCTTTTCTTACTTTGACATGGTGACTCTAATTGCAAAGAGATTTTTGCATTTGAAGGCACTATGCAGAAGTAGCAATCAGTGGCATAATCAGTTGGCTTCCTACAAATCATGGACTCAGCAAAAATCACACATATTTTCTTCCTAGTTGGCCATTTACTAAGATTTGCTGCACAGATATTACAGGATATATGTGGTGCCAATTCTTTTTTCTTGATTTTCAGTTTTGCATCCAAAATATGGTTGTAAGCTTTTCTCACAACAGGGGATTTATTTTGCTTTTGAGATACAAAAGTCACTTTGTCACATGGCAAAAGTTATTAACTTTGTTCAGACTTTTACAGGGCATTTTTCAAAGGTCAGCTGAATGTGTGAAAACCTGAGTGAAATAGAGAATAATAATTTGTTTATTAGAAGAAGAATTCTATATAATAGGGTTATTAGGATAATAATAATTAATATAGCAAGGACAACAATTTTGATGAAACATTCATATATAACACAATCCCTAGCTGCATCCAGTCAACCTCCCTGACATTGTGTTATTGATCTTGGATTAGCCAAAACAGGACCACTTATTACCACTTGACCAGGCTGGTCTAGAATTGCAAAAGATTGGTATATGGTAAAGAAACAGATTCAAGACCACAATGAGCAGATTTATATATATTTATATATATTAAATAATTACAAGATTACAAGCAAGTCCAAATAAATAACAGAAAAGAAATATCAGTTGGCTGGTATTTCCGTAACACAATAATATTTGTGTTGTTTTATTTCGATGGGACAATAAGTTCATTGAATTTGCAATATTTTTCTCTCCTGTCTTCTTTTGTTTCTAGCAGCAGGCAAATTTACAGGCTAATTGGATTTCAAATCTCTTCTTCTAAGCTACAGGAGCTGACTCACAAATTTCACATTTGCATTTTGATTTTGTTAAATAAGCACCCAGACCAGTGTGGGAAAGAAGAGTGTAGTGTTTTCATTTTCCCTTTACCATCTTGAAATGAAAAAAATTACATTTATTCATTTCAATTTCCAATAGAAGGGGAGAAAACCACACTCACTCTATTTGTGTGCCTGCTCTTATCAACTGCCCTTCTAAACCAGTACACAGGAAATTGTCAAAGCTTCATTTCAATCTAGGGTCACCCATCATCAAAATCCACTGACAGATGTGGCTGGAATCATTTTGATAGATTCACTTAAAAATAATTTTGTACTCAGTATATTTTACACCTGTTTTTTTCACTTTGGCTACTTCTCCTGACAAAAATAATTGTTAATTTTAGAGAAATCTATTCTCATCTTGAAAATCACTTAAAATTAATACTAACCATCTGAAAATAGGGTTACACATATAACATTAGTACCATATCTCGAAGTCTATAGCTAATCAACAATTTTGGATATAATTTTTATTTCCAGTGTCCCAAGATTAGCTAAAATACTTTTCAATTTGAGACATTAAATTGGAAAAAAAAATATGGCAGAAGATTTTAAACGGGGTTGCTTTTATCATTGTATCACATGTTTGGGAAAGTCAAAAATCAATGATAATTGCATGAAGAGTCTTCAAACTTTAATTCATGATAATCTTAGGTAATTCAGAATAAAGCTATTTTGTTGTTTCAGTTCTTTTTTTGCTTTTTGCTCTTGTCATTCAAAAAGACCTCTTATATCACTACAAACAGTGGACCCATTAGTTTGTACTAATTGTAAGGTATATATATATATATGTATATATATATATATATATATATATATATATATATATATATATATATATATATGAGGTCTTTTTGAATATATATAGATATAGATATAGATTTTTTTTCTAATCATTTCACCCCAAGCAAGACAGAACTGCCACTGGTGTGCAGGGGGGTTACATAAGAGATGAGTGATGAGAAAGAGGAACAAGCTACTAGACTAGCAGCTAGGTCCCACCTTTTTACAGTTAAACCAATCAAATGTAACATTAACTTCTACTCTAATAGTTTCTTTTCTCTCATATTCTGCCTGTGGAATTCCCTTCCACATACTTGCTTCTCTGATATGAGAATGGAGTGGAAAGGACGAAGAACACGATGCAATGTTTGTCAGGGAAAGGATGTGAGTCAAGGAGATAAGAAATGGCAGTTGACTTTACATTTAAATTCTTGGAGATTGTAGCTGTCAGGGAAGTAAGTATACAGAAAAGAATTCCACAGGCAGGAAGTGTGAGCAAAGAAGCTGAAGAGTAGAAGTCTCATATTCTGCCTGTGGAATTCCCTTCCACATACTTGCTTCTCTGATATGAGAATGGAGTGGAAAGGACGAAGAACACGATGCAATGTTTGTCAGGGAAAGGATGTGAGTCAAGGAGATAAGAAATGGCAGTTGACTTTACATTTAAATTCTTGGAGATTGTAGCTGTCAGGGAAGTAAGTATACAGAAAAGAATTCCACAGGCAGGAAGTGTGAGCAAAGAAGCTGAAGTGTAGAAGTCTCATATTCTGCCTGTGGAATTCCCTTCCACATACTTGCTTCTCTGATATGAGAATGGAGTGGAAAGGACGAAGAACACGATGCAATGTTTGTCAGGGAAAGGATGTGAGTCAAGGAGATAAGAAATGGCAGTTGACTTTACATTTAAATTCTTGGAGATTGTAGCTGTCAGGGAAGCACGTATACAGAAAAGAATTCCACAGGCAGGAAGTGTGAGCGAAGAAGCTGAAGAGTAGAAGTCTCATATTCTGCCTGTGGAATTCCCTTCCGCATACTTGCTTCTCTGGTATGAGAATGGAGTGGAAAGGAAGAAGAACACGATGCAATGGTTGTCAGGGAAAGGATGTGAGTCAAGGAGATAAGAAATGGCAGTTGACTTTACATTTAAATTCTTGGAGATTGTAGCTGTCAGGGAAGGAAGTATACAGAAAAGAATTCCACAGGCAGGAAGTGTGAGCAAAGAAGCTGAAGAGTAGAAGTCTCATATTCTGCCTGTGGAATTCCCTTCCGCATACTTGCTTCTCTGATATGAGAATGGAGTGGAAAGGAAGAAGAACACGATGCAATGGTTGTCAGGGAAAGGATGTGAGTCAAGGAGATAAGAAATGGCAGTTGACTTTACATTTAAATTCTTGGAGATTGTAGCTGTCAGGGAAGCAAGTATACAGAAAAGAATTCCACAGGCAGGAAGTGTGAGCAAAGAAGCTGAAGAGTAGAAGTCTCATATTCTGCCTGTGGAATTCCCTTCCGCATACTTACTTCTCTGATATGAGAATGGAGTGGAAAGGAAGAAGAACACGATGCAATGGTTGTCAGGGAAAGGATGTGAGTCAAGGAGATAAGAAATGGCAGTTGACTTTACATTTAAATTCTTGGAGATTGTAGCTGTCAGGGAAGTAAGTATACAGAAAAGAATTCCACAGGCAGGAAGTGTGAGCAAAGAAGCTGAAGTGTAGAAGTCTCATATTCTGCCTGTGGAATTCCCTTCCACATACTTGCTTCTCTGATATGAGAATGGAGTGGAAAGGACAAAGAACACGATGCAATGTTTGTCAGGGAAAGGATGTGAGTCAAGGAGATAAGAAATGGCAGTTGACTTTACATTTAAATTCTTGGAGATTGTAGCTGTCAGGGAAGTAAGTATACAGAAAAGAATTCCACAGGCAGAAAGTGTGAGCAAAGAAGCTGAAGTGTAGAAGTCTCATATTCTGCCTGTGGAATTCCCTTCCACATACTTGCTTCTCTGATATGAGAATGGAGTGGAAAGGACGAAGAACACGATGCAATGTTTGTCAGGGAAAGGATGTGAGTCAAGGAGATAAGAAATGGCAGTTGACTTTACATTTAAATTCTTGGAGATTGTAGCTGTCAGGGAAGTAAGTATACAGAAAAGAATTCCACAGGCAGGAAGTGTGAGCAAAGAAGCTGAAGTGTAGAAGTCTCATATTCTGCCTGTGGAATTCCCTTCCACATACTTGCTTCTCTGATATGAGAATGGAGTGGAAAGGATGAAGAACACGATGCAATGTTTGTCAGGGAAAGGATGTGAGTCAAGGAGATAAGAAATGGCAGTTGACTTTACATTTAAATTCTTGGAGATTGTAGCTGTCAGGGAAGTAAGTATACAGAAAAGAATTCCACAGGCAGGAAGTGTGAGCAAAGAAGCTGAAGAGTAGAAGTCTCATATTCTGCCTGTGGAATTCCCTTCCACATACTTGCTTCTCTGATATGAGAATGGAGTGGAAAGGACGAAGAACACGATGCAATGTTTGTCAGGGAAAGGATGTGAGTCAAGGAGATAAGAAATGGCAGTTGACTTTACATTTAAATTCTTGGAGATTGTAGCTGTCAGGGAAGTAAGTATACAGAAAAGAATTCCACAGGCAGGAAGTGTGAGCAAAGAAGCTGAAGTGTAGAAGTCTCATATTCTGCCTGTGGAATTCCCTTCCACATACTTGCTTCTCTGATATGAGAATGGAGTGGAAAGGACGAAGAACACGATGCAATGTTTGTCAGGGAAAGGATGTGAGTCAAGGAGATAAGAAATGGCAGTTGACTTTACATTTAAATTCTTGGAGATTGTAGCTGTCAGGGAAGTAAGTATACAGAAAAGAATTCCACAGGCAGGAAGTGTGAGCAAAGAAGCTGAAGAGTAGAAGTCTCATATTCTGCCTGTGGAATTCCCTTCCACATACTTGCTTCTCTGATATGAGAATGGAGTGGAAAGGACGAAGAACACGATGCAATGTTTGTCAGGGAAAGGATGTGAGTCAAGGAGATAAGAAATGGCAGTTGACTTTACATTTAAATTCTTGGAGATTGTAGCTGTCAGGGAAGTAAGTATACAGAAAAGAATTCCACAGGCAGGAAGTGTGAGCAAAGAAGCTGAAGTGTAGAAGTCTCATATTCTGCCTGTGGAATTCCCTTCCACATACTTGCTTCTCTGATATGAGAATGGAGTGGAAAGGACGAAGAACACGATGCAATGTTTGTCAGGGAAAGGATGTGAGTCAAGGAGATAAGAAATGGCAGTTGACTTTACATTTAAATTCTTGGAGATTGTAGCTGTCAGGGAAGCACGTATACAGAAAAGAATTCCACAGGCAGGAAGTGTGAGCGAAGAAGCTGAAGAGTAGAAGTCTCATATTCTGCCTGTGGAATTCCCTTCCGCATACTTGCTTCTCTGGTGTAGAGAATGGAGTGGAAAGGAAGAAGAACACGATGCAATGGTTGTCAGGGAAAGGATGTGAGTCAAGGAGATAAGAAATGGCAGTTGACTTTACATTTAAATTCTTGGAGATTGTAGCTGTCAGGGAAGTAAGATCACAGAAAAGAATTCCACAGGCAGGAAGTGTGAGCAAAGAAGCTGAAGAGTAGAAGTCTCATATTCTGCCTGTGGAATTCCCTTCCGCATACTTGCTTCTCTGATATGAGAATGGAGTGGAAAGGAAGAAGAACACGATGCAATGGTTGTCAGGGAAAGGATGTGAGTCAAGGAGATAAGAAATGGCAGTTGACTTTACATTTAAATTCTTGGAGATTGTAGCTGTCAGGGAAGCAAGTATACAGAAAAGAATTCCACAGGCAGGAAGTGTGAGCAAAGAAGCTGAAGTGTAGAAGTCTCATATTCTGCCTGTGGAATTCCCTTCCACATACTTGCTTCTCTGATATGAGAATGGAGTGGAAAGGATGAAGAACACGATGCAATGTTTGTCAGGGAAAGGATGTGAGTCAAGGAGATAAGAAATGGCAGTTGACTTTACATTTAAATTCTTGGAGATTGTAGCTGTCAGGGAAGTAAGTATACAGAAAAGAATTCCACAGGCAGGAAGTGTGAGCAAAGAAGCTGAAGTGTAGAAGTCTCATATTCTGCCTGTGGAATTCCCTTCCGCATACTTGCTTCTCTGATATGAGAATGGAGTGGAAAGGAAGAAGAACACGATGCAATGGTTGTCAGGGAAAGGATGTGAGTCAAGGAGATGAGAAATGGCAGTTGACTTTACATTTAAATTCTTGGAGATTGTAGCTGTCAGGGAAGTAAGTATATGGAAGAGAATTCCACAGGCAGGAAGTGTGAGCAAAGAAGCTGAAGTGTAGAAGTCTCATATTCTGCCTGTGGAATTCCCTTCCGCATACTTGCTTCTGATATGAGAATGGAGTGGAAAGGAAGAAGAACACGATGCAATGGTTGTCAGGGAAAGGATGTGAGTCAAGGAGATGAGAAATGGCAGTTGACTTTACATACTTTAAATTTTGGAGATTGTAGCTGTCAGGGAAGTAAGTATATGGCAGAGACCCACAGTGGCAGGAAGTGTGAGCAAAGAAGTTGAAGAGTAGAAGTCTCATATTCTGCCTGTGACTCCCCTTCCGCATACTGTTGCTTCTCTGATATGAGAATGGAGGGAAAGGAAGAAGAACACGATGCAATGGTTGTCAGGGAAAGGATGGGTCAAGGAGGGATGAGAAATGGCAGTTGACTTTACATTTAAATTTCTTGGAGATTGTAGTTGTCAGAAGCACGTATACAGAAAAGAATTCCACAAGGGCAGGAAGTGTGAGCGAAGAAGCTGAATATAGAAGTCTCATATTCTGCTCAGAATTCCTTCCCGCATACATGCTTCTCTGATATGAGAATGGAGTGGAAAGGATGAAGAACACGATGCAATGTTTGTCAGGGAAAGGATGTGAGTCAAGGAGATAAGAAATGTTATTGACTTTACATTTAAATTCTTGGAGATTGTAGAAGCTGTCAGGGAAGTAAGTATACAGAAAAGAATTCACAGGCAGGAAGTGTGAGCAAAGAAGCTGAAGTGTAGAAGTCTCATATTCTGCCTGTGGAATTCCTCTCCACATACTTGCTTCTCTGATATGAGAATGGAGTGGAAAGGACGAAGAACACGATGCAATGTTTGTCAGGGAAAGGATGTGAGTCAAGGAGATAATAAATGGCAGTTGACTTTACATTTAAATTCTTGAGATTGTAGCTGTCAGGGGGAAGTGGCAGGGTTATAGTGACTGCAACAGGCAGGAAGTGTGAGCAAAGAAGCTGAAGAGTAGAAGTCTCATATTCTGCCTGTGGAATTCCCTTCCACATACTTGCTTCTCTGATATGAGAAAATGGAGGGAAAGGACGAAGAACACGATGCAATGTTTGTCAGGGAAAGGATGTGAGTCAAGGAGAGATAAGAAATGGCAGTTGACTTTACATTTAAATTCTTGGAGATTGTAGCTGTCAGGGAAGTAAGTATACAGAAAAGAATTCCACAGGTGTTAGAAGTGGAAAGCAAAGAAAGGCTTGGAAGAGTAGAAGTCTCATATTCTGCCTGTGGAATTCCCTTCCAAGGATGTCAGCTTGCTTCTCTGATATGAGAATGGAGTGGAAAGGACGAAGAACACGATGCAATGTTTGTCAGGGAAAGGATGTGAGTCAAGGAGATAAGAAATGGCAGTTGACTTTACATTTAAATTCTTTGGAGATTAGAAGGTCAGGGAAGAAGTATACAGAAAAGAATTCCACAGGCAGGAAGTGTGAGCGAAGAAGCTGAAGAGTAGAAGTCTCATATCTCTGCCTTACCCCTTCCGTACACGTTTCTGATATGAGAATGGAGTGGAAAGGAAGAAGAACACGATGCAATGGTTGTCAGGGAAAGGATGTGAGCCAAGAGATGAGAAATGAAAAGTTGACTTACATTTAAATTTTGGAGATTAGGCTGTCAGGGAAGTATGGAAGAGAATTCCACAGGCAGGAAGTGTGAGCAAAGAAGCTGAAGAGTAGAAGTCTCATATTCTGCTCAGAATTCCTTCCGCATACTTGCTTCTCTGATATGAGAATGGAGTGGAAAGGAAGAAGAACACGATGCAATGGTTGTCAGGGAAAGGATGTGAGTCAAGGAGATGAGAAATGGCAGTTGACTTTACATTTAAATTCTTGGAGATTAGAAGGTCAGAAGCACGTATACAGAAAAGAATTCCACAGGCAGGAAGTGTGAGCTAAGAAGCTGAAGTTATAGAAGTCTCATATTCTGCCTGTGGAATTCCTCTTCCGCATACATGCTTCTCTGATATGAGAATGGAGTGGAAAGGATGAAGAACACGATGCAATGTTTGTCAGGGAAAGGATGTGAGTCAAGGAGATAAGAAATGGCAGTTGACTTTACATTTAAATTCTTGGAGATTGTAGCTGTCAGGGAAGTAAGTATACAGAAAAGAATTCCACAGGCAGGAAGTGTGAGCAAAGAAGCTGAAGTGTAGAAGTCTCATATTCTGCCTGTGGAATTCCCTTCCACATACTTGCTTCTCTGATATGAGAATGGAGTGGAAAGGACGAAGAACACGATGCAATGTTTGTCAGGGAAAGGATGTGAGTCAAGGAGATAATAAATGGCAGTTGACTTTACATTTAAATTCTTGGAGATTGTAGCTGTCAGGAAGTAAGTATACAGAAAAGAATTCCACAGGCAGGAAGTGTGAGCAAAGAAGCTGAAGAGTAGAAGTCTCATATTCTGCCTGTGGAATTCCCTTCCACATACTTGCTTCTCTGATATGAGAATGGAGTGGAAAGGACGAAGAACACGATGCAATGTTTGTCAGGGAAAGGATGTGAGTCAAGGAGATAAGAAATGGCAGTTGACTTTACATTTAAATTCTTGGAGATTGTAGCTGTCAGGGAAGTAAGTATACAGAAAAGAATTCCACAGGCAGGAAGTGTGGAGCGAAGGAGCTTGAAGTGAAGTCTCATATTCTGCCTGTGGAATTCCCTTCCGCATACTTGCTTCTCTGATATGATGGAAGTGGAGGTGGAAAGGAAGAAGAACACGATGCAATGGTTGTCAGGGAAAGGATGTGAGTCAAGGAGATGAGAAATGGCAGTTGACTTTACATTTAAATTCTTGGAGATTGGTAGCTGTCAGGGAAGTAAGTATATGGAAGAGAATTCCACAGGCAGGAAGTGTGAGCAAAGAAGCTGAAGAGTAGTAGAAGTCTCATATTCTGCCTGTGGAATTCCCTTCCGCATACTTGCTTCTCTGATATGAGAATGGAGTGGAAAGGAAGAAGAACACGATGCAATGGTTGTCAGGGAAAGGATGTGAGTCAAGGAGATAAGAAATGGCAGTTGACTTTACATTTAAATTCTTGGAGATTGTAGCTGTCAGGGAAGCAAGTATACAGAAAAGAATTCCACAGGCAGGAAGTGTGAGTAAAGAAGTTGAAGAGTAGAAGTCTCATATTCTGCTTGTGGAATTCCCTTCCGCATACTTGCTTCTCTGATATGAGAATGGAGTGGAAAGGAAGAAGAACACGATGCAATGGTTGTCAGGAAAGGATGTGAGTCAAGGAGATAAGAAATGGCATTTGACTTTACATTTAAATTCTTGGAGATTGTAGCTGTCAGGGAAGTAAGTATATGGAAAAGAATTCCACAGGCAGGAAGTGTGAGCAAAGAAGCTGAAGAGTAGAAGTTGCAGTTAAATTTGATTGGTTTCACTGGGACCTAGCCACTAGTCTAGTAGTTTGACTAAATTCATGCAGAAGGGGATCAGAGCAGAAGCCATGTAAGTATTTATAGAAGATACAGAGGGAAGCCACATTACTTCTGAGAGAAAGTAACTGAAGTTGAGCTACCAGGTTGGGATCAATTACATGAAAGATTCTTCATTGGATTTTGTCAAAAACCCCAAGATGAATAGCAGGAGCACCCGACCAAAGGTAACAGTAGTATTCAATACATGAGCAAATGGCAGATTTATATAATGGATTTAGATGAGAAAAACTTTCTGGCCTTACAAAGGGAACCAACCTTCCGAGCAGCAGATTTAGCTATGGATTCAATGTGGTCATTCCACTTGTGGTTGGCTGATAGATTTAGGCTGAGGATGTGCTATGTTTTGCTTTCTGGGAGACTAGCCTGATCCATTCTGATGGAGGGTAGGAGCAGTTGTCTATGGTGGTTAAAGGATGGCAGCTTCATTTAGGAAGCATTAAAATTTACAAGCCATTTCTTACCCCAGTCTACCACAGATTGGAAGTCCTTTTCAAGAACAGCAGCAAAGTTTGCTTTGTCAGCCTCAGTAGATTTCTCATCGGTGGGAGTAAACGATTGTGACATCAGCATAAATGCCTACTTGGGACTTGATTACATCAGTGAGATCGTTGATGAAGATCAGAAAAAGCATAGAACCTAAAATAGAGCCTTCAGAGACACCTGTGTTCCTATGATAGTACCTGGAAGCATGCCCATTCAATACTACCTTCATTACACAATTTGAAAATAAAGACTGGATTAGGTCAAACAGTTGTCCAGTTATGCCATAGCCCTGTAGCTTGTGTAGAAGGCCAGCATGCCAGACTCTGTCAAATACTTTGGAGATATCTAGAGCAACAGCTCAAGCTTCACTGTTCTTATCAAGAGCCTGGTATATATACTCTGTGATGGCTGCTAACATATCAGCAGTAGACCTGGTGATGCAGAAACCATACTGTTTATCAGAGAAGAGGTCGTGGGCTGTGAGATGTCGAACCACTTCAGTATTGATAATTACCTCGAACACTTTGCCAAAAATTGGTAGGAGGCAGATAGAGCAATAATTAGAAGGATCTGAGAGTTCCCCAGCTTTCTTAAATACAGGAATCACTGAGGAGGACTTCGAGCAGGCAGGAAATCAAGAAGCAGAGAGGCAGTAGTTGTAGAGTTTGGAGAGGACAGAGGAGAGTTCAGGGGCACATTTCTTCAGAACAATGCTTGGGATTCCATCACCTCTGCTCACCTTATGGGTGTCAGGTTTTGAAATTCGGTTAAAGACCAACAAGGGAGTAATGTGAATGTCACTCCGTTGAGCCTCAGTTCTAGCTGGGAAGTCGGGTGCGAATACCTCAGCTGAATCAAATGTTGAGGTAGTGAAAAATCTATGATTAAAGCATTCAGCCTTGTCCACTGAAGATGTGTGGACCTCGTATTCATTGATTAAAGGGAAGATTGAAGAGGCTTGCTGTTATTTAACACATTTTTACAGAGCCACCAGTATTCTTTGGGGCTGAACTTGCAATATGCTGTACACTGTTTCATTCTTTCAGCAAACAAAAGTTTAGCATCATTTAGGATCTTCTTGCACTGATTACAAGCAGAGGCAAAAAAGTCTCTATTATGGTCAAACGCGTGGCTTTGATAAAGCTGTAAGAAGTGATTCCTGTGGATAATAGTGGCCAAGACAAACAGCAGAGAACCAAGGTGACAAATGGGGTTAAAGTCGTAACTTCCTGGCTGGGATAAAAGCACTGATGACAGGGGAGTGGTAGAGAAAAGATGGCTAACTGAGCTTAGTAGAGATATGGAGACATGTGTTGGAATGATCTGGAGATTGAAGAGAAATCACCCTAGTTAGATGTTCACTGACATAAACACCAATTCCATGCATATGGACATTGGAGTCCTTCCTAAAGAGGGGAAGGTAACCAGGGATATAGAAATCAGTGGAAGGAATAGAAGAGTCAAGGTGTCATATATGTGTGTGTGTGTGTGTGGATAGAGAGACAAACTATGTGTGTGTGTGTGTGTGTGGATAGAGAGACAAACTATGTGTGTGTGTGTGTGTGTGTGTGTGTGTGGATAGGGAGACAAGCTATATATGTGTGTATGTGTGTGTGTGTATGTGTGTGTGGATAGGGAGACAAGCTAGAAAAGCTTTTACAGACTGTGTTTCATTTTCATCTAGTAAGCATTATCAAGTTAACATTAGAAACAAACTCTTTTTTTTAAGTAAAATGCAGTGAAAGTTTTGAAGTGGTTCATAAATAACCTGATCAAATACTATGTCCAAGAAATAGATACATAGAGAATTATTTACAGCTTTAATCCACATAATACATGACTAACCAATGAGTCAATCCCCACAAATTGAAAATAACAAAGTCTGTCTTTTGGTTTGTTTCCTTTCTTTCTCTGACAAAGCTTAATAAAAGTGTGGCCTGTTTTCTATTTGCTCTTTATCTTATTATCTCTTGGATTCCTATCCATGTTTGATGTACATTGGATTCTTAATTCACATACACACACACACACACACACACACACACACACACACACACACACATATATATATATATATATTTTTAATCATTTCACCCCGAGCAAGGCGGAAATGCCACTGATGTGCAGGGGGCTACATAAATGTAAAAAGATTAATTAGAAACGAGTGAGTAGTACAAACTAGTTAGAAAGGAACAATAGAAAGCTGAGAAAGCAGGTGCGATGACAGATACATAGGTGGAGAGAAAGGGAAGGTTATACGGGGGTGGGGAGAGAGCTAGAGTCCAGTGGTTAGTAGATGAGTATAGACTTTGCATTTAAATTTCTGGAGGTTGTAGCTGTCAGGAAAGCAAGAATACGGGAGCAAGTTCCACAGGCGAGAAGTACGAGAGAAGAAGCTGCAGGAGTAGAATTGTCATCTGCATTTGGCTAACCTGACTGTGAATGGGTGGGGCCCAGTTGCCAGTCTGGTTGCACAAGTAAACACCTGTTGAGGAGGCATCAGTGACTTAAGTTCGTCTGAGCAGAAGCCATGAAAGTATTTATAGAACAGACAAAGGGAGGCCACATTTCAATGATGGGGAAGTGGCTGCAGTCGAGCCACCAGATTACATTACAGACTCTCCTTTGGAGCCTGTCAAGAACTCTGAGGAGAACGGCAGGGGCACCTGACCATAAATGGCAGCAGTACTCCATGCACGGACGGATGGTTGACTTGTATATATGCAGGATGGATTTAGGTGGAAAAAACATCCTGGATCGACATAGTGACCCAATTTAGATTTTGCTGTGGATTCAATAAAGTGGTTCCATTTGAGGTCTGAGGACAGGGTAAGTCCGAGGAGGCGTCGTGTATTACTCTCCGGGAGAATCGCTTGGTCCATGCTTATGGGAGGCAGGAGAGGTTGCCTGTAATGGTTGACAGATAACAGCTTGGTCTTAGATGAATTGAAGTTGACAAGCCACTTCTTGCCCCAGTTCACCACAGAGTGTAGATCCCGTTCAAGGTCAGCAGTGAGATTATGTCTGTCCGCCTCGACAGGTTTCTTACTGGTGCGGGAGTATATTGTAGTGTCATCTGCGTAGATGCCTACTTGGGACTTGATCTCATCTGGGAGGTCGTTGATGAAAATAAGGAAGAGTGTCAGGCTGTGGGACAACAGCATTCGTGCTGTAGGATGAAGAGGCACGCCCATTCAGAACAACCTTCATTTTGCGGTTATTTAAGAAAGATTGGATTAGGTCAAGCAGGCGACCGGTAATACCATAACCGCATATTTTTTATAGGAGGCCAGAGTGCCAAACCCTGTCAAAAGCCTTGGAGATATGATATTTCAGCATTGATTATAGCCTCGAATACTTTCCCGAATATCGGTAGAAGACTGATAGGGCGATAGTTGGATAGGTCCGAGGGTTCACCACAATTCTTAAATACAGGAACGACTGAAGAGAACTTCCAGCATGCAGGAAAGCAGGAAGCAGAAAGGCAGTAGTTAAATAGTTTAGAGAGGACAGGGGAAAGTTCAGGAGTACACCTCTTAAGGACTTTCACCAGGATTCCATCGTCACCACACGCCTTATGGGGGTTGAGTTTTGAAATTACTCTGGATACTACTGTCGGGGTAATATATACGTTGTGCAGTTTGGCCTCAGTTCTAATAGGGAAGTCGGGTGGGTGTACTCTGGACAAGTCGAATGTGGAGTTGGATGAGAATCTGTGGGCAAAGCACTCAGCTTTGTCCGCAGATGATGTGAGAACCTCAAATCCATGGATTAAAGGAGGTATTGAGGATTTCCTATTGTTGAGCACTCGTTTACAAATCCTCCAATAGTCCTTGGGGCCAAACTTGCGGTCAGCTATGTGCTGTCGCATTCTCTCAGCAAACAACTGTTTGGCGTCATTTAGGGTTCTCTTGCACTCATTGCGAGCAGATATGAACAGGCACCTATTGTGATCAGTTGACTGTCTCCGGAATAGATGGAAGTAATGGTTCCTGTGGGCAATGGCGGCTGAGCAGGCCAAAGAGAACCACAGAGAGGAATGAGGTTTTAAGCAATACTTCCTGGTGGGTATGAAGGCATCAATGCCAGCTTTCACCCATGACGAGACCTCAGAGGCACAGTCATCAACTGATAAGTTGAAGACTTTTCCCCAAGGGATGTCGAAGAGGAAATCGCGAAAGGCATCCCAGTCAGCTTTTTGGTAGAGGTAGGAGGTCCTATAGGTAGGGGGCTCCTGGGGAAGTGAGATTGGAAAGAAATACTGAGAGAGACTACAGCGTGGTCGGAGTTGCCAAGAGGGCAAAGCTGCGAGACTTGACAGGCGTCAGGCGCAGAGGTGAAACATATATCTAGCAGTGAGGAATGACCTGAGGGAGTGCTTGGGAAGCGAGTGGGGAAGTCCACCACTTGCGTAAGGGATTGGGAAATAGCAAAGTTCATGGTGTGAATGCCCGCTGGATCAGTAACGCCGTTTTCAAGCCACTCGGAATGATAGGCATTGAGGTCTCCAAATACAAATATGTGGGCAAATGGGTGATAGGAAATAGCCTTATCTATGTCGTCAGCAATGCTATCTAGTAAGGAGCAGTCAGGAGCAGGGGTTGTTCCAACAAGAAAAATTGGTAAAGAAGAAAAAAGTGCGAGAAGCTGTGAGCTGTGAACACTTTGTTTAAGGTGTAGATTTATTTGTTATTATTATTATTAATATTACTTGCTTTTTGTATAATATATTAAGTGTCCATAATTATATATATATATATATATATATATATATATAAAATTTGAGTATTTAGGTAGCAAATTCTCATTTAGGCATGTCTGATCAAATAAATAACAAGCATTATGTCTGTTTATTTTTAATAAACTCCATTCATACTCATGGATATTCTTCCATTTATTATAATTAAAAGATGTGAGAAATGCACTGTAATTTTGGGAGTAGTTTTTATTTTCTATTTTCCAATCTTCTTCCGTGATCATCTTCAGAGGTGCAAGTAGTAGTAACAAGTCAGTCAGTTAGTGCCATATGTGAAACACGCTTGGGCAATCATGTCTTGAAAGAGACATGACTGACTGGGCAGAAGATTATCCCGCAGTAGGTTGCCATTGCTTTCTGCAGTAGACTGGTTGCCAGCCAAGGCTATAGAACCCAATCTGTCCTGTTATTTACCCCATAACTAGAAGGAAGAAACAGATTAATACCTTTCCCAAGAGTATTTGCATGTAAGTGAATGCAATGAATTCAACTGGAATTTGAACTCAGCTCTCCAATTTCTCGTTCTGAGCTGATATCCACTGCACCACAACACACATCCTATCAACAACTAGTTGTAATAAAATTATCACAAAACTGTGTTGCTATATATTTATATATATGATGATACTAAAAATTTATCTGTTTAACCAAGTTTTCAAAATCTGAACAAATGACCAAACATATTTGTTATCTCTTCTTGGTGAAACAGAAAACTTTTGAATACCTCTTGTATATACATATGCATATATACACTGAACTCTTCTGTCATATTCAATGTATGAGGATACAGTAGCTCAGTTTTTCAAACCAAACAGTCAGATTTGATTATAGTGGTAAAGGCTTTTCAAAAGAACCAAATACACTGTCTACAAATAACCCTCCTCAGATTTTAAATTTAGAGTTGACCTTCTAGACTGGTTGCTGACAAAGGTAATGGTGTCCAGTCTGCCCTGCTATTTGCCCATAGATGGAGCAGGGGAGAATAGATAAATTCATATCTTTTCCAAGGGTATTTGTACAGAAATAACAAACTCAACTGGAATTTGAGGGGTTCTCTGATTTCTCAGTATGGGCCATTATTCATTACACCAACATGCAACCAAATTCAGTAAAATGAATTAGAGCACTCTGGCTATTGGGCGTATATAATAATATACACACTAAAAAGTCTACCTTCTTCTACCGAACACCTATAGCCCAGAGGTAGAATCGCTGACTGACACCAATTTGGTCGGGTTTCAATCCTGGGTTAAAAAGCAATCAGAGTCTAACCATACAAATGAGCTGTGATACAGCGAAACAGATCTGTCTGCAGATGACTATATATATATATTTTAATATCTCATGACTTTGCACTAAACATGAAGAAATTCTAAAAACTAAAATATTCTGTTAATCTTTTGAAATGATTTGTGAGCATCTTTGTGGTTGCCAACACTGTTTATAGATACGTAATTCAGAATAAAGCTCATTTCGTCTTTTCGCCTTGATAAAGTCCATCACAGGACAAAATGCATAGGTGATTTAAAATACAGTTTTTCTCTAGTGTTTATTTTATTTAACCATATATATATATATATATAACATAGAATACTTAGTATATAAGTCAGGTAAATTCCAATAGAGACAAACTCAAAAGAACTCAATGTTAAATTTATTAATTTAATTTAACAGAGTGGAATCCATTGTATTCACTTACGCGCAAATACCCTTGGGAAAGGTATTAATCCATCTCTTCCTTCCAGTTATGGGTTAAATAACAGGACAGATTGGGTTCTCTAGCCTTGGTCGGCAACCAGTCTGCCGCAGAAAGCAATGGCAACCTACTGCGGGATAATCTTCTGCCCAGTCAGTCATGTCTCTTTCAAGACATGATCGTCCAAGCATGTATCGCGCTGGCACTTAACTGACTGACTGAATATAATCTAGAAAAAATTTTAAGATATTCTACAATTTTATGGGTAATACGTATTTCACCACTGACCTTGCTGCTTGTCAGACCCAAATGATACAACAGTTAATATTCAACAGTTAATATTCAAAAACATTTTTTGAATGTTAACTGTTGTATCATTTGGGTCTGACAAGCAGCAAGGTCAGCCTGTGAAATACGTATTACCCATGATATTGTAGAATATCTAAATTTTTTCTAATACATATATATATATATATATATATATATATATATATATTTAATTTGAAATGAGTTATTATGCAACCCAGGTTTCTACCTTTCATTGTCTCCAGACAATTTACAATAACTGATTTTACCATTTTTTTAAAAATGCTCACAAAACAGGGATTTTTTATGAATGCACACTTTTCATCTATGGGCAAATAGTCGGGCAGACTGGAACCTATAACCTTTGTTAGCAACCAAGCTAAAAGATCAACTCTAAATTTCAAATCTGAGGAGGGTTTATACTGGTTCACACTCCTTGCTAACCTTTTAAACAGGAGTAAAAGTTTACTCCTTGTTTGCTGTTTAAGTTGTCAGTTCCTTCTAAAGTCTTCTCATTCTTTTTCACTACTAGTAGCCTCTTGTGTCTTAGTGGCATTATTGATTTACTTGGGGTGAATTGATTAAAAAAAATATAAGAATCAAAAACTAACTACTTGATTGTGTTAACTCCTCAGTTATTCATGGTATCAATTTTATAAACCAATTTTGAAGCATGACAGTATGTACCTCCCTGTATGCCTTATATACCATGTTATCCATCAAGCATTTACCTTTGAGAGGGCACAAAACTGACTTTCTGCAATTATACAGATGTTTTCAATTCTCATTGTAGAATCTTATTATTGTGTCTTTTGTTTACAAGCTTCCTGAAACTGTGCTGGCACATGTTCAGGGCAGATTTTTTCAGAGAAATGTCTCTCTAAAAAATGCTTATTTTTGCTATTACTGACAAATTAAATCGCAACACAAACCAAACAATTTTCCATTTTCTATTTGTCTTTTTATTTTTTGGTCCTCATTGTCTTTCTCTTTTCCTATACTTTAATGCACACACACACACACACACACACACACACACACACACACACATAAATAAAACGATAAGAGAAAAATTATTCTTAGCTTGATGTTTTTATTTATTTTGTTCTTTTACAGACACACTCCATATGAAAATTATATATATATATATATATATATATATATATATATATATATAAATTTCTATATAAATATAGAAATACAATCTATATATATAGATTGTATTTCTTGAGGATCAAAGATTAAAAAATCCATGAGATATAAGTTACAGATGAGAATTATTTCTTTTTATTATTACAACCACTACTACTAGTACCACCACCACCACAACCACAACCACCACCAGTAATAATAATAATAATATTTCATTATTATTATTATTATTATTAATCTATTTTTTTATATCGAACCCTCTATTTGCAAAGACTCTTTACTATAAATGGATTATTTTCTAAGTTGCCTCAGCTGATTACATTTTTGGTTAAATAAATGTTTTATTATTGTTGTTATATATTGCTTCTGATAATGTATCATCGAGGAAAATTTAAACATTAAAAAAATGTTTAAATTTTATGCTACTATTTTTGATCTGAAGCCAAACTTTTTCATTTGTTGCATTAGTATTGATTAACTGCAGTTGAGCAGAAAACTATAACTTAGTATATGATATAAGGTTAGTACATTTAGTTATCTTCGTTTTCCAGATTAGAGCAAGCAGTACTTGTAAAATTTGGAACCATTTATCTAAACCTGATCCAAGAGAACAGAATGTTTTAACAACAAATAAAATTCAATTGTCTGAAAAGCATAAGATAAGAAAGTATTGAAAATTTGCTATTTGTCTTCATTAACCTGACAACGGAAGTACCTCATATAATTCTTATAAAAACAGTTAAAAATATTTAGTCTATGAGCCTAGTACAAAGGGAATTTCAAATGTTTTCTTTCAAGACAGACAGATAGACAAAGGACACATCTACCAAAATCTTTCTCTTTCTATTTAGAGTCTTTCTAAGCTCATCAAAGTAAACCACATGACAGAGGTCATAGCTAAATTCTCACTTAATAATGTCATGAGTGAATGATTTCAAATATTGATTTCTAAGACAGGCAAGTAGATGAACTTTCTTCACCTGGAAAACTGGTGCTACACAATCTACACACACTTTCAAAATTGTTTTTATGCTAAAGTTAGTAAATGTCTACAGCAGAAAAGAATCAGCAGAAAGATGTGTTCTGATTCTTTCCTGTTGTAGATATTTGGTAACTTTAGCATAAAAATAGAATTTCTTCTAATATTGTTCCCAATATTATGAAAAACATTTATTAAATCAATATAATAAAGTTATTATTATCAATGTCATCTCTGAGTTTTATCATATTTTTAAACATCATTCATTAGAATTTTCAATAGGTCTTATAAAAATATTATATATATATATATATATGGCTATTGGATGTATATAATGATAATATACATGCTAAAAGGTCTGCCTTCTTCTACCATGCACCCATAGCCCAGAGGTAGAATCAGTGACTATATATATAGTCATCCACAGACAGATCTGTTTTGCTGTATCACAGCTCATCAGTACGGTTAGACTCCGATTGCTTTTAACCCAGGATTGAAACCCGACCAAATTGGCATCAGTCAGCGATTCTACCTCTGGGCTATGGGCACTCTGTAGAAGAAGGCATCATACCAGGATATATATATCCTGGTATGATGTGATGTGGGTTTAATTCTTATTGGTCAGAGAGGTGTCACATTTCAATACAAAATCATTGCAACATCTCACTACATTTCAATGATTTAATCGGAAATTTTTTCTTCAGACTTATTCTCACACACATGCACATATGTACTTGTATTAACTAATGCTATCATCCAACATTTACCCAGACAGACAAGCATTTCCACATAAATACACACATGTAATATCACACACTTTACCATCCAAAATATTTCTCATATATATATTTGCAATTGTCTATTGTTTTAATATGTCACAGGGCCAATTATGGTAACTGACTCCATGACCTTTTAAGAAAAGTGACACTGGAAAGACATCGATGACAAATACAAGATGTAAGGTGATAAAGTTGCCTTAGTCTGACAACTTTTATTTGTGTTGTTTTCATAGTTCAAAACAATCTCCTGAGTTGCCTCAGGACTGTTGTTAATTGAACAGTATCCATCCCTCATATGCTTGAGTCACTGATGCAAGCAGTTAGTGGTTCACAGGTCAGGAAATAAGGCCTGAGTTGCCGGTCATTGATGTACTGGGTGGATAGGGTTAGTTCATTGCATGTTTGTCATAGTTGAGTGTCGTAGACTGCCTTTACTGTCAAAGTGCAATTTAATCCATTTTGATGGTGTGTAGACTACATTAACAGTTGGCAGTTGATCCAGTAACATTACTAAATTGGAAGTTGCTGTTACATCGATCTGAACTGGTCACTGAAAGTTGTTGCATTGGTTTGGTGCATATCTCATGAAGATAGTCTTTCCTACCCTGAAAAGAGCAGGTGTAGTGACTAGAGGAACAACTTGTTGGTTATCCTGAAAAAGACAGTTACTTTTTGAAAAGGACAGTTATGGTAGAAGTGAAAGAAAGTGTTAGCAGGTACGGTAGCAGTTCAGAGATGTCAGGCAACATGATAGCAGTGAGAGGTAGCAGAGAGTGTAGTATTAGGGTGAAGTTGTCAGGCAGCATGATTGTGGTCATCAGGCAATGTCAGGTCCCTGGAGTAACATACTGTCCTTTCTTTGCACCCATGGCTCAGCTACTGACTTATACTTTTAGACTGCTTCTTTTTGTAGCAGTGACTTACCTCAGCAACCCAAAAGAGCCAGAGTCATGTGTATGTTTTGCAAATTGACAAGCTTCAGACAGATGGTGAATCAGACAGTACTTCAAGTTCATGGAGTTAATGTCACTTAATTACCATTTTTATTGTCTTGTTCTGGGTGCTCATTGGCTGAGTGGTAGCCAGGTTGAGTGTATAAAACATGGTATGCTCATTTAAAGGGGGTGAAGCTGTTTATTCATGTCAGTGAACAGAGATCAAGATGAGAAGTGAGAATTTGGTTTGCCTGGTGAATCTGTTTGGACTTGTAATACTTTCTTTTCCTGTGTGTTCTTCTAACCAATATAATTTTTTTTGTTTTGCAACACTTTTATACACCCCTGAGTACATCACAGTCATTGTGAATTTGTTTTCGTTTTGTTGAGTCATGGCCATGTGATGTAAAAACCAGAACTCTTGAGGTGAGAAGCCTGGGGGTTATAATAAATACATGTGACATATTTATTAATATGCAAACACACATATAAACAAATATTAACTTGTGTTTCCATCTGGCATACATCCAAACAGACAAGTGTTACTATACAAATATAGTCATGCACTATTATATTTTATAGTCATGCACTATTATATTTTATAGTCATGCACTATTATATTTTATAGTCATGCACTATTATATTTTATAGTCATGCACTATTATATTTTACCATCAAAAATATTCCATGCATATAGATTTAAAAATAATCATTTAGTGCTTTAATACCTGTGACACATATCTGACCAATAAGAATTAATCCCAAATCACAACATATCAGTACACTGTCTGGTTATCATGTGCACTTATTTATTCAAATGATTTTATTTGCTAATATAGATCTTCTATCTTTGAAATAAAATTCTCTTCCTTGACGATCATGGTCCACTGGCCAAACATTCTAAAATGGAACTTTTCCAAACTGTCTTATATATTTACTTTGATTTATTCAAAGTGTATGCCCCATTAATATAGATCTTCTATCTTTGAAATAAAATTCTCTTCCTTGACGATCATGGTCCACTGGCCAAACATTCTAAAATGGAACTTTTCCAAACTGTCTTATATATTTACTTTGATTTATTCAAAGTGTATGCCCCATTAATATAGATCTTCTATCTTTGAAATAAAATTCTCTTCCTTGACGATCATGGTCCACTGGCCAAACATTCTAAAATGGAACTTTTCCAAACTGTCTTATATATTTACTTTGATTTATTCAAAGTGTATGCCCCATTAATATAGATCTTCTATCTTTGAAATAAAATTCTCTTCCTTGACGATCATGGTCCACTGGCCAAACATTCCAAAATGGAACTTTTCCAAACTGTCTTATATATTTACTTTGATTTATTCAAAGTGTATGCCCCATTAATATAGATCTTCTATCTTTGAAATAAAATTCTCTTCCTTGACGATCATGGTCCACTGGCCAAACATTCTAAAATGGAACTTTTCCAAAGTGTCTTATATATTTACTTTGATTTATTCAAAGTGTATGCCCCATTAATATAGATCTTCTATCTTTGAAATAAAATTCTCTTCCTTGACGATCATGGTCCACTGGCCAAACATTCCAAAATGGAACTTTTCCAAACTGTCTTATATATTTACTTTGATTTATTCAAAGTGTATGCCCCATTAATATAGATCTTCTATCTTTGAAATAAAATTCTCTTCCTTGACGATCATGGTCCACTGGCCAAACATTCCAAAATGGAACTTTTCCAAACTGTCTTATATATTTACTTTGATTTATTCAAAGTGTATGCCCCATTAATATAGATCTTCTATCTTTGAAATAAAATTCTCTTCCTTGACGATCATAGTCCACTGGCCAAACATTCTAAAATGGAACTTTTCCAAAATGTCTTATATATTTACTTTGATTTATTCAAAGTGTATGCCCCATTAATATAGATCTTCTATCTTTGAAATAAAATTCTCTTCCTTGACGATCATGGTCCACTGGCCAAACATTCTAAAAATGGAACTTTCCAAACTGTCTTATATATTTGCTTTGATTTATTCAAAGTGTATACTTCGATAATATAGATCTTCTATCTTTGAAATAAAATTCTCTTCCTTGACGATCATGGTCCACTGGCCAAACATTCTAAAATGGAACTTTTCCAAACTGTCTTATATATTTACTTTGATTTATTCAAAGTGTTATGCCCCCCATTAATAGATCTTCATCTTTGAAATAAAATTCCTCTTCCTTGACGATCACTGGTCCACTGGCCAAACATTCTAAAGCTAGACTTTCAAAACTGTCTTTATATATTTGCTTTGATTTTATTCAAAGTGTATACCCCATTAATATAGATCTTCTATCTTTGAAGCTAAAATTCTCTTCCTTGACGATCACTGGTCCACTGGCCAAACATTCCAAAATGGAACTTTTCCAAACTGTATTTATATATTTACTTTGATTTATTCAAAATTAACACTTAACTGTTAATATGAATCTTCTATCTTTGAAATAAAATTCTCTTCCTTGACGATCATGGTCCACTGGCCAAACATTCTAAAATGGAACTTTTCCAAACTGTCTTATATATTTACTTTTGATTTATTCAAAGTGTATGCCCCATTAATATAGATCTTCTATCTTTGAAATAAAATTCTCTTCCTTGACGATCATGGTCCACTGGCCAAACATTCCAAAATGGAACTTTTCCAAGCTGTCTTATATATTTACTTTGATTTATTCAAAGTGTATACTGATAATATAGATCTTTATATCTTTGAAATAAAATTCTCTTCCTTGACGATCATGGTCCACTGACCCGACTTGTTCCAAATGGAACTTTTCCAAACTGTCTTCTCTTCATGATTTATTCAAGTGTATGCCCCATTAATATAGATCTTCTATCTTTGAAATAAATTCTACTTCACTTGACGATCATAGTCCACTGGCCAAACATTCTAAAATGGAACTTTTCCAAACTGTGTCTTATATATTTACTTTGATTTATTCAAAGTGTATACCTGATAATATAGATCTTCTATCTTTGTAAAATAAAATTCTCTTCCTTGACGATCATGGTCCACTGGCCAAACATTCCAAAATGGAACTTTCCAAACTGTCTTATATATTTACTTTGATTTATTCAAAGTGTATGCCCCATTAATATAGATCTTCTATCTTTGAAATAAAATTCTTCTTGACAGTCATGGTCCACTGTTCAAACATTCTAAAATGGAACTTTTCCAAAGTGTGTTATATATTTACTTTGATTTATTCAAAGTGTATGCTATTAATATAGATCTTCTATCTTTGAAATAAAATTCTCTTCTTGACGATCATGGTCCACTGGCCAAACATTCCAAAATGGAACTTTTCAAACTGTCTTATATATTTACTTTGATTTATTCAAAGTGTATGCCCCATTAATATAGATCTTCTATCTTTGAAATAAAATTCTCTTCCTTGACGATCATAGTCCACACAATGACATTCTAAAGATGAACTTTTCAAAGTGTCTTATATATTTACTTTGATTTATTCAAAGTGTATGCCCCATTAATATAGATCTTCTATCTTTGAAATAAAATTCTCTTCCTTGACGATCATAGTCCTGGCCAAACATTCCAAAATGGAACTTTTCCAAACTGTCTTATATATTTACTTTGATTTATTCAAAATTGTATACTAGTAATATAGATCTTCTATCTTTGAAATAAAATTCTCTTCCTTGACGATCTCTGGTCCACTGGCCAAACATTCCAAATGGAACTTTTCCAAACTGTCTTATACTGTTGCTGATTTTGTTCAAAGTGTATGCCCCCATTAATATAGATCTTCTATCTTTGAAATAAAATTCTCTTCCTTGACGATCATGGTCCACTGGCCAAACATTCCAAAATGGAACTTTCAAACTGTCTTATATATTTACTTTGATTTATTCAAAGTGTATACTACATTAATATAGATCTTCTATCTTTGAAATAAAATTCTCTTCCTTGACGATCATGGTCCACTGGCCAAACATTCCTAAATGGAACTTTTCCAGAAGTGTGTATTTACTTTGATTTATTCAAAGTGTATGCCCCATTAATATAGATCTTCTATCTTTGAAATAAAATTCTCTTCCTTGACTTGATCATGGTCCACTGGCCAAACATTCCAAAATGGAACTTTTCCAAACTGTCTTATATATTTACTTTGATTTATTCAAAGTGTATGCCCCATTAATATGATCTTCTATCTTTGAAATAATTCTCTTCCTTGACGATCTCTTTGGTCCACTGGCCCGACATTCTAAAATGGAACTTTCCAAAGTGTCTTATATAATTTCTTTGATTTTATTCAAAGTGTATGCCCCCCGATAATATAGATCTTCTATCTTTGAAATAAAATTCTCTTCCTTGACGATCATGGTCCACTGGCCAAACATTCCAAATGGAACTTTTCCAAACTGTCTTATATATTTACTTTTGATTTATTCAAAGTGTATGCCCCATTAATATAGATCTTCTATCTTTGAAATAAAATTCTCTTCCTTGACGATCATGGTCCACTGGCCAAACATTCCAAAATGGAACTTTTCCAAACTGTCTTATATATTTACTTTGATTTATTCAAAGTGTATGCCCCATTAATATAGATCTTCTATCTTTGAAATAAAATTCTCTTCCTTGACGATCATAGTCCACTGGCCAAACATTCTAAAATGGAACTTTTCCAAAATGTCTTATATATTTACTTTGATTTATTCAAAGTGTATGCCCCATTAATATAGATCTTCTATCTTTTTGAAATAAAATTTTCTGACGATCATGGTCCATCTGTCAAACATTCTAAAATGGAACTTTTCCAAACTATCTTGTATATTTACTTTGGATTTATTCAAAGTGTATGCCCCATTAATATAGATCTTCTATCTTTGAAATAAAATTCTTCCTTGAATATCCATAACCATCACAAACATTCTAAAATGGAACTTTTCCAAACTGTCTTATATATTTACTTTGATTTATTCAAAGTGTATGCCCCATTAATATAGATCTTATCTTTGAAATAAAAATCTTTCCTTGACGATCATGGTCCACTGGCCAAACATTCTAAAATGGAACTTTTCCAAACTAACTTATATATTTACTTGATTTATTCAAAGTGTATGCCTCATTAATATAGATCTTCTATTCTGAAAGCCAAAATTCTCTTCCTTGACGATCATGGTCCACTGGCCAAACATTCCAAAATGGAACTTTTCCAAACTGTTCTATATATTTACTTTGATTCATTTATTCAAAGTGTATGCCCCATTAATATAGATCTTCATCTTAAACAAAATTCTTCCTTGACGATCATGGTCCACTGGCCAAACATTCTAAATGAACCTTTCCAAACTGTCTTATATATTTACTTTGATTTATTCAAAGTGTATGCTCCATTAATATGATCTTCTATCTTTGAAAATAAAATTCTCTTCCTTGACGATCATGGTCCACTGGCCAAACATCTAAAAATGGAACTTTTTCCAAACTGTCTATATTTACTTTGATTTTCTATTCAGTGTAGACACCGCATTAATATAGATCTTCTATCTTTGAAATAAAATTTCTTCCTTGACGATCATGGTCCACTGGCCAAACATTCAAAATGGAACTTTTCCAAACTGTTCTATATATTTACTTGATTTATTCAAAGTGTATGCCCCATTAATATAGATCTTCTATTCGAAATAAAATTCTCTTCCTTGACGATCATAGTCCACTACAACATTCAAAATGAACTTTTCCAAACTGTCTTATATATTTACTGATTTATTCAAAGTGTATGCCCCCATTAATATAGATCTTCTATCTTTGAAATAAAATTCTTCCTTTAATGACCGTTATGGTCCACTGGCCAAACATTCAAATGGAACTTTTCCAAACTGTCTTATATATATTTACTCTTTTGATTTATTCAAAGTGTATGCCCTATTAATATAGATCTTCTATCTTTGAAATAAAATTTTCTTCCTTGACGATCATGGTCCACTGGCCAAACATTCTAAAATGGAACTTTTCCAAACTGTCTTATATATTTACTTTGATTTATTCAAAGTGTATGCCTCATTAATATAGATCTTCTATCTTGAATAAAATTCTCTTCCTTTAATGACTTGTCCACTGGCCAAACATTCTAAAATGAACTTTTTTCCAAACTGTCTTATATATTTACTTTGATTTATACAAGAATTGACATTAATACAGATCTATCCTTGAAATAAAATTCTCTTCCTTGATGATCATGGTCCACTGGCCAAACATTCCAAAATGGAACTTTTCCAAACTGTCTTATATATTTACTTTGATTTATTCAAAGTGTATGCCCCATTAATATAGATCTTCTATCTTTGAAATAAAATTCTCTTCCTTGACGATCATGGTCCACTGGCCAAACATTCTAAAATGGAACTTTTCCAAACTGTCTTATATATTTACTTTGATTTATTCAAAGTGTATGCCCCATTAATATAGATCTTCTATCTTTGAAATAAAATTCTCTTCCTTGACGATTATGGTCCACTGGCCAAACATTCTAAAATGGAACTTTTCCAAACTGTCTTATATATTTACTTTGATTTATTCAAAGTGTATGCCCCATTAATATAGATCTTCTATCTTTGAAATAAAATTCTCTTCCTTGACGATCATGGTCCACTGGCCAAACATTCTAAAATGGAACTTTTCCAAACTGTCTTATATATTTACTTTGATTTATTCAAAGTGTATGCCCCATTAATATAGATCTTCTATCTTTGAAATAAAATTCTCTTCCTTGACGATCATGGTCCACTGGCCAAACATTCCAAAATGGAACTTTTCCAAACTGTCTTATATATTTACTTTGATTTATTCAAAGTGTATGCCCCATTAATATAGATCTTCTATCTTTGAAATAAAATTCTCTTCCTTGACGATCATGGTCCACTGGCCAAACATTCCAAAATGGAACTTTTCCAAACTGTCTTATATATTTACTTTGATTTATTCAAAGTATATGGCCCATTAATATAGATTTAATCTTTGAAATAAAATTCTGTTTTTTTATGTTTTCATTGGAAAAACTTATCAAAATGAAACTATTCGAAATTGTTTCATATATTTCCATTGATTTATTCAAATGGTTTTATTATTTTGCTAATATAGATTTCATTCTTTGAAATAAAATTCTATTTTTTTTTTTGATGATCATGGTCCACTGGCCAAAGATTCCAAAATAGAACTTTTTTAAATTTTTTTTATTCATTTACATTAATTTATTCAAAGTGTATGCCTCATTAAAATAAATTTAATCTTTGAAATAAAATTGTTCTTTGTTGATGATGGTTCACTGGAAAAATTTGTCCAATTGGAACTATTCCAAATTGTCTTATAGAAGGAAATTACTTGAAAAGTAATTGAAACTCACCTGAAAGTCAGCTGATTGTATAATGCTCCTCATTCCAGTGACACATTCAGTGAGCTTCTCTACAGTATATGATTTCATTGAATTTACATTTCTTTTGAATGTCTTCTTCTAAAATTCACATTTAAATTAATTTAGTCATAAGGAGAGAATTTGCACTGTTTTGAGGCCTTCCTCTCAATAGTTTAACTTGTAAACTTGCCCCTCTCAATTATGTGAGGCCCTATTATAATATATTAGTATTTCTACTGTATCATAGATATACTAGTTCAAATATCCAACAGCAAAATTAGATTTACAAAAAATGGCAAACTTTGCTCACATTCTTAGAAGACAATGTGAACCTCATTACACATTCCCAATCAGGTTATGTTGTCATGTTCATTGAAATGTTTCATGGAATATTTCTTTTTACCGTATCCATATACATCTATTTTCAGTTACTTCTATTAAGCATTTTATACTTTTGGCCCTATTACACCCTTTATTTTCTGTTCTTTTTGGTTGATGGCTTATCATTTTCCTCTTTCATACCATAGATTCCCTTACAAACTATGTAGATGATTTGACTACTTTCATTCAATTGTTCATGATATTTCTTTTGTAGTATTTTGCTTATGATATGATCTAGCATACTTCCGAATTGGATGCTGGAGGAAATCTGATTCTTGGAAATTTGAGTTGCATCCCATCCTTTGATTCAACAGCTTAGATATCCTCAGCACTGTGATATGCATCCTGTTACTGTTTTTCCAATGTCTTATCTGCGTTGATAAAGTTCTGCTCCTGAACCATTTTCAGAGAAGGAAAACCCATTTTTTTACGATGAATCTTCGTTCCTTTCTGGGGCCTGAATTTCCAACCACAAACACATGAAAAGTCTATACGATTATCTCTGATGATTCATTTTTCAATCCAGGTTCATTGTCGATTATTTTATTTACATTCATCATCCTCCCTCTCTTTTGTTGAAATGGAACTATTCCAAATGTCTTATATATTTACATTGATTTATTCAAATGGTTTTATTTTACCAATATAGATTTCATTCTTTGAAATAAAATTCTGTTTTCTGATATTTATAGACCACTGGCCAAGCATTACAATAAAACTTTTCCAGATTGTCTTATATATTTACATTGATTTATTCAAAAGTTAGCCTCATTAATAGAGATTCTATTCTTTAAAATAAAATTGTTTTTTGATAATGATGGTTCATTGGAAAAACTTGTCAAAATGGAACTAGTCCAAATTGTCTTATATATTTACTTTGAGTTATTCAAATGGTTTTATTTTGCTAAAATAGATTTATTCTTTGAAATAAAATACTTTTCTTTGATTATCATGGTTCACTGGCCAAGCATTTCAAAATGGAACTTTTCCAAATTATCTTATGTATTTACATTGATTTATTCAAAGTGTATACCTCATTAATAGAGAATTTACTCTTTGAAATAAAAAAAATTCTGTTTTTTAATGATGATGGTTCATTGGAAAAACATATAAAAATTGAACTATTCCATGATGTATATTTTATATATTTACATTGATTTACAGTATTTGCATTATTCAGACTATTGTCCTCATCTTTGTTGCTATTTGTATGACGTTTCAGACGTTGTATGCTCTGGCTATCTTCAGGTGCTAGGAATTTCAAACTGAACCCTTAATTACAATCACTAGGGTATATCATCTTCATTCCTTGTGTAAAGTCTTTATTTGAAGTCATGAGTTATCTCCCTCTGACCCTGAAAGTTACTTGTTCACCACTGCTGTAGCCAGATATTGAACTCACAACTCTAAGAGTCAAGTCAGGAATATCCACTGGGCCATGTGTCCTTAAGTTGGTTAGTTCCTGACTTGACTCTTAGAGTTGTGAGTTCAATACCAGGCTACAGCAGGGGAGAATAAGTAACTTGCAGAGTTACAGGGAAATAACTCATGACATGACTTCCAATCAAAGCTTTACACAAGAAATGCGGATGATATACCCCAGTGACTGTAATAAAGTGTTTGATTCAAAATTCCTAGCACCTGAAGAAACCTGAAGTGTACAACAGCTGAAACGTCATACATATGGTCACAAAGATAAGTATAATAGTCCGAATAATGTAAATACTGTAAATACTATCACATCTCAGAAATATAGACAAATTACATTGATTTATTCAAACTGTTTTCTATCATAATCAAGAGATGATTTAATCTATATATGTTAATATGCATAGGCAACATGCAAATCAGTCAGTCATTTAAGTGCCATGTGTGATATATGCTTTGGGTGATCATGTCTTGAAAGAGACATGACTCACTGGCCAGAAGATTATCCCGCAGTAGGTTGCCATTGCTTTCTACGGTATCTGTTTGCCAGCCAAGGCTATAGAACCCAATCTGTTTTATTATTTAACCCATAACTGGAAGGAAGAGACAGATGAATATCTTTCCTAAGGGTATTTGTGTGTAAGTGAATGCAAGGAATTCAACTGGAATTTGAACTCAGCACCCCGATTTGTCATTCTGAGTTGATATCCACTGAACGACAATGCCCATATGCCACTTTTCTAAAAGGAAATGAGCACCCATAAATTTAGTATTGACAGAATCTGTGGATATTTTGACATTACTAAATGCAGCTTTTATACTAAGTATGTTGTTTTGTATATGTGTGTGCTACCTTATGTTTACCAGCATATAAATTGAAATAAGCGACACAAGTTCAATTTTTAGCTGAGTTTGTTGTGTTTATTTCACACTAATTTCCCTTAGAAAGGTATGAATACTTTTGTTTTTCCCATCCAGCTATAGATTAAGGAGTATAATCATCTCTCATTGGAGGGCTATTCTCAGACAAGCAATATGGCCTTTGAATCTCCAGATCAACTGTTGATGTACTGACAGTAAAAACAGAAAGAGTCTATCATGCTCCAGATAAAAATGGAAAAGACCAGACTAGAGCATTGGACATCTCAAAAGTCTTTGACAAAGTCTGGCATACAGATTTTGTCTACAAGCTGGAAAGTTTTGGTGTCTCAGGACACTTTTTTGAGTTGATACAGTAATTCCTATCAAATTCTGAAATGTTATTATAAACAGCCACTTTTCTAGATATCTTTATTACTAACATGGCTTCAGCCTTAGTTCTACGTTGTTTTAGATTTTCATTAACAACATTCCTGATAACATCATCTCTCAATTTGGCATCTATGTTAACAACACAACCATTTATTCATGCCGCAATAGTGATGCCGATCAGTCCAACAATGTTAAAATGGCAGATGATTCCCAAAACAAACTCAAGAACATTGTTAACTGAGAAAAAAAATGCCTTGTTCAATTTTAACACCTCAAAAACTAAACATTAATCATCTGAGAGACACCTTTCTGCTTTCCATCAACATGGCTGATTCCAACTTCCAGGAAAATGACTCATTTCACCTTCTCCAGCTAACATTCTCGGCTGACATGAAGTGGAAGGGCTATATTGAATCCATTGCTAGATTAGCTGCTAAGAAAGTTGGTCCAGTGAGTTAGGCAAGTCAATTTTTCTCTCTGGAACTGATTTTATACATCTACAAGTCTATTTATTCATCCATGCTTAGAATAAGTGCCCCTCCTATTTATCATGAGCTCCTTGATAAGATCCAAAGAAGAATCAGCAATATTATTGGTCCTGATCTGGTAGTTTGGCTTCAGTCACTTATCCACCACTATAAGATTGCCTCTCTGTGCCTTTTCTATAAATACTTTCATGGTAATTGTTTGGACGAGCTTTTCACTATGATACCTAGACTTTATGAATTTAACATAGTTCCCCTTCAACAGTTCCATTTGAAATAGTTCCATTTCAACACTAGTCAACACTAATACCAGACTAGTGTTGACATCTTATCAATTTACAGTCAAGCTGGCTAGATGTAGCTGTACAGTTTCTTTTCTCACATTTCTTGTTTGTGGAACTCCCTTCCGGCTCCATGCTTTCCTCCAAAATTTAAATTCAATATTATTCACTATCTACTGTTCTTCTGATTATACTTTCCTTTTTCTGCTCATTATTAATGTTCCTGTTCCTAATTCTTTCACATTCAGTAACCACTTCCACTGGCTGAAAACTCACTTCTAAATAACAATGAAAAAAATATATTTTTCCTTTCTCCCCAATTTTCAGCTAGATTTTCTATTAGTATTAGTGTTGACTAGTGTTGAAATGGAACTATTTCAAATGGAACTGTTGAAGGGGAACTATGTTAAATTCATAAAGTCTAGGTATCATAGTGAAAAGCTCGTCCAAACAATTACCATGAAAGTATTTATAGAAAAGGCACAGAGAGGCAATCTTATAGTGGTGGATAAGTGACTGAAGCCAAACTACCAGATCAGGACCAATAATATTGCTGATTCTTCTTTGGATCTTATCAAGGAGCTCATGATAAATAGGAGGGGCACTTATTCTAAGCATGGATGAATAAATAGACTTGTAGATGTATAAAATCAGTTCCAGAGAGAAAAATTGAC
Organism: Ascarosepion bandense; assembly: GCA_037127315.1. Lineage (NCBI taxonomy): Eukaryota > Metazoa > Mollusca > Cephalopoda > Sepiida > Sepiidae > Ascarosepion > Ascarosepion bandense. Next base: position 535,574 of record JBBBDQ010002539.1, on the reverse strand, counting down.
TTGCCTAACTCACTGGACCAACTTTCTTAGCAGCTAATCTAGCAATGGATTCAATATAGCCCTTCCACTTCATGTCAGCCAAGAATGTTAGCTGGAGAAGGTGAAATGAGTCATTTTCCTGGAGGTTGGAATCAGTCATGTTGATGGAAAGCAGAAAGGTGTCTCTCAGATGATTAATGTTTAGTTTTTGAGGTGTTAAAATTGAACAAGGCATTTTTTTTCTCAGTTAACAATGTCAAAAACTTTTGATGTGGTTAAGAAGGTCAAGACTTTGACTATGGGAATAAAAATGAATTATTAATAGTATCACTGGAGTTAAAGTTTCCAAACTAAAGGCTGGATTTGCTGATGTAATCAGTTGAATTAAGAAGAAGAGGATGAAGAGAGATTATGTCAAAGGAGAGGTTGCTGTTCATTGGTTGAACCAAACCTCCACCTTGAAATGTGTAGGTGGAAATTATCTCATTGATCAAGGATTTGATTTGCATAAAGATACCCCAGGTCTCTCTGCATCCCTTAAGTGAATTTGGGACAAGTATAAAAATCAGGACTCTGAGTAGAAAAATGAGTTGTTGTTGCAGTTCATGAAGTTGTAGTTGAGATGTAATGACTAAGGGAAAAGAGTTCCTAACCAGGAGCCATGCCGATTGGGTGTCAGCCATAGAGACAATGATGGTTGCCTCTCATAGAACTTGTGGCTGAAGATATAAAGAAACATAGAAAAGCCTGCTGCCAATCAACTTAAAAGAGTTAAAGTCAAATAATGCACCTCCAATAGAGTCCTAGCTGAAGATGTATAGAAACAGAAAGCCCCAAGTTAAGTTAAAGCTGCTGAGTGAAAGAGACGAGACGAATCTCTTATCATCATCAACCCACTACTCCACTTCGGCTATTTCTGTAAAGCTTCAATAAAGAGCCCTGAAAGAACTTTTTGTTTTAAAAGTAATTGGGAAAATTGAAAACTCTGATTATTCTAAATGAATCTTTTGCTCCATTGTGAAAATTGAATTCGATAATTGTACATTCTGCTTTCATTGCTAATTATTTTTTTTATATATAAAGACTTTTTCCGCAACTCATCCAGGTGTCTTCTAACTTATTCATTTATTTTTTTTGATGCCGTGTTTATTTTATCAACACAAGTGTACACAAGTGTATACATGTGTCCGGCCTGGTTTGAGGTGGTAGAGAAACGGCTACCAGGTTTTCAACGTACCTTTCTTGAGATCAAAATTCACAGCGTGGGCAGGAAAGTTCACCATTGTAATAGACATCTTGAGGACCAGCTGCTGTGATGAGGCCATCATCATGATTAGCGACCCAAGAGCATCATCATAACTGGTGCTGTTTTGACAGCATCAACCCTGACTCAGGTTCCGGTCATCATCATAATTTGGCGTCCGTAATCATCTAGGGGTCAGCTAGTGAGCCAGATGGGCCAGGTGTCGCACCCGTATACTTTACTGCCTTACCTGGGGTGATACTGATTAAAATTTTTAAAAATATAGGCTAGACTGGCTGCTAGTTTGACAGCCAGTCTAGGAGAAGGACAGCTCTGAAACTGGAGAATGTAGCAGGAAACAACTATACTATCCTTCCTATGAAGTCATAACAAAATAATTTGCAGAGAGTCATGATTGCTTATGACCTAAAAGGATATGGCACTTAAAAAATGTTTCAGAAAAGAGCATACAAATAAGAAATGTTATTATTCCTGGAAATATTATATAATACAAAGGCAATAATAATAAATTATCACAAATTATTATCACATAAATCAAATAATATATTACATAAAAATAATATCACTTAAAATCGAGTAAGTCTAGTCAGTCATTATCAGAAGGAATTTTTCATATTTAGTTTAGAGTTTTGTTTCTTAACTATATCTCACATTAAAATAAGACAATGATTATATTTTAGATAATTTTAAAAATGAAGAAATTTAATTGATGAAAACAACTGCAATTATTCCAATATAACTTTTATAGCATTCATAAGAGAAGAATATATTTAAGTTGAACAAGAATAGGCAATGTCAATAAGAGAAAGAATTTAGTGCATAAACATTATATAAGAAAAATAAGAAGAGGATATTTCAATTGTAAAATGCTCAAACATCATTACAAGGAAATTCAGAGGTGAATCTATCAAAGCGATAAAAATTCTATTTACACTCAGCCAAGATTTTTATCATTTCAGCCTGTAGGCCAAGTTTGACAAATTGAACAAATAGTGAGTGTGCATGTGTGTGTGCATGTGTGTGTGTGTGTGTGTGTGTGTGTGTGTGTGTGTGTGCGCGCATTTCTGTGTATTTATGTGTGTAAGACAGAGATAGAGAGAGAGTGTGAGTGTGTGCATACATATGTGTGTATATCTGTGAATATATGTGAGAGAAAGTGTGTGCATGTGTAAGACAGTGTATGTGTGTGTGTGTGTGTGTGGAAGTGCATGTGTGTGTGTGTGTGTGTGTGCGCGCATTTCTGTGTATTTATGTGTGTAAGACAGAGATAGAGAGAGAGTGTGAGTGTGTGCATACATATGTGTGTATATCTGTGAATATATGTGAGAGAAAGTGTGTGCATGTGTAAGACAGTGTATGTGTGTGTGTGTGTGTGTGTGGAAGTGCATGTGTGTGTGTGTGTGTGTGTGTGTGTGTGTGTGTGTGTGTGTGTGTGTGATCTTCACTAAAGAAGGTAGTCTCAAAAGATACAAAGTCTTATAATAAAAACAAAAATTGAATATCCCAGGACAAAAATGCAGATTTTACTCTCAGTAAATGATGGATCCGCACAATGAACAGAACAAATGGATGTTATATAAACACTAGTTTTTTCCTTTAAAAATATTTTTATAACCATGAAATATTTTAAATAACAAGGTACAATATCCATCATAAGGCTGTCCTTATGATGGATATTCTACCTTATGATGGATGTTCTACCTTATGATGAATGTTCTACTCATGTTAAACGAGCGAGCATTCATTCTTCAACAAACCATAACTAAGGATAAATAAAGATTACGATTAGGAATAAAATCAAATGCAACATGAAAGTGTGAGGGAGATTAAACGATTTCAAAGCTACAGAATTATTTTTATCTTTCTCATGAACAAAGATTATAGACTATTGATTATAGATTATTGATTAAATTGAACTACTTGTAACTGTGCAAATCCTTCAAAGTGAATCAAACAGTGTGTGTGGGTGTGAATGTGAATAATTGTACACACACACTCACACACACATATTTAATATAGAGAAAGATATAAAAACATGATCTTTCCATGTGTATATAACTATGGATATATTCACATGTAAAGATCATGAATATATATACTTTATGTCTACATACATACATGACTTGTAGCAAAAAATATCATATTTTTTACATATTTTTTATCAATACCAATAGTGAATGTTCAAACCAGTATTTTTAGTTTAAATTTTGATGATGGCTAGGTAGGCAGGATCCTCCTTAATACTTACTTTCCAGTTTGTTGGAAATCTTCTTCCATACTTCCTGTTCTTAAGAACACAGAGGAGCCATCTGATCCTTCTGTCAACCTATTAGTTTTCTACATCTTTTTGACAAAGTCATAGAGGCTCTAATCAACTCTAAATTGGTTAACCTTTAGCACAATGCATTATTAATTTTACTTCCCTTTCTACTGGATTCTTTTTCAAGGCTTCTCAATTGCAGTTTCATTGTTAATGTCACTGAAGTTATTTTCTGTTACTATAGCAGGATATGACAACACAACTATGAAATTCAAACACAATTGTTCGAGGATCAGATTTACCTTCAGTTTACACACACACACACACACACACACACACACACACACACATATATGCACATATATACGTACATATATATAACACTCTCAGTTATTTGCGTGTGTATACATGATATATTACACGCTAAAAGTCTGCCTCCTTCTACCAAGTGCTCATAGCTCAGAGGTAGAATCACTGACTGACACCAATTCAGTCAGGTTTCAAACCTGGGTAAAAAGCAATCGAACGTTTAACCGTACTGATGAGCTGTGATACAGTGAAACAGATCTGTCTGCAGATGACTATACATATATTTACAGAAAATTTAGGAGATTAACAAAATGGAATTAACAACAGGCACTTTTTACTTTTATTTGAACATTATTTTTAACTGATACTTGTATTTAAGTAGATATTTTGTTTTTAATTAAAGAGTATATATATATATATATATATATATTTCTACTGGCCTGATTATTTATGATAAATTTTGTTAGGAAAATGTGTGTCATTGTTTACATTTCTTTACATTATAGTAAATTTCAGTGCCGTGATGATTATTTACAAAAAATTGAAAATTGTGTATACAAGGCTTGATTTTACTTCATTTAGATTGAAATCATTCATGGTTGAGTAGTATATAACACGCCAGATCAAGAAGTTGTTAGGGGTCACAGGTTTGAATCCTGCCAAATAACACACATTTTCCTAACAAAATTTCTTATAATCAAACCAGTAGAAATATATATATAAATATACTGTCCAATTAAAAACAAATATCTATTCAAATAAAGCATCAATTAAAAATAATGCTCAAATAAATAAATTATACATGCCTGTTGTTAATACCATTTTGTTAATCTCCTGAACTTTCTGTAAATATATGTGTGTATGTGTATGTGTGCAAATATATATATATATATATATATATATATATATATAGTGTATCTAGGCAGCCAATAATTTTCTAAACATATATTGTTATATATAAGAGACAGTGAATGTCTATTATGTTTAATCATGAGCCATTCTAAACGTTGTACTTTGGCTTTAATTTCAGTTACCATCCTTATAACTTCTCTGAAGATGCCTCATGTGGGCTGAAAGCTTAGAACCAACTTAATAAAAAATTATCCAAATGTTGGAGAATTTTTGTCTTTATTATATATATATATATATATATATATATATATATAAAATAAAATAAATTTCAATGTTCAAAACTGTTGAATGATCATTTCAACATAAAATCCCTAAGAGAGATTTCACATCTCATTGGCAACTACCACATTTCAAAATGAAATAAAAAAGAAATAAAAAATGAAGGTTAAGAATTAAAAAATTTACATCACAAAAAAAAAAATGAAATCGGTTAGCAATCAATGTCTATTTTTAGATTTTGGACAATTTTACTTTTAGATAGAGTTGTAAGTGAAAAAATTTGAAAATTGGGCTTTGTCTAGCTTTACAAAGGGAAAGGGGGTTAACGGATGGAATAGGAAGTGGTGTTTGATTGAGGAGTGGGTTAAACAAAACAGAAAGGGATGTAGGGAAGGGGTAAGAGGGGAAGGAAAAAGAAAAGAAAAAAGAAAAAAGAAAAATTTAATTATTTAGCCACGAAGAAGAAGCGTTGGGAATTTAAAAAATTTTTTTATCTAACTGAATTCATTTAAATTCTTTTTCTTTTTCTTTTTCTTTCCATCACTTTCTTCGTAGGTATTCTACACTGCAATAAAAGAAGATCTGCCTGGAATGGTGAAATGTTGTAAGAGCCAGTGAGCAAATTTATTGTAGATGACCTTGCAATTAAGGCACTCTGTAGACACTTATGCCCCCTTTTGTTCATGTGCATATTTAGTTATATTAACATGAATATCTGCTGAAGTCCAATGTACTCTAGATCAACTGAGCTACAAAGAACTTAGCCAATTAGGCAAGATTGAGTAACGCCTTTAAGCAAAATTCTTTGTGTCATAGACTCAAAATTTTCACATTTGCTCAGTTTTTTTTTTATATTGCATCATGGTGACTGACAAGATTTATTTTGGTCAATAATTATATTGATACTTCATTGCAGGTTTTTCTGGAAACCTCAAACATACTGGTGTAATCACACAGATATTGAGAGAAGCTAAAACAATAAGGGTGAATCCTTGCCAACATATACAGTTCCATTCCATATAAATTAGTAGAATAAGCCCTAAGATGATACCATATGCCCGGTAAGATTAGCTCATTAATCCTGGATTATTATAACAACTTTATGCATGGATTCATTTTCGAGAATTCTTTGGCCTTTGTTGATTTATGACTTCCCAATGACATTGGTGAAGGCCATGGAAAAGAAAATTAACAGCTACCTCTGTAGATGGCTAGAGCTACCAGAAAGTTTAAGTAATGCCACACTATATTGCAGTTCAAATGCACTAAGGGTTGGTGGAGTAATTCATAGTCTGTCAGACAAGAGAATTACTAGAGTATAGGAACTCAAGGCATCCAAAAGTTTCAGCAGAAAGTATGGAGGTTCACATTGGAAGGAAAAGGAGTGAACTGGGTATTTCAGAGGCGTGTTTAAGGCAGAGGGCTTTCGTGGAGATGGTGACATCAGGTCATGTGGGCCTGGGCATCTTTCCTGGTACCTGAGTAGAAAAAACTATGAGTAAACAGAAAAGAGAAATAATTCAAGAGTAGATACAAGCCAACTTTGAAGAAAAAAGAATATGCAAGATGGTAGGACTAAGCAAGCAAAGTACATGGATATGATAGAATTTCTTACAACAGAAAATAAGCTGATTGGAATTTGGCACTCCAATGCCAGTCAGATTAAATTTCTTGTACAATCCATATATGATGTGCTACTGAGTCCTGCAAGCTTGTATACTTGGGGGAGATGAGTGAAACACCATCATATCCACTCTGTGTCAAGAAAGGAAAGCTAAAGCATTTTCTAAGTGCCCTCCTGAGGACTTCTAGTGATGGGAGGTACCAGTGGAGACATGATCAGGTACTTAAGAAATTGGCTGAAGTGATTGCCACAGAAATCAACAGTTGTGGTTGAAAGCCTGAAATAAAGGCAACATATTTCTCCTGCCTGAGATTGGCAATTGAGAGTAGACCTCAGGAGCCAGTTGAAATTCCTGCAACAGATAGTGACATCTTCCTTGCACCCAGATTTAGTAATCTGGTCATTGGGCTCCAGACAGGTTATAATACTCAAACTCACAGTACCTTAGGAGGAGGATTTTGAGAAAGCCTTTAAAAGAAAGCTGGAAAAATACCAGGTGTAGGTTGAGAGGTGCAGGTATATCCAATTGCAGACTATATGTCTTACAATAGAAGATGGATAACATGGTTTTGCAGGGAGATCTTTTTGCAGAACTTTAAGTCAGCTTGGAGTCAGCAGAATGAAAAAGAGAAAAGCCATTAGGACTATTTCAGATTCTGTAGAGAAGGCTTTGAAATCCATGGATATCTATGATGGAGATTAATTTTTGAGTGTAGGGTCAAGGAAGAGAAAGAAAAAAGAGGGATAGAGAAAGATTAGAATAACATTTCTGATCATAATTCCTATATGAGTTTTTTTTATTGTTTTTTTTTAAGTAAAGTATTGTTTCATAGGAGAAAATTTTCTGTTGAAATCACTTACCTGTTTGATCTGGTGGAGATCATTGGGAGTAGGTCACTCTACATGTTGTTCCAAAAAGGAAATGGCAAGAATTCAGTTTGTTCTTTTTTTGTTTTGTCTTGGCTTGAAGTGACATACAGTGTTTCTGATTGGTTGCTTGCTATTTCATGATCAGCAGTGACAGTTATATATTTGTTGTTGTGTGCTTAGTGATGATTCGATTCAGGATCATCTACTGAAATAATTATTGTTCTGGTAGGGTCTCTTGAGTGATCAAGTATGATGTTGAAAGACCCAAAACTTGTCATGACCCTAAGACATAACATCACTGATGAAGCAATCCAATACACTTGTAGCAGTGTATTCTTGACAGATTGTATCCAAATGTAAACTAAGAAATTTTCTAAAGCAGGATTATTGAATCTCGTCAAAAAGCCAAAATGTTTTAAATAAGATTTCTTGAATATACAGGCTAGTAGGCAAAAATAAATAGTTTAATAAATAAATTGAGCATCTACTCAAATATGAGTATCCACTAAAAATAACACTTAAACACATTTCACACACAGTAATATTGATTAAGTAAAAAGAGTCAATTACTAGACTAAGACTTTTCCTAAAACCATCTATGATGTCCATGATTATACTATTCTTTGTCATCTCCATCTTATGTCTAATCTTTTTCTACCATGTTTGCTAACTATTAGTTACCAATCAAATAGCTTTTTCAGCCATCAGTTATCTTTCTTACCAACTACGCATCCTGCCTACCTCCATTTTTGTCATTTAATCAATTTTATGCTCTGTTCTCTGATCCATGTTGACTGTTCTCTCATTTTTTGATTTATTCTTAATATGAATATTTCCACTGATATTTTCTCAATTTTAAGTTTGTTTTCAAAAGATTTTGTTTTCAAAGAATTTTCTAAGTTTTTTTCAAGGAATTTTCTTAATTTCTATGTAGCACACAAAGCTATCTATACACATTTTTATAAACTTTACACTGGCAAGATATTTTTCCTTGTATCTATTTTTCTTATTTTCATTATGTTTTTAGTTTAATTATTTTCAGTAATGCTCTATTTTTATTATTTTAATCATGGCTTTATGTTTATTTTTTATTTTTATGTCTCTACATTTCATATTTTCATTATGTCTTCATTGTTAATATTTTCATTATATTTCTAGTTCTATGTTTCTAGTTTTTATATTTTTATTGGGTCTCCATTCTTAATATTTTTAATATTTCTATTATGTTTTTATTTTTAATATTTTCATTATGTCTCTATTTGAATATTTTCATTATAACTTGCTATTAATGGTTATAATATTATGTCTCATCTGAATCCAATTCTAACAAACACTCTATCAGAACTCTCTCAGAACTCTGGGTATTTATCTGTCTTCCTACAGAAGTGGAATGTGGCACAAGGCTGAGCTTCATCTGGGTTCCTCTCCTTCTGGAGGCAGAGAATCCAACAATGTTGAGCTCTCTTGAAAGTTTAGGTATCTATCTGCCTTCCCACAAAGGCAGAATGTGGCAGAAGACCTTTTTAAAGTGGGTTTTCTGAGTCCTTAAGATCAGCCAAAAATATCTCCTAGACTCTGCACAAGAAATGTCTGTCACCTCAAAGAAAACTCTGCTCTTTGGCTGAGTCTTGTCTGGGGTCCGCTCTGCCCAGAAGCAAAGTGTCCAACGAGGTTGAGCTCTCTCGGAACTCTGTCAGCAAACTCTCTTTGAGCTCTTTATTTAAAGAGTTTTGCTCAGTTTATTTGTTTTACTGTGGGTGTGTTATTTACTCCATAAGATCCCCTCTTTTGAGATTTTTTATTTTATTTTTTATTATTCACCCTCTTTTTGGTAAGTTTGCCATATACTGAACTTTGTATTTCTTTCGTTTTTGGTCAACCACAAATTTTTCTTAACATTTCCTTTTACTAATACTCACACATTGTATGTTCAATGAATTCTTGGAGTGTTGGCATATCAAAGGTATCATAAAATACTTACAAAGTTCTTCCTTCCTTGCAGATCTTTTCATAAACTCTTTCTTTAACTGATTCCAGGACTCTTTTGAATTCCCATTTTCTTTTCACCATATTTTTCCTTCTTTTTCACAACCTTTTCTTTAACTGATTCCAGGATTTTGCATTCCCATTTTTCCTTTCACTCATTTTTTCTCTTTCTTTTTCATAACCTTTTCTTTAACTGATTCCAGGATTTTTGCATTCCATTTTTCCTCTTCTACCATATTTTTCTTCTTTATGCAAACTTTTCTTTAACTGATTCCAGGACTTTTTGTATTCCCATTCTTTCCTTTCACCATATTTTTCCTTCTCTTTTCATAACCTTTTCTTTTAACTGATTCAGGATTTTTGCATTCCCATTTTTCCTTTCACCATATTTTTTCCTTCTTTTTCATAACCTTTCTTTAACTGATTCAGACTTTTTGCATTCCCATTTTTCCTTCTCACCATATTTTTTTCCTTCTTTTTCTCATAAACTCTTTTCTTTAACTGATTCATAGATTTTTGCATTCCCATTTTTCCTTCTCACCATTTTTTCCTTCTTTTTCATAACCTTTTTCTTTAACTGATCTCTATACTCTTGCATTCATTTTTCCTTTCACCATATTTTTTCCTTCTTTTTTCAGCAACCTTTTCTTTAACTGATTCCAGATTCTTTTGCATCTTGCCTTTTTCCTTTCACCATATTTTTCTCCTTCTTTTTCATAAATCCCTTTTTAACTGATTCCAGGACTTTTTGCATTCCCATTTTTCTCACCATATTTTTTCCTTCTTTTTCATAAACCTTTTCTTAACTGATTCCCAGGACTTTTTGCATTCCCATTTTTCCTTTCACCATATTTTTTCCTTCTTTTTCATAACCTTTTCTTTAACTGATTCCTCCAGGACTTTTTGCATTCCCATTTTTCCTTTCACCATATTTTTCCTTCTTTTCACAACCTTTTTTTAACTGATTCCATTCTTTTTGCATTCCCATTTTTCCTTTCACCATATTTCTTTTCCTTCTTTTACAACCTTTTCTTTTAACTGATTCCAGGATTTTTGCATTCCCATTTTTCCTTTCACCATATTTTTTCCTTCTTTTTCAGCAACCTTTTCTTTAACTGATTCTTATGACTCTTTTTTGCATTCCCATTTTTCCTTTTCACCATATTTTTTTCCTCTTTTTCATAAACTTTTCTTTAACTGATTCCAGGACTTTTTGCATTCCCATTTTTCCTTTCACCATATTTTTTCCTCTTTTTTTCATAAACCTTTTCTTTAACTGATTCCAGACTTTTTGGTATTCCCATTTTTCCTTTCACCATATTTTTTCCTTCTTTTTCATAACCTTTTCTTTAACTGATTCAAGGACTTTTTGCATTCCCATTTTTCCTTTCACCATATTTTTTCTCTTTTTCATAACCTTTTCTTTAACTGATTCCATATACCCTTTTGCATTCCTATTTTTCCTTTCACCATATTTTTTCCTTCTTTTTTTTATAACCTTTTCTTAATCATCTCAGTGACTTTTTGCATTCCCATTTTTCCTTTCACCATATTTTTCCTTCTTTTTCATAACCTTTTTCTTAACTGATTCCAGTGACTTTTGGCATTCCCATTTTTCTTCGCCCATATTTTTTCTTCTTTTTTCATAACCTTTTAACTGATTCCCAGGATTTTTGCATTCCCATTTTCTCCTTTCTACCATATTTTTTCCTTCTTTTCATAACCTTTTCTTTAACTGATTCCAGACTCTTTTGCATTCCCATTTTTCCTTCTTCACCATATTTTTCCTTCTTTTTCATAAATCCTTTCTTAACTGATTCCAGGACTTTTGCATTCCCATTTTCCTTTCACCACATTTTTTCCTTCTTTTTCTTACAACCTTTCTAACTGATTCTGGACTTTTGCATTCCCATTTTCCTTTCACCATATTTTTTCCTTCTTTTTCATAACCTTTTCTTTAACTGATTCAGACTTTTTGTGTTCCCATTTTTCCTTTCACCATTTTTCCTTCTCTTTTTCATAACCTTTTCTTTAACTGATTCCAGTGACTTTTGTATCTGCCTTTTTCCTTTCTACCATATTTTTTCCTTTTTTCATAAACTCCTTCTTTAACTGATCCTTATGACTTTCTTTACTCCCATTTTTCCTTCAGTACCATTTTTCCTTCTTTTTTCATAACCTTTTCTTTAACTTGATTCCAGGATTTTTGCATTCCCACTTTTCCTTTCACCACATTTTTCCTTCTTTTTCATACAACCTTTTCTTTAACTGATTCCATGACTTTTTGCATTCCCATTTTTCCTTTCACCATATTTTTTCCTTCTTTTTTCATAACCTTTCCTTTAACTGATTCCAGATTTTTGCATTCCCATTTTCACCATATTTTTTCCTTCTTTTTCATAAACCTTTTCTTTAACTGATTCCAGATTTTTGCATTCCCATTTTTCCTTACCATTTTTCCTTCTTTTTCATAACCTTTCTTTAACTGATTCCAGTGACTTTTGGTCTTACTTTTCTCTTTCTACCATATTTTTTCCTTCTTTTTCAACCTTTTCTTTAACTGATTCCAGTGACTTTTGTATTCCCATTCTTCCTTTCACCATATTTCTTTTCCTTCTTTTTCATAAACCTTTTCTTTAACTGATTCCAGTGACTTTGCATTCCCATTTTCCTTTCACCATATTTTTTCCTTCTTTTTTCACAACCTTTCTTTAATCATTGATTCCAGGACTTTCTTTGGTATCTCATTTTCCTTTCACCACATTTTTCCTTTTTTCATAAACTTCCTTTTCTTTAACTGATTCCAGACTTTTGTATTCCCATTTTTCTCACCATATTTTCCTTCTTTTTCATAACCTTTCTTTAACTGATTCCAGGATTTTATCTCATTTTTCTCTTCGCAGCCTATATTTTTCCTTCTTTTCATAACCTTTTCTTTAACTGATTCTTATGACTTTTTGGCATTCCCATTTTTCCTTTCACCATATTTTTTCCTTCTTTTTTCATAAATCTCTTCTTTAACTGATTCCAGGACTTTTTGCATTCCCATTTTTCCTTTCACCATTTTTCCTTTACAACCTTTTAATCATTGATTCCAGGACTTTGCATTCCATTTTTCCCTTTCACCATATTTTTTTCCTTCTTTTTTTTCAAAATCCTTTTTCTTTAACTGATTCCAGGACTTTTGCATTCCCACTTTTCCTTTCACCATATTTTTCCTTCTTTTTTTTCACAACCTTTTCTTTAACTGATTCCAGGACTTTCTACTCCCATTTTTCCTTTCACCATATTTTTTCCTTCTTTTTTCATAACCTTTTCTTTAACTGATTCTTATGACTCTTTTGCATTCCATTTTCCTTTCACCATATTTTTTCCTTCTTTTTTCACAACCTTTTCTTTAACTGATTCCAGGACTTTTTGCATTCCCATTTTTCCTTTCACCAGTTTTTTCCTTCTCTTTTTTCAGCAACCTTTTTCTTTAACTGATTCCAGGACTTTTGGTATCTTATTCTTCTTTCTGCTCAATATTTTTTTCTTCTTTTTCATAAACCTTTCTTTTAACTGATTCCAGGACTTTTTGCATTCCCATTTTTCCTTCCTTCTTCACCACATTTTTCCTTCTTTTTTCATAAACCTTTTCTTTAACTGATTCCAGGATTTTTTGCATTCCCATTTTTCCTTTCACTATATTTTTCCCTTCTTTTTTCATAAACCTTTTCTTTAACTGATTCCAGTGATCTTTTGCATTCCCATTTTTCCTTTCACCATATTTTTTCCTTCTTTTTCATAAACCTTTTCTTTAACTGATTCCAGATTTTGCATTCCCATTTTTCCTTTCACCATTTTTTCCTTCTTTTTCATAACCTTTTCTTTAACTGATTCCAGGACTTTTTGTATCTCTATTTTTCCTTTCACCATATTTTTTCCTTCTTTTTTCATAAACTTTCTCTTTAACTGATTCCAGGACTTTTTGCATTCCCATTTTTCCTTTCACTATATTTTTTCCTTCTTTTTCATAAATTCTTTCTTTAACTGATTCCAGGACTTTTTGCATTCCCATTTTTCCTTTCACCATATTTTTCCTTCTTTTTTCATAAACTTCTTTAACTGATTCCAGTGACTTTTTGCATTCCCATTTTTCCTTTCACCATATTTTTTCCTTCTTTTTTCATAACCTTTTTAACTGATTCCAGTGAGATTTTTGCATTCTATTTTTCCTTTCACCATATTTTTTCCTTCTTTTTCTTATAACCTTTTCTTTAACTGATTCCAGGATTTTTGCATTCCATTTTTCCTTTCACCATATTTTTTCCTTCTTTTTTTCATAAATCCCTTTTCTTTAACTGATTCCGTGACTTTGCATTCCATTTTCCTTTTCATCATATTTTTTCCTTCTTTTCTTACAACCTTTCTTTAACTGATTCCAGGATTTTTTGCATTCCATTTTTCCTCTTCCTTCGTACCATATTTTTCCTTCTTTTTTCATAAACCTTTTCTTTAACTGATTCCAGACTTTTTGCATTCCCATTTTTCTCTTCACCACATTTTTCCTTCTTTTCATAAACCTTTCTTTTAACTGATTCCAGTGACTTTTTGCATCTTTTCATTTTTCCTTTCACCATATTTTTCCTCTCTTTTTCATAACCTTTTCTTAACTGATTCCAGGACTTTTTGCATTCCCATTTTTCCTTTCACCAATATTTTTTTCCTTCTTTTTCACAACCTTTTCTTTAACTGATTCCATGGTGACTTTTAACTCTTCATTTTTCCTTTCTACCATATTTTTCCTTCTTTTTCATAACCTTTTCTTTAACTGACCAGGATTTTTGCATTCCCATTTTTCCTTTCACCACATTTTTCCTTCTTTTCAACCTTTTCTTTAACTGATTCCAGATTTCTACTCCCATTTTCCTTCACCATTTCTTTCCTTCTTTTTCATAACCCTTTCTTTAACTGATTCCGTGATTCTTTATCTCTTAGCCTTTTCCTCTACCATATTTTTCCTCTCTTTCATAACCTTTTCTTTAACTGATTCCAGGATTTTGCATTCTATTTTTCCTTTCACCATATTTTTTCTTCTTTTTCATAACCTTTTCTTTAACTGATTCCCAGGATTTTGCATTCCCATTTTTCCTTTCACCAGATTTTTTCCTTCTTTTTTCATAAACCTTTTCTTTAACTGATTCCAGGATTTTTGCATTCCCATTTTTCCTTTCACCATATTTTTTCCTTCTTTTTTCATAAACCTTTTCTTTAACTGATTCCAGGACTTTTGCATTCCCATTTTTCCTTTCACCATATTTTTTCCTTCTTTTTTCATAAACCTTTTCTTTAACTGATTCCAGGACTTTTTCATTCCCATTTTTCCTTCCACCATATTTTTTCTTTCCTTTATCAGTCTTTCTGTCTTCTTTTATATTCTTCTTCAATATGTATTTGCAAATAAACCTCAGAAAGTTCCAGCTTCAAAAAAAGGTGTCCACCATTTAATTTTGCCATAATTTCCCCTGGAAATGGTGGCTTCCCCTATGTGGATGGGGGTCATAGCTTCGAATCCTGCCAAATGACACACATTTTCATAACAATAATTCATTGTAAATAATCAGGCCGGTAGAAATAAATATATAATACTGTTTGATTATAAGCAGAATATCTACTTAAATATGAGTATCGTTAAAAATAATGTTCAAACAAAACATTTCATATTGTCAATTGTTTATAACCAGTTTCATTAATCTTCGTTAATTTCCGTAACATGTTTGCATTTGTTGACATTATGATACATTTCAGAGCAGAAATGCTTATTGTGATGAATTTGAAAATTGTGTTATATAGGCTTGATTTAACTTCGTTTAGACTGATGGTCATTTGTGGTCGAGAATTCTAAGACATGCCGGATCACATGGTGGCTTCCCCTATGTAGATAAAGGTCACAGTTTCGAACCCTGCCAAATGATACACAATTTTGTAACAAAGATTTATCATAAATAATCAGGCCGGTAGAAATAAATATATAATACTGTTTGATTATAAACAAAATATCTACTTAAATACGAGTATTGATCAAAAATAATGTTCAAACAAATCATTTCAAATTGTCAGTTATTTATAACCAGTTTCATGAATCTTCATTAATTTATATATATATATATATATATATATATATACATTTATATTTAATAATTCAATATGACATAAATGTCTAGAGAATGCCCTAATCGCAATGTCATCCACATTAAATTTGCCCCCTGGCACTTACAACATTTCCCCATTCCTGGAAGACCTTCTATTACAGTGTGAAATACCTAGTAACAAAACTGATGGAAAGATGGAAAGACAAAGAAAATACAGGGATATATATATATATATATATATATATATATATATATATATATATATATATATATATATATATATATATATATATATATATATATATATATATATATATATATATATATATATATATATATATATATATATATATATATATATATATATATATATATATATATGTAATATTAGAAGATCTATATATAATTTTTAAATGAATATATAAATAAATAATATATATAATTATATATATAAAATAATATATATATAATTATAAAATATAATTATATATATAATAATAAAATAATATATATATAATTATATATATAAAATAATTATATATATAAAATAATATATATATTATATATATAAAATGATATATATAATTATATAAATATATAAATGAATATATAAATAAATAAATATATATAATTTCTAAATGAGTTATTACCCTTAGTAATGTGTAATAACTTATTATTATGCTTAATAATTAAAAAAAAATAGCCTCAAGAACTTGCATATATATATATATATATATATTGTGTATATTTTGGCAGCATTTTTTCATTAATGCAGGTTTCATTGAATAATATAGACAAGTTTTGTCTATTAATTTTGTGTAGGATCCGTTCATACCGTCTGATATACTTGATGGTGATGTCGTTAAAAGACAACAAAAAATCACAGTATTTGTTGAATTTTTTATCAGGTCTAAGCTTTCGGCTCACATAAGCCATTATCAAAGAGTAAATAATAACACACAGTAAACATAGAACATTTAAGCTATTAACAATAAAGATAATTGAATTGAAAATATAAGTCCATCCCTACCGTGGCGGCACCAATAATTTTAGGGAGTTTTAAGGAATTCTGATCAGCGTTGTTGGCACTAATGAGTTTATTAATTTTAGATTTTAGTTGGTGTGTCGGGTTTTTGTTAATTTTTTTAAATTTTGTGTGGTCATGGAGTATGTGGTTGAGTTTTGTGTTGTAATCTGATTTGTTAAGTACAACAAAGATGTTAGCCTTGTCAGCTTTTTTTACAATTATGTGAAGGTGGTTGCGTAGTTCGTGCGCAGCACTTTTTAGTTGTTTCGATAGAATTTTTGAGGAGCTTCTGCTTTTATCATGGCGATCTTTGATTGCCTCAGCCTTAAGTAGATCTTTCAGTTCGGGTTTAACGGTTATAAGTTTTTCATCTTGTAATTTAGTGATGCTTTGATAGAGCGTTTCTATTTCAATTTTTTTAGTAAGCTGGTTATACTTACGGTATATATGGCAGTTAGGTCCAAGGTTGAGTAATTCTTCTTGGTGCTTAGTTAGTTGGTGGTTGGAAAGATTTATGAATTTATCGAATTTTTTGGGAAGAGTGATCGTGCCATTGTATAGTGAATTAAGTTTTTTGACAATTTTAGCACGGTGTTCAACTTCAGATTTTGCAGTGATTTTGGATAGTCTGAGTATTATTTCTTCTAGTTGGTTTGAGGTAGTTATATCTTTCAGTTTGTTGTAGAGGTCATGTTTGTTCTTGTATAATGTGTCAAGATTTTCTTTCGCTATTTCAATTTGCCTTTTCACAAGGCTCCATTTATATTTCAAGGTGGTGATGGTGTGTTGGGCTGCTGGATCATGTAATTTAAATTGTGTATATTTTGGCAGCATTTTTTCATTAATGCAGGTTTCATTGAATAATATAGACAAGTTTTGTCTATTAATTTTGTGTAGGATCCGTTCATACCGTCTGATATACTTGATGGTGATGTCGTTAAAAGACAACAAAAAATCACAGTATTTGTTGAATTTTTTATCAGGTCTAAGCTTTCGGCTCACATAAGCCATTATCAAAGAGTAAATAATAACACACAGTAAACATAGAACATTTAAGCTATTAACAATAAAGATAATTGAATTGAAAATATAAGTCCATCCCTACCGTGGCGGCACCAATAATTTTAGGGAGTTTTAAGGAATTCTGATCAGCGTTGTTGGCACTAATGAGTTTATTAATTTTAGATTTTAGTTGGTGTGTCGGGTTTTTGTTAATTTTTTTAAATTTTGTGTGGTCATGGAGTATGTGGTTGAGTTTTGTGTTGTAATCTGATTTGTTAAGTACAACAAAGATGTTAGCCTTGTCAGCTTTTTTTACAATTATGTGAAGGTGGTTGCGTAGTTCGTGCGCAGCACTTTTTAGTTGTTTCGATAGAATTTTTGAGGAGCTTCTGCTTTTATCATGGCGATCTTTGATTGCCTCAGCCTTAAGTAGATCTTTCAGTTCGGGTTTAACGGTTATAAGTTTTTCATCTTGTAATTTAGTGATGCTTTGATAGAGCGTTTCTATTTCAATTTTTTTAGTAAGCTGGTTATACTTACGGTATATATGGCAGTTAGGTCCAAGGTTGAGTAATTCTTCTTGGTGCTTAGTTAGTTGGTGGTTGGAAAGATTTATGAATTTATCGAATTTTTTGGGAAGAGTGATCGTGCCATTGTATAGTGAATTAAGTTTTTTGACAATTTTAGCACGGTGTTCAACTTCAGATTTTGCAGTGATTTTGGATAGTCTGAGTATTATTTCTTCTAGTTGGTTTGAGGTAGTTATATCTTTCAGTTTGTTGTAGAGGTCATGTTTGTTCTTGTATAATGTGTCAAGATTTTCTTTCGCTATTTCAATTTGCCTTTTCACAAGGCTCCATTTATATTTCAAGGTGGTGATGGTGTGTTGGGCTGCTGGATCATGTAATTTAAATTGTGTATATTTTGGCAGCATTTTTTCATTAATGCAGGTTTCATTGAATAATATAGACAAGTTTTGTCTATTAATTTTGTGTAGGATCCGTTCATACCGTCTGATATACTTGATGGTGATGTCGTTAAAAGACAACAAAAAATCACAGTATTTGTTGAATTTTTTATCAGGTCTAAGCTTTCGGCTCACATAAGCCATTATCAAAGAGTAAATAATAACACACAGTAAACATAGAACATTTAAGCTATTAACAATAAAGATAATTGAATTGAAAATATAAGTCCATCCCTACCGTGGCGGCACCAATAATTTTAGGGAGTTTTAAGGAATTCTGATCAGCGTTGTTGGCACTAATGAGTTTATTAATTTTAGATTTTAGTTGGTGTGTCGGGTTTTTGTTAATTTTTTTAAATTTTGTGTGGTCATGGAGTATGTGGTTGAGTTTTGTGTTGTAATCTGATTTGTTAAGTACAACAAAGATGTTAGCCTTGTCAGCTTTTTTTACAATTATGTGAAGGTGGTTGCGTAGTTCGTGCGCAGCACTTTTTAGTTGTTTCGATAGAATTTTTGAGGAGCTTCTGCTTTTATCATGGCGATCTTTGATTGCCTCAGCCTTAAGTAGATCTTTCAGTTCGGGTTTAACGGTTATAAGTTTTTCATCTTGTAATTTAGTGATGCTTTGATAGAGCGTTTCTATTTCAATTTTTTTAGTAAGCTGGTTATACTTACGGTATATATGGCAGTTAGGTCCAAGGTTGAGTAATTCTTCTTGGTGCTTAGTTAGTTGGTGGTTGGAAAGATTTATGAATTTATCGAATTTTTTGGGAAGAGTGATCGTGCCATTGTATAGTGAATTAAGTTTTTTGACAATTTTAGCACGGTGTTCAACTTCAGATTTTGCAGTGATTTTGGATAGTCTGAGTATTATTTCTTCTAGTTGGTTTGAGGTAGTTATATCTTTCAGTTTGTTGTAGAGGTCATGTTTGTTCTTGTATAATGTGTCAAGATTTTCTTTCGCTATTTCAATTTGCCTTTTCACAAGGCTCCATTTATATTTCAAGGTGGTGATGGTGTGTTGGGCTGCTGGATCATGTAATTTAAATTGTGTATATTTTGGCAGCATTTTTTCATTAATGCAGGTTTCATTGAATAATATAGACAAGTTTTGTCTATTAATTTTGTGTAGGATCCGTTCATACCGTCTGATATACTTGATGGTGATGTCGTTAAAAGACAACAAAAAATCACAGTATTTGTTGAATTTTTTATCAGGTCTAAGCTTTCGGCTCACATAAGCCATTATCAAAGAGTAAATAATAACACACAGTAAACATAGAACATTTAAGCTATTAACAATAAAGATAATTGAATTGAAAATATAAGTCCATCCCCTACCGTGGCGGCACCAATAATTTTAGGGAGTTTTAAGGAATTCTGATCAGCGTTGTTGGCACTAATGAGTTTATTAATTTTAGATTTTAGTTGGTGTGTCGGGTTTTTGTTAATTTTTTTAAATTTTGTGTGGTCATGGAGTATGTGGTTGAGTTTTGTGTTGTAATCTGATTTGTTAAGTACAACAAAGATGTTAGCCTTGTCAGCTTTTTTTACAATTATGTGAAGGTGGTTGCGTAGTTCGTGCGCAGCACTTTTTAGTTGTTTCGATAGAATTTTGAGGAGCTTCTGCTTTTATCATGGCGATCTTTGATTGCCTCAGCCTTAAGTAGATCTTTCAGTTCGGGTTTAACGGTTATAAGTTTTTCATCTTGTAATTTAGTGATGCTTTGATAGAGCGTTTCTATTTCAATTTTTTTAGTAAGCTGGTTATACTTACGGTATATATGGCAGTTAGGTCCAAGGTTGAGTAATTCTTCTTGGTGCTTAGTTAGTTGGTGGTTGGAAAGATTTATGAATTTATCGAATTTTTTGGGAAGAGTGATCGTGCCATTGTATAGTGAATTAAGTTTTTTGACAATTTTAGCACGGTGTTCAACTTCAGATTTTGCAGTGATTTTGGATAGTCTGAGTATTATTTCTTCTAGTTGGTTTGAGGTAGTTATATCTTTCAGTTTGTTGTAGAGGTCATGTTTGTTCTTGTATAATGTGTCAAGATTTTCTTTCGCTATTTCAATTTGCCTTTTCACAAGGCTCCATTTATATTTCAAGGTGGTGATGGTGTGTTGGGCTGCTGGATCATGTAATTTAAATTGTGTATATTTTGGCAGCATTTTTTCATTAATGCAGGTTTCATTGAATAATATAGACAAGTTTTGTCTATTAATTTTGTGTAGGATCCGTTCATACCGTCTGATATACTTGATGGTGATGTCGTTAAAAGACAACAAAAAATCACAGTATTTGTTGAATTTTCAATTCAATTATCTTTATTGTTAATAGCTTAAATGTTCTATGTTTACTGTGTGTTATTATTTACTCTTTGATAATGGCTTATGTGAGCCGAAAGCTTAGACCTGATAAAAAATTCAACAAATACTGTGATTTTTTGTTGTCTTTTAACGACATCACCATCAAGTATATCAGACGGTATGAACGGATCCTACACAAAATTAATAGACAAAACTTGTCTATATTATTCAATGAAACCTGCATTAATGAAAAAATGCTGCCAAAATATACACAATTTAAATTACATGATCCAGCAGCCCAACACACCATCACCACCTTGAAATATAAATGGAGCCTTGTGAAAAGGCAAATTGAAATAGCGAAAGAAAATCTTGACACATTATACAAGAACAAACATGACCTCTACAACAAACTGAAAGATATAACTACCTCAAACCAACTAGAAGAAATAATACTCAGACTATCCAAAATCACTGCAAAATCTGAAGTTGAACACCGTGCTAAAATTGTCAAAAAACTTAATTCACTATACAATGGCACGATCACTCTTCCCAAAAAATTCGATAAATTCATAAATCTTTCCAACCACCAACTAACTAAGCACCAAGAAGAATTACTCAACCTTGGACCTAACTGCCATATATACCGTAAGTATAACCAGCTTACTAAAAAAATTGAAATAGAAACGCTCTATCAAAGCATCACTAAATTACAAGATGAAAAACTTATAACCGTTAAACCCGAACTGAAAGATCTACTTAAGGCTGAGGCAATCAAAGATCGCCATGATAAAAGCAGAAGCTCCTCAAAAATTCTATCGAAACAACTAAAAAGTGCTGCGCACGAACTACGCAACCACCTTCACATAATTGTAAAAAAAGCTGACAAGGCTAACATCTTTGTTGTACTTAACAAATCAGATTACAACACAAAACTCAACCACATACTCCATGACCACACAAAATTTAAAAAAATTAACAAAAACCCGACACACCAACTAAAATCTAAAATTAATAAACTCATTAGTGCCAACAACGCTGATCAGAATTCCTTAAAACTCCCTAAAATTATTGGTGCCGCCACGGTAGGGATGGACTTATATTTTCAATTCAATTATCTTTATTGTTAATAGCTTAAATGTTCTATGTTTACTGTGTGTTATTATTTACTCTTTGATAATGGCTTATGTGAGCCGAAAGCTTAGACCTGATAAAAAATTCAACAAATACTGTGATTTTTTGTTGTCTTTTAACGACATCACCATCAAGTATATCAGACGGTATGAACGGATCCTACACAAAATTAATAGACAAAACTTGTCTATATTATTCAATGAAACCTGCATTAATGAAAAAATGCTGCCAAAATATACACAATTTAAATTACATGATCCAGCAGCCCAACACACCATCACCACCTTGAAATATAAATGGAGCCTTGTGAAAAGGCAAATTGAAATAGCGAAAGAAAATCTTGACACATTATACAAGAACAAACATGACCTCTACAACAAACTGAAAGATATAACTACCTCAAACCAACTAGAAGAAATAATACTCAGACTATCCAAAATCACTGCAAAATCTGAAGTTGAACACCGTGCTAAAATTGTCAAAAAACTTAATTCACTATACAATGGCACGATCACTCTTCCCAAAAAATTCGATAAATTCATAAATCTTTCCAACCACCAACTAACTAAGCACCAAGAAGAATTACTCAACCTTGGACCTAACTGCCATATATACCGTAAGTATAACCAGCTTACTAAAAAAAATTGAAATAGAAACGCTCTATCAAAGCATCACTAAATTACAAGATGAAAAACTTATAACCGTTAAACCCGAACTGAAAGATCTACTTAAGGCTGAGGCAATCAAAGATCGCCATGATAAAAGCAGAAGCTCCTCAAAAATTCTATCGAAACAACTAAAAAGTGCTGCGCACGAACTACGCAACCACCTTCACATAATTGTAAAAAAAAGCTGACAAGGCTAACATCTTTGTTGTACTTAACAAATCAGATTACAACACAAAACTCAACCACATACTCCATGACCACACAAAATTTAAAAAAATTAACAAAAACCCGACACACCAACTAAAATCTAAAATTAATAAACTCATTAGTGCCAACAACGCTGATCAGAATTCCTTAAAACTCCCTAAAATTATTGGTGCCGCCACGGTAGGGATGGACTTATATTTTCAATTCAATTATCTTTATTGTTAATAGCTTAAATGTTCTATGTTTACTGTGTGTTATTATTTACTCTTTGATAATGGCTTATGTGAGCCGAAAGCTTAGACCTGATAAAAAATTCAACAAATACTGTGATTTTTTGTTGTCTTTTAACGACATCACCATCAAGTATATCAGACGGTATGAACGGATCCTACACAAAATTAATAGACAAAACTTGTCTATATTATTCAATGAAACCTGCATTAATGAAAAAATGCTGCCAAAATATACACAATTTAAATTACATGATCCAGCAGCCCAACACACCATCACCACCTTGAAATATAAATGGAGCCTTGTGAAAAGGCAAATTGAAATAGCGAAAGAAAATCTTGACACATTATACAAGAACAAACATGACCTCTACAACAAACTGAAAGATATAACTACCTGAAACCAACTAGAAGAAATAATACTCAGACTATCCAAAATCACTGCAAAATCTGAAGTTGAACACCGTGCTAAAATTGTCAAAAAACTTAATTCACTATACAATGGCACGATCACTCTTCCCAAAAAATTCGATAAATTCATAAATCTTTCCAACCACCAACTAACTAAGCACCAAGAAGAATTACTCAACCTTGGACCTAACTGCCATATATACCAGTAAGTATAACCAGCTTACTAAAAAAATTGAAATAGAAACGCTCTATCAAAGCATCACTAAATTACAAGATGAAAAACTTATAACCGTTAAACCCGAACTGAAAGATCTACTTAAGGCTGAGGCAATCAAAGATCGCCATGATAAAAGCAGAAGCTCCTCAAAAATTCTATCGAAACAACTAAAAAGTGCTGCGCACGAACTACGCAACCACCTTCACATAATTGTAAAAAAAAGCTGACAAGGCTAACATCTTTGTTGTACTTAACAAATCAGATTACAACACAAAACTCAACCACATACTCCATGACCACACAAAATTTAAAAAAATTAACAAAAACCCGACACACCAACTAAAATCTAAAATTAATAAACTCATTAGTGCCAACAACGCTGATCAGAATTCCTTAAAACTCCCTAAAATTATTGGTGCCGCCACGGTAGGGATGGACTTATATTTTCAATTCAATTATCTTTATTGTTAATAGCTTAAATGTTCTATGTTTACTGTGTGTTATTATTTACTCTTTGATAATGGCTTATGTGAGCCGAAAGCTTAGACCTGATAAAAAATTCAACAAATACTGTGATTTTTTGTTGTCTTTTAACGACATCACCATCAAGTATATCAGACGGTATGAACGGATCCTACACAAAATTAATAGACAAAACTTGTCTATATTATTCAATGAAACTTGCATATATATATATATATATATATATAGGGTAGGTATGGATAGAAGGATGTGTGTTGTGGTACAGTGGATATAGGCTCCGAACGAGAAGCCGGTGAGCCAAGTTCGAATTCCAGTTGAATCCATTGTATTCACTTATGTGCAAATACCCTTGGGAAAGGTACTAATCCATCTCTTCCTTCCAGTTATGGGTTAAATAGCAGGACAGATTGGGTTCTATAGCCTTGGTCAGCAACCAGTCTACCGCAGAAAGCAATGGCAACCTACTGCGGGATAATCTTCTGCCCAGTCAGTCATGTCTCGTTCAAGACATGATCGCCCAAGCGTGTATCACATGTGGCACTTAACTGACTGATGGATAGAAAAAAATTCTGTATCAAAAGACACTATTCTTAAAAAAGTGCTCAATACAAAGTAAAGTGAATAATATTTATTTAGAATTTATAACATAAATATGTTATTATATCACTATGAAAGTAACTATTTTTATTTATGTTATAAATTCTAAATAAATATATATATAGGTATATGCATATATATATAGAGAGAGAGAGACAGAGACAAAGATAGGAACAGAAGTGAATAAATATGCAAATACAAAGGGAATATAGATAGATAGATAGATAGATAGATAGATAGATATCAACAAAATGGTTTAGAGAAGTTTATTTTGTATTTTTGTAAGTATATATATAAACTGATTAGACCTGGAAAGTTTTAACCATGAGTTCAAATTTGATATTGACTATATATATATATATATATATATATATATATATATAGTAACATGACTTGAAAAAAAATCCAATCTTTTGATCCATGATAACCACCTCAATCTTTCTAAACCAGTAGAAAGGATAGCAGGTGGATAGGTATGTGTTGTCACATGATAGGATAAGCTGTAGTTAAATTTTGACATAACAGTAGACAGCTTGTTAATTATGCAAGACTATATCAATAAGATGGATAGATAAGTTAATATGTGAGTTGGTAGGTGTGACATTGACATGCATTAAGGAGGAGGTTCTCTATTAATATCACCTCACAATGAACTAACAGCTAGAAATGTGTTTTTTGTGTATTTATATATTGTGCATTATTGTTTTTCTATATACATGCATTTATTCATTTTATGTTCTGCTGGTAACAAATTATTTTAATGTGCATATATGTATATTTATTGAATGTATATGAAAATTAATCAACTTGTATGTATATATTTTAAAAAATTGTGTGTGTGTGTATATATATATATATATATATATATATGGAAGAATGGTAGACTTTGAAAAACAGTAGCTACACTGGCATGTACACATCGCTCATTCCGTAATGAATTAGAGCACTCTGGCTATTGGGTGTGTATAATGATAATGCATACACTAAAAAGTCTGCCTTCTTCTACTGAGCACCCATGGCCCAGAGGTAGAATTGCCAATTGACGCCAATTCAGTTAGGTTTCAATCCTGGGTTAAAAGCAATCTGAGTCTAACTGTACTGATGAGCTGTGATACAGCAAAACAGATCTGTCTGCGGATGACTATATATATATATATATATATATATATATATATATATTTTTAAAATGGGTATATATTTTTCTATAAATATTTTCATGGTAATTATTCTGATGGTACTTTGGGTTTATGAATTGTTCTGCTTGGTACTATGTCACATCATTTTAGAGTTGAAATTGTTAGATGTAACTATAAGTCCTATGCTAATGGTTTCTTCTATTGCACTTCTTGCTTGCAGAACTCTTTTCTGGGTTCTTGCTCTCTAGCCAACTTTTAGATAAAAATTTTTCCTGT
The DNA here is from genome assembly GCA_037127315.1 of Ascarosepion bandense. Taxonomy (NCBI): domain Eukaryota; kingdom Metazoa; phylum Mollusca; class Cephalopoda; order Sepiida; family Sepiidae; genus Ascarosepion; species Ascarosepion bandense. The sequence continues at coordinate 509,353 of JBBBDQ010002539.1, read as the reverse complement.
CAATTATTATCTTCTGACAACTTTCTTCATTGTTCTTTCTCCTTCATACCGTTTATCTTTTGTTTATATTCTTTCACACCCAGTAATCCCTTGCATCAGGGTGAAACTTTATATAAATTTTACATAAAATTTATAAAAATTGTATATATTTTTATATCTAGGCAGCATTCAATAAAGTTTTTTTGTTTGCAGATTACTTTCCATATGTTGGTATTGAATGTGTAAACAAGCTGTATATAGTTAATTTTTGCTCTTGTTAAGGTTCCAAGTTTACAACTGATTTCAGTCATTATCAATAGAAAGAAAATTGGATTAAATAGTCTAATAGTAGAATAAAAATATGTACTGTTACATTATAAAATTATATAAGATCAGTGTAATATATGTGTACTTGCATGTATGCTCTATTAAAAATATCTCTTGCACACACAAACTCTCAAATAATTGTTGATAAGTTGATAAGCTAATTTCCATTTTTATAAGTGTTTCTTGTTAGATTAGTTTTCCATATTTTGATGTTGAAAATGTAAAATGGCACTGTCCACAGTTAATGTTCTTATTAAGGTCATAAACTTTCAACTGGCTTCAGTCATTATCAACGAAGAAAGAAATTAAATGAAATTCAAAACCGGTTTGAAACCAGTAGTTTGCTTCTTTAGTATGATTTATTGATTTTTAAAATTTCAATGTTTCTGATATCACATGGTCATGATGCTTTTTTAATTTGAAAAGTGTGATGATATGTGAACATAATGTGTCATAGTGTGTATTCTGAGAACCTAGATATAATTTAGAATTAAAATTCTAGAATAATAATTGATTTTTTAGTTAATATGCATATATGTAATTATATACAAAAAAAGCTCTTATGCTTTAATATTCATATATAGGTTACTCTCTCTCTCTCACTCTCTCTTTCTGTCTTTCTGTGTGTGTATGTACCATATACATGTATAACTATGCTGTACTTTTTCTTATGCCTTTTTTATTGTGGTTAAGTAGTACATAAAAATTGTCCAAATGTTTTATTTATCCAAGTGCTCTAAGCAATGCTTTTATCCATTATCAAAAATGAATTTTTATTTTACTTGGATAAATAAAACATACAAACAATTTTTATATAATTTATCTACTAAAAAGTAAAAAAAATCCATAAGATCACATGAAAAATTATATAAAAAACTTAACCACAGCATCTCGTTTGTCATTTTTAACAAATATATTATAATGAAGTGAAAGAACAGATACATCAAAAACCTACTGTTCATTGCATTTACCTTTATAAAAAGTGCTCAATACAGAGTAGAGCTTAATATAGTAATTTTGTTATTATAATGGTTTATAAAAGGATTATATCACTACACAAAAATTTCATGATTTAAAATATCCCTAAAAGAAGAAAAATAATAATTTTCTGAAACATGAAATTTCTTGTGTAGTGATATAATTTTATAAACCATTTGAATAAATACAATATATATATATATATATATATATATATATATATAGTTGTTTCTAATCATTTCACCGCAAGTAAGGCAGAACTGCAACTGGTGCACAGGGAGTTAGATAAGAAGTGAGTGATGAGAAAGAGGAACAAGTTACAGGAGAGTCAAAGAATGAGTAGGAACAGGATAAGAATACAGGCGTAAAGAGAGCTGCATGAGAGTGGAGTGTAAAGAAAGAAGAACGCAATACAAAGATAGCCATGGAAAGAATGTGAGTCAAGAAAATAAGAGATGGCAATTGACTTTCCATTTAAATTCTTGGAGATTGTAGTTTTCAGGGAAGCAAATATATGAAAGGGAATTCCACAGGTGGTAAGTTAGAGAAAAAAAAACTGTTAGAGTACAAGTTGTATTACATTTGATTGGTTTCACTGTAAAAGGGTGGGACCTTGCCACTAGTCTAGTAGCTTGACTAAATTCATGCAGAGGGGTCACCAGGGGTCTAAGCTAATCAGAGAAGAAGCCATGAAAGCATCTGTAGAAAAGACAGAGGGAAGCCAAATTATGTTGGTGAAAAAGTGCCTGGAACTGAGCTACCAGGTTAGGATCAATTACATTACAGATTCTTCATTGGATTTTGTCAAGAAGCCCAAGATGAATAGTAGGGGCACCCGACCAGATGTAACAGCAGTATTCAATACAATGGTAGATTTATATATGTGCAAGATGGATTTAGACGAGAAAACCTTACAAAGGGAACTAACTTTCTGAGCAGCAGATTTAGCAATGGCTTTAATGTAGTCATTCCACTTGAGGATGGCTGATAGGTTTAGGCCTAGGAGGCGCAGTGTTTTGCTTTCAGGGAGACTAGCCTGATCCATTCTGATGAGGGGGTAGAAGCAGTTATCTATGGGGATTAAAGGATAGCAGCTTCATTTTGCAAGCATTAGAATTTATGAACCATTTCTTATCCCAGTCCACCACAGATTGGAGGTCCTTTTCAAGATCAGCAGCAAAGTTTGCTTTGTCAGCTTCAGCAGATTTCTTTTTGAGGCATGAGTAAATTGTTGTGTCATCAGCATAAATGCCTACTTGGGATCTGATTACATCAGAGAGGTATATATTTCTGAATTTGGGCCAGAATACTAATTGGCATCAATACATCAATGAAAATTGCCAATTAAATACCACCATTTTACTATTAAACTAAATGCAAACATTATTTCTATTTTAATTGTAGTTTCTTTTCTCACATTTCTCGTGTATATAACGCCTATCTTGCTTCTCTGTGATCTACAATCTTCAAAAATTTAAATGTCATGTCAATCAACAATGCAGACAAATGAGGAACAAAATGTACATTTTTTTAAACTATAAATTTTAGCTCTATTATTATACATTGAGTACTCTTTAATTCACACCAGCATTCACTGTGTAGTACTTTATATATATATATATATATATATATATATATATATATATATATATAACCACAGGATCTTGTCTGTCATATTCAATGAAACTTACATACACACATAGATATATGTATATAATTTTTTTACATAATTTTTCATATGATATTATAATTTTTTTACAGTACATAAATTATATAAAAATTGTCCAAATTTTTTTATATAACTAAGCACTTTTGGCCATACTTTTAGTCATTATCAAGGATAAATTTTATTTTACTGTTACCTGAATATATGCATTGTGGTACAGAGGATATCGGCTCAGAACGAGAAACCGAGAAGCCGAGTTCGAATTCCAGCTGAATCCATTGTATTCACTTACGCGCAAATACCCTTGGGAAAGGTATTAATCCATCTCTTCCCTCCAGTTATGGGTTAAATAGCAGGACAGATTGGGTTCTATAGTCTTGGTAGGCAACCAGTCTACCGCAGAAAGCAATGGCAACCTACTGCGGGATAATCTTCTGCCCAGTCAGTCATGTCTCTTTCGAGACATGATCACCCAAGCGTGTATCACGTATAGCACTTAACTGAATGACCTGAATATATAGATTGTTTTGTGTATGTATGTAGAGTAACAGGAATGTTTCATATTCTAAACATGGTGAGTGTATTGTGGCCATGTTCAAAGTTGATATTGTTGAGTGTTCTTTTTTTCTTTTTTATCAATACTGCTTCTATTATTTTAAGCCATTTTTTACATGTACATTATGCAATTATATGTGTATTATCAACAAGTATGTCACAGATAGAGTTTGGTAGGTTTCCATGTTTAATTAAATGAGACCTAACAAAGTTATGTTTACAGAGATATAACATAAGACTTCTTATTAAACATGTAGTGTTATATCCAATGTAATTATTTACAAATTTGAATTGATCAAGAGCACAGTTCTTTAAAGTATATTTTGTATATATATATATATATATATATATAGTCATCTGCAAACATATCTGTTTCACTGTATCACAGCTCATCAGTATGGTTAGACATCGAATTGCTTCTAACCCAGGATTGAAACCAAAGCGAATTGGCGTCAGTTGGTGATTCTACTTCTGAGCTATGGGCATTCGGTAGAAGGAGGCAGACTTTTAGCATATGATGTATCATACGCCAATGGCCAGAGTGCTCTAATTCATTACTGAATGAGTGATGCATAGATGCTAGAGTAGCTACTGTTTTTGCAAAGTCTACCATTCTTCCAGAGTGCTCAATCAGGGTGTGAGAGTGTATATATATATATATATATATATATATATATATATATATATGATTGTTTAATTACTTCGTTTCTGGTCATAATAAGGTTAGACCAGTACGCATTTGTATTAAAAAGTGTTCAATACAATTATATTGTAGAACTTTTGAATATTTTCCATTTGTAAACGAGTTATTACGCAAGCTATGTTTTACCATGAGTGGTGTCTTCAGGTGATTTGCAATAACTGATTTTACCATTTACCCTTTTTTTTAAGAACACTCATGTAATGGTATTTTTATTAATGCTTATGTGGCAGGGAATTTTTGAATGTGCAATTTTTAAAATTGCAAGGAATTATGGTGTTTTCATCCATGGTTTTATGAACCTAAGAGGTATTTTTTGGTATGGTTACACTTGGTCATAAATTCAACAGTTCGCTTTTGTTTGGGAATAGCATAATCTCTGACTTTTCTTCTTTGCACAGTCTACATATTTTGCTACCGTTGTAAGGCTTGGCTGTTTTTACTATACTCCACGTTATGTCTGGGTCTTTTCCATATTTTTGATTTTAATTTCCACATGTGGCTAGCCAATTTTGTACAGTTTTTTTAAGTTTTCTATTTTGAATGTAGACCTGTGATTGAACCACCTGGTCTTAAAGGTGTCTTTGGTTGAACCCAAATATATCTTATTTTGGCCCCATTTGGGTCATATACCTTTGCCTTGTAAATTATTTCTTTTGCATTGCAAAGTCCTTGAAGTGGACATTTATTTTTGTCCCTGCAGTTGCATTCTTTATTAGTGGTTTGGTTTTGTACACTGCTATTTAATTTTCTGGCATTTTGTTTTTTTATGAAATTATCTAAATTACTAGCGCAACTATAATTTAGCTTGATTGTGTTTCTGTTGAAAATTTTGTTTAGTTCAACCCACCATTTAACCCATCATTTAATTTAGAGGTAAAGACCAAATTAGGACAAATATTTTTTTAAACTGATAGATAGACACTTTCCAAAAAGATCAGAACCAAACAAAATTTTCATTGATGCTAGTTTTTTTTCATAGTGTATGTATATGTGAATTTGTGAAGATGTGCTCATGTGCCTGTCTGCACATATGTGTGTGTACATGTAGAATGTCATGGTTATTTATCCTTTTAATCATTTTCCTCACTTTACACTCACTCCTTAAACTCTTCTTTATTTTTCTCTTTTTCCTCTTTTTCTTTTAATGGTAGTCATTTTGATTTCTGATATATACATATATTTCACATATTTGATATTCCCTGAAGGCTTGACAGAGATACCAATTACAAAACCCTGGAGTCGAAATGCTGAAGTAACATCAGTCAGCTAAGTGAAAAGCTTTTACTTTTACATATATATATATATATATATATATATATATATATATATGGTAACTATATTTACATGTAATATTAGAGAATATTTAAATTTTTAAACTTTATGTTTTATGATTTACTTTTTTCTCACTGCATTTTTTATTTCTTTATTTTATTTTATTCTATTTTATATTTGATTTTAAATTTAAATTTAAATTTTTATCTACACATAATCTTAGAATATTTAAATTTTTAATCTTGTTATTAAAAAATCAGTAACTTAACTTTATAAGATTTAATTCTCATGAACATCAAGTGAACTTCAATTCAAATCTGTTAAACTGTCAGTTTAAAATATGCACCTGATGATTGCATAATGCATGAAAGTCTGAGTCATGCCATACATGTAGGACAGTATGTATATCTATATATATATATATATATATATATATATTTTTTTTTTTTTTTTTTTTTTTCATTTTTAAACGAGTTATTTTGCTATCTTGGTTTCCACCATGAGTGGTTTCTTCAAGCAATTTTTAATAACTTAAGTTATTAAAAATTTTTAATAACTTAAGTTATTAAAAATTGCCTGAAGAAACCACTCATGGTGGAAACCAAGATAGCAAAATAACTCATTTAAAAATGAAAAATATTCAAAAGTTCTACAATATATTTGTATAGAACATTTTTTAATACAAATGTGTACTGGTCTAACCCAATTAAGTTCAAAAACTAAGTATTAAACAATGTGTGTGTGTGTGTGTGTGTGTGTGTGTGTGTGTGTGTGTGTGTGTGTGTGTGTGTGTGTGTGATAATATGCATGTCTGTGGTTATGTGCAAGAATGCTATTGAAAAGTACATTTACATTATTAAGATCCATGAATTATTAAGGAGAGACTCAAAACAACAGAAATATGATTCTACAGAAGAATGTTGAGGATAGCATGGACTGAATATGTGAGCAATGACAAGATTTTGAAGAGAATGCAAATATAAAGGAAATTTATACTTAACATCAGGAAGAGACAGCTAAGATTTCTGGGACACATAATGAGGGAGGAGGGCTTGGAGAATTTAATACTCACATGACAAATAAAGGGAAAAGAGACAGATGAAAATAGCACAATACATACTTGGTGGGCTTCAGCAGGTGAATGGTGGAGTGGGGTTTGGGAGAGATACCAAGAGAAAAAGTGTTAAGAATAACAAAGAAGAGGGGCAAGTTTAAGTTCATGAATGTCTAAGTCCTAAAGGAACAGAACACATAAAGAGGAAGAATTTATTAAAAAAATATAAAATATTTAAAATTCAATTTTTCTTATGTTTTATTGAAGTCAATTGATAAGATTTGTATTAATTTTAGAGATTTTTTTTATAAATTTGATCTGGATATGCAACAGCTTGTATATAAACTGCAAAAATATAATTAAATTATATGGACAGAACTTGTTCATTGATTTCAATTACACATGTTTGTTTTCATATATATACACACTATCTCTATCACTCACACAGTCTCTCTCTCTCTATCCAGGAGAATGTCAGATTTAATCCCATGTTAATTAATCTTTATAGTTGTGAAGCTGCATATTGGGTATTAACCCAGACAGTCAATAATTTACCTTAAATATTTGAATCTCATTTGCTTAGCAAATAAGTTTTAACCAATAAACATGTCTATTTAGTAATTTACATTTACACACTATAATATAGAAAATCTATATTCATTGAAATTCATAAATGTTTATGTATTTTGGTTTTGTATATATATATATATATATATATATATATATATATATATATATATATATATATATATATATATATATTTGTGTATGGGAGGATGAGTGTGTTTTGAATGCAAAAATACACACAGAATCATATACATATTTTGTATGTATACCAGTTTTTATATTACATTTTATTATGTAAACCAATGCATTAGTAACACCTCACAGATATTGGTAAAACTTTTTCAATATATTTACACAAGTAATGTATTATTGGTCTTCATAATATCGACTTAAGTAATCAAATCTGATATTGTATAAGCAATTAAGTAAGCAATTATGTAAGCATTTGTATCATGTATATTTAAAAATACCTACATTTAAAGTGTCATAAATGAAAGCAAGTAAATGTTGTTGTATTTTTTATATAATGTGATTATTATTTATTGTAGTTTAGTTTAAGAGATTAATTTATACATTCTAAATATTAGAAAGTTTTTAATTTAACCAGTTTCTTTTAATTGTATAAAATTTTTAGGGACACTTAAAGTATCATAACATGTATAATAGCAACATCAATAAATATACATTTTAAACAAAATGTTCACGGCCTCTCATACTTTTTTATTCTATATATACAATCTTTTAAGTATCTATTTAACTATTAAAAAATTTAAATATTAATTATTTTAATATCTAATTATTATTTTCATGAAACAAATTATTAGATATATGCAAGTTAATAAATTTTTTTATCCATATTCTAAGGTGAACATTTTCAATGTTTACATATGACATTTATTTCATAACATTTATTTCTTTAATATATTTTTATTCTTAAAAAATTTAATAATATATAGTTTTTCATATAGACACAAAGGGTATGGGTTGTTTAAAGACTTACATATTCTAGCGTTTTTTAAATTTTTTCATTTTAATCTGGGTGTTTTATTTGTTTCCTTTAGATACCAATAATATTTCGATAGGGATGTTCTATTTCTGTACTTTTTATTATTAAATGAAGATTTGTGTTGATAAAATCGTTTTTATTTTTAGAGTTCATAGCACCACCCTCATAAATCTTTACATTTCTAGGGTTTTCCACAGAAGAAATTTTACATTGATAGACAATTGATTCTGTAAGGCCAATCTAGGATTTCAAAAAGGACAATCTATAAGATTTCTACAATTGCATTTATTATTGTCCAAATTGTTAATTTCAGTTATTGGATTATTTTTATTTTCAATTATCTTTAAATTCTTATTTAAAATATTTTTATTATGATTTTTATAATTTTTTCCAGATTATTCAAACAACTATAACTTAATTTAAGAGTATTTTCATTGAAAATCTTACTTTATGGTTATATAAAATTAAAGTGGAAATTAAAATTAAAATATAGAAAAGACCTCAATATGACTTGGATCATAGTAAAAACAGCCAAACATTACAATGGTGGTAAATTATGCAGCTTATGCCAGGAGAAAAAATTAGCTATTGTGTTGTTCCCAGACAAAAAAGAATTACTAAATAAAAGAAGAGAAATTATGTCCAAGTGTAACCATACCAATAAATACTTACTAGGATTTTACAATCAAGGATGGAAGTGTCCTAAAACCTTTAAGTAACTTCTCCTAATTTTGAAAACTGCATGTTCATAAAAGATCCCTGTTACATGAGTGTTTGAAAAATGGTAAAGTCAGTTATTGTAAATTGCCTGAAGACACTGAAAGGTAGAAGCCTAGGAAATAAAATAACTTTTTTCCAAGTAAAAAATATGCATGCATATATATAGCATAGTGATGATCCACGTATACTGTCTTAATATGTATGGGAAAGAATATTAAAACGTTTTGAGTTTAAAAATGTGTTTTTTTGACAGTACTTCTTTATTTTTACTATTATATTTTATATTTCAGACCGCCCTCGGTCCTTCATCAGAAACAAATGATTTTAAAATTTGAATTAGTAACGTATTTCACGAGATTTCGCGATGTTTACAAGCATAACCTTAAAAAAATCTGTCGCTTTCAATGTCACTTGATGTAAAAACAAAAACTCTCCCCACAAACGCGTCACATAATGTAAACAAACGCGTCACGCGATGTAAACAAACTCTTCACTGATGCTCTCGCTAAATCTCGCGAAATATGTTACTAATTCAAATTTTAAAATCATTTGTTTCTGATAAAGGACCGAGGGCGGTCTGAAATATAAAATATAAAAGTAGAAATAAACAAATACTGTAAAAAAAAAACACATTTTTAAACTCAAAACGTTTTAATATTCTTTCCCATACATATATATATATATATTAGGAAACGGATTAAATCTGACATATTTTTGATTTATTTGTTTAAATGTTATTTTAATGGATACTCATATTTGAGTAGATACTTTAATTTTATGTTTTTATTATTAAACAGTATATTTATTTATATCTACTGGTTTGAATATTCAAGAAATCTTGTTCGAGAAATATACAAGAAAACATTTTTTAACAAGATTTCTCAAATATTCACACTGTTAGATATGAATAAATAAATATAGTCTTTAATAATAAAAGCAGAGCATCTACTCAGATATGAGTATACATTAAAATTATGATGTCTTCTCTTGTCAGAGCTTATTTTTCAATTTCAGATTGAAAAATAAGCCCTGACAAGTGAAAACATCATTATGATACCTTCACAAAGTCAGAATGACTCGGCTCAGTTAAGTGAAAAACTTCTCCATGTTAATCCTATCAACATTTTGTTTCAATATTGAGCACTTTATAACAAAATACCTGCTTACCAAAATATCTTTTTATCAGTAAACCAGTGAAAAAATGACAAAACATTTCGGAGTCTAACCGTACTGATGAGCTGTGATACAGCGAAACAAATCTGTCTGCGGATGACAATAATATATATATATATATATATATATATATATATATATATATATATATATTAATACAGGTTTCATTGAATAATATAAACAAGTTCTGTAATGTAAGATACTTTTGTATAATCTGATTAGCTTGATAGTGCTGTCATTAAAAGACAACAAGAAATCGCAGTAATTGTTGATTTTTTTATCAGGTCTGAGCTTTCAGCTTACATAAGCCATTATCAAAGAATGAACATTTAATATATAGTGAACATAGAACATTTAAATTATTAACAGAATGGAATTAAACACATAAAATTAAATCACGGAGACAGGTCCATTTTTAGCGTGGCAGATGGCTGCAGGTGGTGACGTACTGGTGGTGGTAGGTTCTTGGTCACATGAGGGTATACTGGCATGAGGGGATTGGTCTGCAAACTGCTACTACTATAGGTAGAGGGAGTAAGTGTAGTAACTATGACCTCTCCTGTTGATTATAGGCATTGGAGTATGTCAGTAGAGATGTCAAAATTTATTTTATTTAAGCTAAGTTTAAATAAATTTAATGTAGATAGCTTCTAGAATTTTAAGTTTTTGTTTATTATTTTCTTATCTAAGTATACATTTATTTTCAACAAGTGTTTTTCTAAGAAGTGTGCGTTGATAGCCGTGGTGTTTTAAATGTCAGAATATGTTAGAATTATTTAAGTGTAATGTAAGCCTCCGCGAGGGCGAGTTCGTAGTATGTCCAATGTAGGTATTATTTAGTTTGTTAGAGATACATTCTCGAAAGGGGCATTTGAATGTATACACTACATTGTTTTTTTGCAAATCGCTAATGATGGGGGAGGAGTCGTTGCGGACGATTGAGTTGGATGTTGTAGATTTAGCGTAATATATGATAAACTTAATTCTTTTGTTAGGGTCTGTCGGAGAGATATTAGTGTTTATGAGTCTGACACACACACACACACACACACACACACACACACACACACACACACACACAGATACAAAAGTTCCATTTATAAATAAGTTTAAATTTAGATTCTTCCCCCAAGGCTCCATCTTAGGTCCTACACTCTTTCTGATATACATTAATGATCTCCCTGATTCCATAAGATCCCAAGTAGGTTTGTACGCCGATGACACCACAGTTTACTCTCGCCTCAACCAAAAATCTGGTGTAGGCGTCAAAGCTAACCTTGCAGCCGAGATTGAAAATGACCTCCAATCCATAGTGGACTGGGGTAAGAAATGGCTAGTAAATTTTAATGATTTTAAAACAAAGCTACTCTCAATTAACCATCATAGACAATCGCACCTACCTCCCATTAGCATGGACCAGGCTTGCCTCCCAGAGAGTAAAACACTACACCTCCTTGGTCTCACACTTTCAGCGGACCTCAAATGGAATGACTATATCAAATCCATTGCTAAATCCGCTGCTATGAAAGTCGGTTCTCTGTGTAGGGCCCGGAAGTTTTTTCCGTCTAAATCTATCCTGCACATTTATAAATCTACCATCTGCCCGTGTATTGAATACTGCTGCCATATCTGGTCGGGTGCCCCTGCTATTCTCCTCGGGCTTCTTGATAAGGTACAGAGGAGGGTCTGTAATGTGATAGATACCGACTTGGCAGACTGCCTGCAGTCTCTCTCCCACAGGCGCAACGTGGCTTCCCTGTGTCTCTTCTATAAATACTTTCACGGCTTCTGCTCCAATGAACTTAGATCACTGGTGCCTCCTAGATACGAATTTGCATGAGATACTAGATTAGCAACTAGATCCCACCCTTTTACAGTGAAACTGATAAAATGCAACTGCAACTTCTACTCCAACAGTTTCTTTCCTCGCACTTCCCGACTGTGGAATTCCCTTCCACACGATTGCTTCCCCGACAGCTACAATCTCCAGAAGTTTAAATGTAAGGTCAATAGACACCTCCTAACACACTAACTTGCTCCCATTCTATCAAACACACTTCCCATCTGCCCAACCCTCATCCTCAGTATCTATCCTTACCCATCTATCACCTTCCTCCTGACATTCCCTATGTCTAACCACTCCTTCTCTTTACCTTCCCCTCTGTAGCCCCATGCGCAATAGTGGCAGTGGAATGCCTTGCTTGGGGTGAAATGATTAAAAAAAAAAAAGTAAATGAGTTATTATGTATACTAGGTTTCTACCATGTGATGTCTTCAGGTGATTTTAAGAACCATAACATCACTTGAAAAGACACAAAAGTGTTGAAACAAAATGGCTACTTTTGTAGTGATATTGTAACATATCCATGTTATAATTTATGAATAAATAATATTATTAGCTCTACTTTTGTATTGAGCACTTTCTTAAAAATAGTGTTTCTTTTGACAAGGAATATTATTCCAACAATACTTGTATATATATATATATATATATATATATATATATATATATATATTGTCATCCGCAGACAGATCTGTTTCGGCGTATCACAGCTCATCAGTACAGTTATACTCCGATTGCTTTTTTACCCAGGATTGAAATCCGACTGAAATGGTGTCAGTCGGCGACTCTACCCCTAGGCTATTGGCATTTGGTGGAAGTAAGCAGACCTTTTAGCGCATATCATTATATGTGCCCAATAGCTAGAGCGCTCTAATTCATTTCACTGAATGAGCGATGCGTACATGCCAGAGTAGCTACTGTTTATCAAAGTCTACTATTTTTCCAGAGTGCTCAATCAGGGTGTGAGAGCATAAATATATATATATATATATATATATATATATATATATAAATATCAGCATGTGGTGTAGATATAGAAGAATTCAAAGAAGTATCCTGTATATACAGTGGTAGGATAACTCTCTAAGAGAGCTCTAAATATATATATATATATATATATATATATATATATATAAATATATATAGAGCAACTATAAGAAAAATTAAGGAGACACGTTATTTCATACACAGGATTTCTTTGTACAATAAAGACAGAAGCTGATGATGGTTCACCTGAAATAGGCCTATACATCTGATTTACCATGAAATAATGTGGCTGCCTTAATTTTTCTCATATATATAAGTATGTATGTAAATTTAATGGGCAGGTTAATAAAATTTGAAGAATAAAAACGTAACAAAATGATAACAAAATTGGCCATAAAATTGATGATGTTATTAGCTCTTTGACTAAATTGAAGCATGAGGAGAATTAATTTTTAACTTATTTGTGTCCTTTATCAATGATATGACGAAAAACCAAAGGAACACACAATATTGTTGCTATTGATTAGAGGATTTCCTGTGGAAATTATATTCTCTGAATAATCCCAAATTCATGTTTAATATATGATTTTATTTTGAAAATATATTTCAACTCTTTCTTGTTGGCTGTTGAATGAAGACACTAAAAGCACTGATGTCATCACAGCTATGAAATGGTTGGTTAAGAGGGCAGCAACATTCAAATTGTTGCTATTGCCTCTGATGGGATTTTTTTATTGAACTAAAAAGGTGGAATTCCATTGCAGTTTCTTTAACATAATTTTCTTTTTTGCATTTGTGGCAGAAAAATAAATATATAAAATTTGAAGTGTTACAATTCAAAGTTGGTGGTTTGAATAATACATGAGTTCCAGGAAGTGTAAAATTGCTACCAGTGATGATATGACAATTAGTTAGTGTTGACAATTAATCCTCAAATTTTATTAACTGGCCTATTACATCTACATATTATAAGATGTACATGTGAACCATATTATGTTCAGATAGATAGATAGATAGATAGATAGATAGATAGATAGATAGATAGATAGATAATGTGCGGAAAAAAATGAGTACCTGTAGGCCATTGCTTATATATATATATATATGTGTGTGTGTGTGTGTGTGTGTGTGTGTGTGTGTGTGTGTGTGTGTGTGTACTTCATTTGTAAATGAGTTATTATGTGATCTAGGTTTCTACCATGAGTGGTGTCTTTTTTATACAAATGTGTACTGGTCTAATTTTATTATGACCAAAAACTAAGTAATTAAACAATCTATATATATGGTGTGTTTTTTATACAAATGTGTACTGGTCTAATTTTATTATGACCAAAAACTAAGTAATTAAACAATCTATATATATGGTGTGTTTTTTATACAAATGTGTACTGGTCTAATTTTATTATGACCAAAAACTAAGTAATTAAACAATCTATATATATGGTGTCTTTTTTATACAAATGTGTACTGGTCTAATTTTATTATGACCAAAAACTAAGTAATTAATCAATCTATATATATGGTGTCTTTTTTAAACAAGTGTGAACTGGCCTAATTTTATTATGACCAAAAACTATGTAATTAAACAATCTATATATATGGTGTCTTTTTTATACAAATGTCTACTGGTCTAATTTTATTATGACCAAATACTAAGTAATTAAATAATATATATATATATATTCTGTAATAGTTGTTACAATGGTTTATATATTCATAGTATCACTACACAAAAATTTTCGGGTTTCGAAGCTAGCCCTGTATGTGGACTGCTTCTTCTACAGGTGATTTTGAAAAGTTCTCAAAATTTGACCAATCATTTGGCAGGGTATCTATCTATCTATCTATCTATCTATCTATCTATATATATATATATATATATATATATATTAAAAAAGGATTAATTCAAAGATGTTGAATGGCCATTTCGATATGAAGATCCCCCACGGGGGACAACACATCACCTCAGCAACAGAAAAAACCTTTCAGAAACTGGAGAAAAATTAGTCTACTTTTCCTTTTTAAATAGATTGCAAAGAAATTAAAAAATAAATAATAATTTTTTAATATTAAAATAAATTTTTAATATTAATTAGGATCGGGTTTTTTGGAATTTACCTTCCTGCCTTTTTCCCTTGGATTGAAGTATCTGAATTAAAATATATATATATATATATATATATTTATTTTTAATTGAGAACTTTTTTCCATCTCCTTTTAGTGGATATGTTTTTTTAAGTGGTTGAAGAAAAGAACTTTAGAGAGAGAGGGAGAAAGAAACAGATATACTGAGAGACTCAGCCTTTTGGCTAAGATCAAAGTGTAGTATCTGTTCTTATCAGCTTAATATCTGATACGTCCCTGATGTGGGACTTTGATATTAAACTGGTTTTTGGAACACAGCGAATTATCAGGGGCATGTTCTGCATTTGCAATGGGTTGACCTGGTATTGCAGTGCTTCCAGGATTCAGCCCCCGTGCCAGACTTCAGTTTTTTGTTGGTCATATCCATCATCTCCTGCGTAAAGGAAACTCTGCCCAGAGAGTCGGTGCCGGTGCTCCCATCTACTTGGCAGCCGTTATGGAATATTTGGCTGCTGAGGTTCTTGAGTTGGCAGGAAATGCTGCTACAGACAACAAGAAATCAAGAATCATCCCCCGTCACTTGCAACTGGCCACGACAATTTTTGTGTAGTGATACTATGAATTTATAAACCATTGTAACAACTATTACAGTATAACGCTCTACATTTGTATCGAGCACTCTTTATAAAAGTAAATGCATGAACAGCAGGTTAAAAAACCTATGAGTTCTTCAACTTAGTTACAATATATATATATATATATATATATATATATTATCATTAATGTTTATGTTGTAATGAGGTTTGAACTCTAAGACCAATTCAGGGTTATCACCCAATGCATTTGGTGATATTGCGATACTGCTGGAGTGCTCTAAATTAATATTTATAATACTTAAGTCTGAAATTATATATGACACAATAATCATCAACAGAAGGTTTTCTATGAAACAGTACTATTTTTGTTTCAACATATTGTATATTATTACATATACATCTTGAGTTGAACTTCATAGATCTATAAGATTCATAATTGATTACAAAATTAAAACTATATTAATACCATGTCATTAAAAATTATAAACCAGTAAATATCAAATTTGTAAATATGACCTGTAAATATCAAATTTGTACTTTGGATATACAATAATAACCAACCCATCAGTTATACTGCCATCTCATAGATGACAGTATATTCTGCACTCACATCAATAAATATATATTGGTAATAAGATTTCAAGCAAAATGTGATAAATGCTTATAAACAACATGAATGTTATATAATATTAACTGTTTAAAAAATCTTTAAATGTTGGAAGTCTTAACCATAAAATCAACAAATTCAAAATTGAAAACTAAATAAAATCTTTTATCAATGTTGAACTACAGTTTTAAATTTATTCATCCACTGACAATATATTTAACCAATAAAGAATTTAGTTTTCCAATCAACCTATAATCACATCATAAAATATAATAACTAATGACATGTTTTTAAAAATGTTTGAAAATATAAATGACATTATGGCTCTAACCCTGGACCTTAAAAATAACCAGAAATAATGTCTGTAAGTTTTTGAACACAAATATGCAGTTTTTAAGGAAACATATGTCAATAAAAATATGCTACCTAAATACACAATTATTTTAATATTCCCAACCTAACCAAGACATTTAGTTTAATATTCTTGAACTAACAAAGGGACTGTTTAGTTTAATATTCTTAATCTAACAAAGATTTGATGTTTGGTCATTTAGTTCAAATTTAAGTTTTGAGACAGGCCAAAAATTTTTTTAACCTTTCCACGCATATGATTCTATATATATGTGTGTTTATGTTGGTAATTGAAATGACTAATAATAGTTTTATCAAGGAAATCTTATATATGTTGGAAGGGATGATATATAGTAAACTCTGCTTACATTTTTAAATAGATTTCTTATTTTACACGTTTATAAGTCTACCATTCATCTATACTTTGAATATTGTTGCCGCATCTGGTCTAGTGATTCTTCTATGCATTTAGAAATTCTTGATAAAATCCAAAGAAGAACCTGCAATATTATCAGTCCTAACCTAACATCTTAGCTTCATTTACTTTTCTACTATTGAAACAGCTTCTCTGTCACTTTTCTATCAACATTTTCATTGTTCTGATGAACTTTCCTCTTTGGCACCTGAACTTTACAAATTTAACTAGACTAGTATCTAGGTCTTTTAATATAATAATTGAAATGACTAGATATAATCATTAATTCTATGCTAACAGTTTTTTCTTTTGCACTTCTCACTTATAGATATCTTTTTTGGTCATTTTCTTCCCAGTCAACTTTGATCTTCGAAAAGATTGGTGCAATATAAATTGTAATCCTTTGTCTTAATTCCTGTTTTTTATTGTTCTCTCACATTAATAATATTTTTCTTTTTCTTATATTCTTTAACCCTCTGTAATCCATTGCACCTTAGTAGTTTTATTATCTTGCTTGGAGTGAAATGATATTATATTATCATATTATAGAACACTTATCTTTATATTTAAGTTTATTTAAGTTATTTCAAAGAATGTAATGTATATAATAGGTTTTTCATTTTGGCATTTCTATTACCCAATATTAATGTATATATAGATCTAAATATGGATTTGTATATAATCTCTTCCATATATATATATATATATATATATATATATAAGAAGGTTTTAATATATTTGTATATATATATATATAGTGTATGTCTGCATGTACATATTCAAGTATATATATATATATATATATATATATATATATATATATATATATATATCACATATGTGCACATTTCTACATAACTATGTATATTGTATGCATGTTTGAATATATATGGGTCAAAAGCTATGACCTAGCAGTATGTAAAGGTAATGGTTGGTGGCACCATCCATATTTATATAAGTTATGCTTTGACATCTGGTGAATCAATGTGGATATTAGGTCGCTCAAACTCCAGTAATTCATGTTACCTTGAAATTAATTACTGCAGTTTGAATAGGTTATGATAGTAGGTGCTATATGGATTAGACATTTCCTTTCTGAAATTGTGGAGACATTTTCTATCTCAGAGGCAGCTAGTTAAAATTAACTATAGCAATAAACAAGAGATAATGGCATTTGTCTATATTTCTGAGATAAGGTAGTATTTACAGTATCATACAACAATTCTGCTTGTTTCTTCCTTAGTTAGTTATTTACTTAGTTTGTCCATCCATTACACCACTTACTCTCTATATGAGCTTTTCCTTCCCCTCTATCTTTTTAAACACTACTCTTCTCAGCCTTTCTCTCACCTTTGTTAAGCAAAAGGGTAGTGAAGAGTGAGAAAGTAGGAGGAGAAACTCTATAGCATTACTGTAGCAGCAGCAGCTTAAGCTGTGTGCATATGTGTGTGTACTATACAATATAGTAAAAATAGGTAGGTTTGTTGTCATATCTCACAACCTAATAACAAAATTTCTGGCCCCTTTTACACCCCTCAGTTGGTCTTTTCTGTTTACAATGGACACAGGAGCCTTTAAAGTAACTTTAATTATTTTAAAAAAATTTTTAATCCCTTCTAACATCTTCAAAATTTTGTCAGAAAGTTTTGTTTTGATTTGAGTTAGTGGCTAAAGAAACATTACGACTGTTTTACAATGGAAATGTAATGATTGCATCATTCACTTTTTTTTGGTGACAAACACATTAATTTTGAAATTCTCACAAAAATCAAATAATTGTTGGATTTTAATTAAAAGTACTCATAATCTTGATAAAAATATTTTTTTACCTCTCTTACCCCCACTCCATATAAATCCATGAAATCTTAATAAATTTTATATTCATAGCTAACTTGTTTTATTTGTTCAATGCAGGACTCATTGGGAAATATAAATCATTTATTTTTTTTATTTTAAGTTTGCAATCATTATCCAAAACTCTTCTCTGAAGAGTAGAATAAAACATGCAATAAAACTCTGACATAATCTAATTTGATAAGCTTTGAATTGCTGGAATAAATAACTATCGAGGACATTACACTCTGAAGCAAAAAAAAAAAAATTCAATTAATAATAAAATGATTTTTATTAAACTTTTCAATTTTAAATAGGCAATATAATCATCCTTAACTAAAAAGTCTACTCGCAATCAATTCTTTGAAGATTTTTAAAATATTTTTAAAACTTTATATATTACTAAATTATTTAATAATAATAATAATAACAATAATAATAACAATGAAAACAATTCTTTTAAAATGTTATTATTTTATTAATTTATTTTATTTATTAAGACGTTACTATCATTTGTAGTATGACAAGGTAAAAATTTTCCAGGAAATTATAATTATCCTTCTGTAAAAATTCCATGGGTTCCGCTAGTTTATATTATTCGGACTATTGTCCTCATCTTTGTGGCTATTTGTATGATGTTTTGGCTGTTGTATGCTCCACCCTCCTTCAGGTGATAGGAAATTCAAACCGAACACTTTATTACAATCACTGGGGTATATTTTGTGGTGGATAAGTAACTTGCAGGGTTAAAAGGAGATTACTCATGACTTCCAATCGTGGTATTACAATGCAAGGAATGAAGATCATATACCACAGTGATTGTAATAAAGGGTTTGGTTCAAAATTCGTAACACCTGAAGAAGGCCAGAACATACAACGGCTGAAATGTTGTACAAATGGCAACAAAGATAAGGACAATAATGTAAATACTGTAAGTGATAATGGCTTAAATAGCACAAACATTCAACATAGAAGATACCAGAACTATATCTAGCACCTTTCAGATCAGTGTATCTTAGCTGCCATGAAATATGGGAACAGAAGATCCACCTGCATTTTTGATGTTGCTAATTGCAAATTGAGGGACAGACAAAGTGTGGCATAGTCCAATGAACCATAATTCTGGCTGTTTTGGTCTGATGGTAGGTCTAGGTGTGGTGTTGATCCATGATTCCAAGGTCCTACTTTTCAAAAATGCAGGCTAGTAGTTATTTTGTAATGATATAAGATATATTCACATGACATGGGTTGGTTCTATTGGGCTGTATAAACACTTCATTAACCACTGACTGTTGCCTTGAGCTGTTTTCTTAGGATTTGCACCTATTCCAGGACTCCATGAACTCTAACAATAAGGTATTCCAGTATGCATTGTGTCATTGGTTGACCAGAATTGGTTTGAGGAGCTTTCTAAAATTTTTGATTTCACTATTTCTGTTTGCTTTTCTTGTCTTCAGTATACCCTGTGAGTGTCAAACTTCCCAAGCCTTCTTTCCTGATAATCTGTTCAAGAAATTTCAACTAGTTCTGTCTGATTCTTAGTTTAAGTTTTGTTATTGTCTGCATATTTCTTTAAAACTTCCCCATTGCATACATGGTCTATCCATGGTATTCACAGCATCCTTCTGTAGAAATACATCACTGTTGCTTCATGTTTTTCTCTTATCTGTGAGAAATTATCCAATACTCACTGCTATAGAGAAGGATTGATATAATGTAGAAATAAAAAGAATGCTGAACTGTTCTTATTTTAATTAAATGACCTTTTGGTTTATATTTTCCTTCAAAACTTCCTTGTTACTCACATGCTTCATCAGTGGTATTCTCAGCATCCTTCTGTAGAATCACATCTGTTGTTTCATGTCTCCATTTTGGCTGTGAGGAAATTATCCGGCATTAACTGTTATAGAGGAGGGTTGTTATAACATAGTTTAGCACATTTTTCCTTTTACCTAATGAAATTTTCCTGTTTCTTAATATTTTGTTTAGTTCTTGGAAGGCATTTTTTCTATTCCAGTGTTCCTTTGTATTTCTCAAATGGTTAAATTTCTGTATTTGCTTGAGTCTAACATCTGCATCTGGGGTTATCTCCACATGATATTAGGCACATATCCCCTGATGTATATGCATTTATTTATATCCAGGTACATGTGTTTAGCGAGTCTTTATGAAAACTTTCATATTTTATAAGCAATTAAAAGATGTTATTGAATATCTATTGCTCCTATGTCCATACACATTTTTTCATGATTTCATTATTATTGTTCTTTAAAAATCTTTTATGCTTT
Source organism: Ascarosepion bandense (assembly GCA_037127315.1). NCBI lineage: Eukaryota > Metazoa > Mollusca > Cephalopoda > Sepiida > Sepiidae > Ascarosepion > Ascarosepion bandense. Next base: position 488,348 of record JBBBDQ010002539.1, on the reverse strand, counting down.
TCTTTAATCACTTTAAATTTTAAAATTCATTTAAGATTCATTTTCAGATAAACATATTATAAATAAATATAAAACTAGAATTTAATAAAAAAATTGCTTGAAGATTAAATTATTTGTATTCAAATGTTTTTTCCTATTCTAATTTAGTTGATATAAAAGTATTAGTTATTTGGTTCTTTTCATTTTATTTCAATGACAAGGGTGTACATATGTGTGGAGAAGTGCATATTTGTATGAATAGTTATGTGTCTGTCTATTTTCCTGGGTGTGTGTATATGCATGTACCCATGTATGGATACATGTATACACATGCCTGTGTGTGTGTGTGTGTGTATAGTGATGATCTTTATTAACCATCAGGCTTACATTTTCAGTCTTTAAAATGCTTAGAGGAAAAATAAATTACTTCCTTTATAATTAAAACTATACAAAATAAGATAATAATTTTCCACTGTTTTTAAATCAATGCATATTATAGTTTTTTTTTTGTTTTATTTTTTGGTTAAGTTTTTGATATATGTAAACAGCTTACAGTAATTTTATTATTTCCCACACAACAGCCATTTGTATAAGCATATTTTCATCATTGTTATGACAGTTTCTTTGATACTTTGATGAAGGACAGCAAAGGGCTACAAGTTTATCAACAACTAAAGTAAAATAGCGGAAATGTGTCAAAAAGTCAAACATTATCTCCATTGTTAAAATCTGTCCAAATTGCCTCTGAAAATCTACAACAAAAAGCTGTAAAAACCAAAAAAACATTATTACTGAGAGAGAAAAAAAATGATAGATCTCCACTTTTCAGAATGTATAAAGAGAGAAAAATTAGGAAAACATATAGGGTGCGATGGATAAATTGTCATCTAAATTACACAAAAATGAAAATAACACTGACATCTCATTTTAACAGATACATTTACCAATTTACGTAAAAATATCTTGAAACATTAAAGAGTAAGTTTGTTTGATAAAATCCCCATTGGCTTCAATCACAGTTTTTAGATGACTTTGGAATCTCCTGCAACTCTTCTGGACAGTCTTTCTCTTTAAGTTAGTGAATACAGCCATAATCCTTAACTTCAGTTCATCTTTGGTATTACAAGGAGTTTTTTGGTCTCTTAATCAACTGCATCCCAAACATAATAATCAAGGAGGTTACAGTCTGGGGAGTTAGGTGGCTTGATGTTATGGGTGATGTGGTTGCAGAAATTGAAACAAAGTAGTTCTGAATTGTTAATATTAATCCTCTCATATAGAGGTGAATGCTCAACAATTTCCTCACAGATGAAGAGGAGACAAGGTAACAGATGTGGTTCTACAGAAAGATGCTGAGGGTACAATGAATGAAGTATCCAGGATTTTTAATGATATTCTGCTCCAACTCTGTTATACAATGGAGAAGTCATAGAAAGATAGACAGAAGATTGTATACTTCCTTTCTCAAAGAAAGAAGATTTAAAATCAGAAAAAATTGTAGAGAAATCACACTCACTTTCATTGCAACAAAAATTTACAATTCAATGCTTCTAAACAGAATACAGCCAGAAGTAAAGAAGCCCTGAAAAAGTCAAAATGGCTTTAATAAAAACAGACTAACTGTTGAACAAATCCTGAATGTTTAGCAGATTATTGAGAATCTGTTTTTAGATTTCTCTAAAGCCTTCCATTATGTACATAGGTGAAAAATGAAGAGGATTCTCATGACATATGTTATCTTTAAACTGACAGTAATTTAATTATATATTAACCATTATTTGCTATGATTTATTGCCTCTTATCAGGCAGCTTTTTGACATCTTTTGAGTAAGATTTCACAGGTTTTAATAAGAAAATTTTAACAAACTTTTCAATTTGGTTTGCATTATAGGCAGTTTATATAAATATATGATAATATTATAGTATATTCAAAGATAGTGTACATAAAGTAAACTTTGTAATAATGGTTTGTAAAAATGAAAAATAGTTTTAGTAACCATGATATTTCTTTTTATTGTGTATGCATTCATAAATTTGAAAGATACTACTGAAAATTATAAATAATATAATTTTATTGATGTCAATAAAAGAATATAATTTATAAAAATACAGATTTCATTTCTAAAATGCATCAAAAATCATAATTTTTGTATGAAATTCTCATCATTATTAATTTAAAAAAATGAAAACAAAATATACATATAACAAACCTATTCTCATAATACTTATGTCCTTTATTTGAAAATTCCAAGATGAACATTGTAACCATTCTTATACCTACCATTTATATTTCATCATTTATTTTTTTCCTTTTGTCATAATGTTTCAGTCTGTTGATTGTCTGAAAGTTTAAGCAGTGTTTGCTGTTTGCATTGCATACTGGATATCTTTTGCCCTCAGGGAGGCAACCAGCAAACAATAGTTGTCTGGCAACCAGGGATCTGTTCCCCAGACAACGTTTTATCATTGTACTGATAATTAGAGTCAAGAGTACATCCTGATATCTGTAGTTAAGATCAAAACAACCAGATATGTTTTGCATCAACTCATACCAAAGAAACAAGCATGTAGGAACACAAAATCTGTTAGCTGTGCTATGGTGTGTTGCAAATAGGTTTTTATAGTGTTTCTGAATTATGTCCCCTTATTTATTCAATTATTTATTTGGAAGTTCTATAGGATTTTTTTTTATTATTGCTTTCCATACATTATTAATTTCTGTATTTGTAGAAGCATTAGATGTTTCCAGTATGTGCTGATTCCTTTATTTCCATGTATAATTCAGTATTTATTATATCTAAAGAACTTAGTTTGTTCAAGCATTTTTTTAACATCTACATATTTAACTAATAGATTGTCCATAGATTAATATATAGATATGTGCGTAATGCAATAGTTAATAGCACAAAATGTTTGATTTTATTTGATTGATTTGTTCTTGTGGTTTATCAGCCTTTTGTAGGTTATTTAAAGCTGAAAAATGTATTTGGATTGTTAGAATAATTTTTTTTTGTTTTTGATAGTGAATATTGTATTAATAATTTCTAGGAGATAATGATTTTCATATGCAAGCCTTACTATTTAAAGTCATAGATTGAGGGAAATAATGAATCTGAATGGAATTCAAACTTGGTTTTCTGACTTCTTATTCCTAACTCTAATCTATTAAACTATTCACACATCCTAGCTTACAGCACCAGATATTCCCAAGCAGCCACCTATCTAGGTAATGATGAGGCTCGACATTGATTAGCTTCAGTTACCAGACAAAAACTGGTGTTTCAATGTAATAAGGGCATAAGCTAGACAGAAGGTAAAATCAATAAACTGATACTATTTCTTCACCTCACACTAATACTCTTAGGAAAGACATGAATCTATCTTCCCCTAGATATGGGTTAAAAAACAGGCCAGACTCAGCTCTCTTGCTTTAGATGGCAGCCAGTCTAGGAGAAAGAAAATTCACAATTCAAGATATATCTTTTCAGATAGAGTCTTGTTTAAGCACATATGCTGCCCTTTGACATTGACATTATTCTAAAGAATAAAACAAAAAGTTGTTTGAAGATTTTATAGCAACCTGTCCACCATTTTTCTATCATCACTTCTTCCAAATATGAATAAAGACAAAAAGAAAACTTATCTTAGCCAACAGATTTTGTCCTGTGATGGACATTTGCCTTGATAAATATACTCATCAAAAACACAAATGGGATATGTACCTCCCACTTTTTTTTTTTTTAATCATATCACTCCAAGCAAGGCGGTAATGCCACTGATGCGTAGGGGGCTACTTAAGAGTAAAAAGATTGGAAAAGAGAAAGCCGGAAACCACATCCTAAACAGGGAACAAGGGATGAGCCTCTTCACCTGTTCAATAGACGTGGGTGGAGTGTGAACTGGGAACAAGCGGTTGGTTAGGAACAAACAAGGATTAAGATTTCAACAGCATGTAAATTTGAAACATATACATAGTCATTTGAATGATAGCACAACTTGCACATATGTGGTTTTTTTCAGTTGCTGTTGGTAAGAAAAATGATTAGGTGTAAGAGTGTTGATTGATTTCTTGGGTTAGTTGGATGAGGTGATACAGGATAGGTCCAAAGTGGATTAGCCATTAGTGTAATTTGATGCACACCTTTCTTTGGTGTTAAAATCAATATCTGTGAGATGTTCTATCAGTTGGTAGTTGTGTGATGTAGAGATGTTGAAACTGTTGAAAACATTGAAAACGTTGAAAAGTGGTTTGGTCAATTGTGGTCACAATGGTGGGTTGATTCATGGTATGGTTTGTTTGTTCCCTAGATTACAGTGATGATGATGAAGGATTAGGTGTAGATAGTGAACATTGATCAAGCAGGAAGGTCTTTGTTGAAATTTGGTTGAATTGAAGATCAACAAACAGGTTCATGGTAGTGACAATGAGGGATTCCTGGAGTGGATTGAGATGGCTGATTGAGCAGAATGTTTCTGTTAGATTCTAGTCAAATGTGGTATCAAAGAAATCATAGAGTGGATGGTGATGATGTCAAGATTTTAGAAATCCTACTGATTAGTGTCAGGAGACTGGCAGTGTCAAAGCTGTCTTGTTAACAGATATATTTGAAAAAATGTGGGGGTGCAGATTTATATTTTGCCAAGATTTGATAGAGGCACTCTCAATAATTTTTCTTTTGGGCAATTTACTTTCTCTTTTAGTGTGTGATATTCTTAAGATTGCAGTTGTGGTTTAATTTATTTCTATGTATGACTAATGCATTTGATAAATTGTTGTATATAAATAACTGTTTTCTTTGAATTTTTTTATATGTTTGTTATATATGTTTGCTTGGGAAAATATTGTTTCTATTACAAAAGATGAAATTGGAAAAAAACAGGACATAGATTAATAATTTGATAATATTTGATGGTGGTGCTTTCAAGTAAATTATTTTCTCTTACTCAGAAGGAAAATTCATGAGAGTGCAGCCATCAAGTATTATCAAAATATTTAACCTCCACCCTAGTTTTTTTCCAATTTCACTTGTTCTAACAGAAACAAGACTTTCCAAGCAAGCATATAAAAATTTACAGTTAATTTCTATCAATTTAACATCTCGTAACATAACATCATACTGCAAATCTTCTTAAAATATAAACTAAGACATTTTTAAATATTTAAAAATTTCAGTTAATTTTATGAATAATCTATGAACATTTTTTCTGGTAACCAAAAACTTTTTGTTTATAGTTACTTTAGTTCAAATAAAATTAATTACATCTTTGTCTTGATAAAGTCCATCACAGGACAAAATAGGTAGGCAAGAAATATACAATTTTTTCTCTAGTTTTCTTTATTTAACCATGCTGTTCCTTTCCTTGGATTACAACTGAGTATACTTTTGCATATATATATATATATATATATATATATATATATATATATATATATATATATAAAGCATAAACATGATTTTTTGGGCTACACAAAATTAAATCTCATACATCATTTTAATGTAATGGTTTGCATGGTGGTCTTCAAAATATTTAAGCTTAATGTAGACTCAGTAAACATTTATTGTACCACATATTAGGCCTTATACAAAAGTTGACCATGTCTATTAAATATTTATAAAAATAAAAACTAAATAACATGGAGATTATCATTAATCAAAATAAAAATTAAATTTATTTCTTGTAATTAGACAAAATTTTATAAAAACTCATCACAAGTATGTTTCATTCTGGTTCTTAAAATGATGAAACATCCTCTAGATATGACATAGTGATTAATAGCGCAAAAAACTCATTATAAACTATGAGAAAGGGATAACAACCAAAATAAAAATCAGTGGTCAGTAACTTGAAATAGTGAGCCAATCAAATATCTTGGATTGATTATCAGCAAAGAGGGCTCAAGATTAGAAATTTTAAGAGCAGTACAAAGAATGGCAGCTGTCACAAAACTAAGAACCATCTGGAAAGACAAGAACATCTGCTTGAAATTAAAGATCTGACTGTTACATGCACTGACCCTATCAATTTGTATGCTTGATAATCTTAGTAGAACTACAGTGTAGAATCTAAGCCATTAAAAATGAGATGATACAGGACCATCCTCTGCATTTTCTTGCATAGACCACATCACAAATGATTCAGTGTTCGATACCATCAGACAAGAAATATGCCTGCTAAAAAATCTTCCCATAACCATCATCAAGAATAGAATGTTGAAATGGTACAGTCACATCACAAGAGTCAAGAATCTTTCCACCACCATCTTACAAGTTGACACTTTAGGCAAAACAAAAATAGGAGAAAATGGGCTGAAAATGTTGAGTGAACTGGAAGATCCTTCATAGAAACTCAGACATTGACACACAACCAAGGCATATGGAAAAAATTGGTCAGGTGACCACACCCAGTTATGGAACTGCTACTGCTATGGCTGATGATGATGATGCAGCAGTATACCAAAAATGATGCTTATTTTCTTATATCTTCAATCTGAGAATCAATAAACAAGAAAGAACATTCACCAATTCTGACAATTGTTGATATAACAGCTGTCATAATAGAGTCAAAAACAGTATTTTTGAATAAAGTTAGTAAAATAAAGATTCTGAGAACCATTTATCAGGATTTTGAATGGGTAAACTAAATAAAATAACTAAATATTTTCAGATGCCTTATTGTGAAATAAAAACCCAAAAGTGAATCTCCTAGATATTACTATAGTGAATTTGTTCAATATTGGATGCTCCATGATTAAATCACACTAAGCTAAGCTAAATTACTGTTTGTAGTAAACGAAACAAAAATTATTCAGTCCTCTTCACTGACTCCAAAATATGTATTGTACATCGATAACTTCTATAAACCTACTTCAAGATTAAATTATTCTTACATAACTTTAAGGATTAAAACGTAACTCTGTTTTAAATAAAATTTTAAATTAATTGATACTATATTTTTGTATTTATAGACAGAACCTATAGCTTATAAAACCAATGTTTTATAAGGTAGAACTAATCATGACTATCTTATAAAACCAAAGTACTGAACATAATACTAACATTCATAAAGTTTGAAAATCCTTTTGGAAAGTAAAAAGGAAAGATTTTCAATATATGAAAGGTTCTGAGATGAAAAAGAATAAGTTTCCTACTTTTATGTATTTTATATGCATATTTTTCATATATATATATATATATATATCTTCCATATATGATTATATAAAGTTGTCAAAGAAATAGGACAAAACCGAATATTCTTATTTATATATTATTGATTTAACTGCGGAATTAGTTTCATATCAGCTATTGCATCAAAATGATTAAAACTGCACTGTTTATCAAGCAAATTCATCTCTTATGGTTATTTACAAATCCTTGTTTCATTTGAGACAAGTCTATATTAGTACAACTTTAAAAAGGTTCAAAGACTAGCACATTGACCCATGAGATAAATTGTGTTGTATCAAAGTACAAAGATTAATTATTTTAGATTAAACATTTTGGGAGGAGATTTAAAAGGAAAAAATGTTGATACCAGAGTTTACTACTATTTCTTAAATAGATATTTTAAAATATTTATCATGCTGGAAATAAATTATAGTATGGTGAATAAAACATAGATAAAGTATTTTTATTTGTTTACAATGTAACCGTGTTTATCCCATGATTCTCTATTTTTGTATGTATAAAGCACAAATGTCTATATGATTGAAAAAAAAGTCCTGTTTAATTTGAAGATTGAAAAGAAGACATGCTTCTTTGGTCTTCATGATAATATTTACCTATACTCATTATTGATAAATACAATCCAGTCTATTTTGCAAATTGTTGATCTCTCAAGCACAAAATTTTGCTTATTTTCATGCAAAGAAACACACAATATCAGTTTTAACTTCTTTACAATTAATAAACTGTTTTCTTTCTAAAAATGTTGCACTGATCTGAAAGGATGACAGTTAAATAAAGCAAGGTCAGGAGCATAAGGAGGATGAGACAAAACTTGCTTATTTAATGCCATAATCTTTTCCTGAGGCAATATGTGGTTTTGCCTAACTTTGTAAGAGCAACAAACCTTTATGGATGGATTCTTTTTCTAGGTTTCTTTTTGAAATGGTTCCCATTGTTTAGTACTTACTGCAATAAATGTTATACTTTGTCATCTATCATGAAGTGCTAAAGCACTCTTTATATCGTACCAAACACAGAGCATCATTTTTTTTCAGATGTAGTCCAGGTTTATTAATGGAATCTTCTTTTTTCTGTGGGTGCCAAGTATTGCTGTTTTTGTTGGATATAATTATAGAGGACCCATTTTTTATCACAGGTGATGATTCCATTCAAGAAATGTTTATTAGTAAGTCTATGTTTCATTGAAGAGCAGTGGACAACTCTTTCATTAAGCTGATAAGCAATCAGATAGTTTAGATATATTTCTTACTTCATTAAGGTGTTTATGACCGAAGTGTCACTTGAATCAGAAAGCCTTTCTAATTCGTGTTCAGATTGTTAAGGATTTTTGTTAACTACAGTTTGTAGAAGCTCAATATTTAGGAAATTTTTCTGTCAAAGATTTCTCCAGTTGAAACTGGCCAAACAGTGATTGACATATTAAGATTCTTACATTTTAAATTTCATAGACTACTTGAAAATTTCTTGCTACTTCCATCGCTAAAGAGCCCTTTTTTAATTCATGAAGTATTATGATCACAAGTCCTATAACCTCTATGGTCACAGGGACACTACATCCACTGTATCCATAGTAACAGTGATGTTTCATGAACAAGACAGCCTGACAAAACCCAACCCTCTACATGTTAGTTAGAATTTAGCCATAGCTTGAGAAAAGAGATGGAAAAATCTGCACTTCATCGTTACATTGGACTAGTAAGTTTAGCAGAATAAATTATAATCAATAGATAACACATCTCCCCAGCAGATAAGGCTGAATGCTTTGCCCGCAGATTCTCGAACAATTCAAGTCTGGACTCATCTGGAGTTTTTACACCCGACTTCTCACCTAGAACCGAGGCACAACTGAATGATGTCCACATTACACCTTCGCTTGTCTCTAAGATAATCTTAAAACTTGACCCTCACAAAGCGAGCGGTGGTGACGGAATCCCAACCATAGTCTTAAAGAAATGTGCCCCTGAACTCTCCTCTGTCCTTTCTAAGCTCTACAACCTCTGCCTATCTGCTTCCTGCTTTCCTGCCTGTTGGAAATCTTCCTCTGTAGTTCCTATATTTAAAAACACTGGAGAACCCTCTGACCCTGCAAATTACCGCCCTATCAGCCTTCTTCCGATCTTTGGCAAAGTGTTCGAAGCTATTATCAACGCCGAGGTGGTTCAGCATCTCACAGCACACAGGCTCCTCTCGGACAAGCAATATGGTTTCCACTTCACCAGGTCTACTGCTGATATGCTAACGACCATCACCGAGTACATATACCAGGCACTCGACAGGAATGGCGAAGCCCGAACCGTTGCATTGGATATATCTAAGGCGTTCGACAGAGTTTGGCATGCTGGCCTTCTATGTAAACTGCAGAGCTATGGTATAACTGGACATTTGTTTCAACTAATCCAGTCATTCCTCTCTAACCGCACAATGAAGGTGGTAGTAAACGGACATGCCTCTCAGAACTACCATACAAACGCAGGTGTCCCCTAAGGCTCCATCTTAGGTCCTACACTCTTCCTGATATACATTAATGATCTCCCTGATTCCATAAGAGCCCAAATAGGTTTGTACGCCGATGACACCACAGTTTATTCTCGCCTCCTACAAAAATCTGGTGTAGGCGTCAAAGCTAACCTCGCAGCCGAGATTGAAAAAGACCTCCAATCCATATTGGACTGGGGTAAGAAATGGCTAGTAAATTTTAATGCTTCTAAAACGAAGCTACTCTCAATTAACCATCATCAACAATCTTACCTACCTCCCATTAGCATGGACCAGCTTGCCTCCCAGAGAGTAAAACACTACGCCTCCTTGGTCTCACACTTTCAGCGGACCTCAAATGGAATGACTATATCGAATCCATTGCTAAATCCGCTGCTATGAAAGTCGGTTCTCTGTGTAGGGCCCGGAAGTTTTTTCCGTCTAAATCTATCCTGCACATTTATAAATCTACCATCTGCCTGTGCGTTGAATACTGCTGCCATATCTGGTCGGGTGCCCCTGCTGTTCTCGGGCTTCTCGATAAGGTACAGAGGAGGGTCTGTAATGTGATAGATACCGACTTGGCAGACCGCCTGCAGTCTCTCTCTCACCAGCGCAACGTGGCTTCCCTGTGTCTCTTCTATAAATACTTTCATGGCTTCTGCTCCAATGAACTTAGATCACTAGTGCCCCCTAAATACGAATTTGAACGAGATACTAGATTAGCAGCTAGATTCAACCCTTTTACAGTGAAACCGATAAAATGCAGCCATAACTTCTACTCCAACAGTTTCTTTCCTCGCACTTCCCTACTGTGGAATTCTCTTCCAAACGATTGCTTCCCTGACGGCTACAATCTCCAGGAGTTTAAAATAGACACCTCCTAACACACTAACCTGCTCCCATTCTATCAAGCACTCTTCCCAACCCTCATCCTCACTATCCTTACTCATCTGTCACCTTCCTCCTGACATTCCCTATGTCTAACCATTCCTTCTCTTTACCTTCCCCTATCTAGCCCCATGCGCAATAGTGGCAGTGGAATGCCTTGCTTGGGATGAGATGATTAAAAAAAAACAAAAAAAACACCAAACATTAACTTTAGAAGTTTTATTTTGTTAAACTGATTGTCACAACCCTTTATACAAAGTGGTTAGTATTGAAATGGATAGGATGGGAGAGTTTATTATTATCACAATTACAGTGTAGAATACAGACTTGGTTATCCTCCTAACATCTTCAGAAGAGGTACAAATGCAAGTTTATGCCATGAAAAAAAGAGTGTATATAATGAACTTAACTGGAATTTGAACATGGCTTTCCAATTCCTCAATCTGAGACAATATTCATTACTCAACTGTGTCTCCAAAAAATATACAGTGTCTTATATGAGTCTGATGCAAACTCATTATAAAAAGGGTAAAATTAATACAAAATTTATCCATTATGAGATTAAATAATTTGCAAATAAATAAAAACATTGAAATTAAAAATTCATGGCTGTTTGAAAATAAGTATGAAAAATAAACCTTTGTTATCATAAATGTTTTGTTTTTTTTACAACCTAATATCATTTTTATGTAAATTGCAAACCTAAATTTATTCACTTGCAGATGTTCACATGAGTACAACATAAGAAGGAGGAGTTTTAAATAGGATAAATGAATAAATTCTTATCATTATTTGAACTTTGATATCTTTAAAAGCTTCTTAAAAAAGGGCAAAGTTAGGGATTTTTCTCATGAAAAATAAGAAAAGTTTAGAAGTCATTATAAATTCTTGATTGGATATCTTTTGCTGCTTCAATGAGCTTAAAGATGGGGATATCTGCCATTGTTTTATCATTGATATGATTTTAGAAGTTCATGTAAATGCAGGATATGAACATCACCAGTTTGTTAAATGTGTGTAAAAATAGGATTTCTTTCACAGAGAAACATTGTCTTATAATTAAGAAAAATGTGGAAGCCAGTGTCTGAAATGGGTAATTATGGGTATCAAAGAGTAGTGAAAAATAGGGATTTTTATTATAAAAAATCATGATGATTTCAGAAATCATAAAATCTAGACTGGATATTTTTAGTTATATAAAAAAGAGCAATGATGAGAATTTCTGTCATAAATAAAACTTCAAAATGATTTTAGAAACCAGTATAAACCCTGAATTTTGATATCTTTTCCTCCTTCAGATAGAGGAAAAGAAAAAAGAACTTTATCTTATCATTACACTGGCTTGTTGTGGTGGTATGATAGCTGGTAAATAGATATTGAATGACAGGAGATAACAACAACAAAACAAAAACTTGAGTAAAAAATATATTGCCAAGTTCATTTTTGTTAAAAAAATACATCAACAAAAATAAGGTTACACTGCACTATGCAAAAAAAAACAAAATGTCTCTACATGCACATGTAGAGGGTGAGTAGATTGTTGCCCTGAGAAGAACACTTTTGTAATTAGTGAAGAGCATTATCTTGGAAAGAACAGTTTTGTAGCTGCTTGAATGAGTTGTCATGAAAAGGAAAGTTCTATAAGTATTGAGAATTATTGTCCTGAAAAAGATATTTTATTATATACTATTGCTACTGGCAAGAATGGCAGAAGCTGAAGGCTTAATGGAAATAGCTGGAACAGTGGGAGCTGGAAGCCTGTTTGAGATGGCAGAAGCAGTAGAACTTTGATCCGAGTTATCTATTTTTTTTATGTCTTTTTATATCCTGAATCAATTTCACAACAGTCACTGGTTAAGCTTTTTCTTCAGTTTAATTTCTAAACATTTGGTCATGATGACAGGATACAACTGGCTTTTAGAAGCCATTGCAGAACATAGACTTGATTATCTTAACATCTTCAGAAGAGGTGCAAATACAAGTTTATACCATGATAAAAGAGATTGTATTATCATAATATGGTTTTACAAACTGTTGTAAAATTCTGACTTGAAAATCATTAGCTGCTTAACAAAGAACAAATATGGATTTCCTGCTATGAAAAAAACTTTAGGCCATTTTCAGTTAGGTTTAAAAAGTAACTTTAAGCCATTTTTAGTTTAGTTTAAAAAATATGTGAGGTCATTTTCAGTTCTGTTCATTTAAGAGAAAAGTGGGAAAAGGGCTTTATGCTATAAAAAACATTCTTATGCTTATAATGATTTTAGAAGCAAATGTAAATTATATATATTGATGTATTTAATTGTTCATAATAGGTTAAAAGTGGTGTTTTGCAGCAGAAAAAATACATTGTCTTATCAGTAAGATTATTTTAGAAGTCAATGCAAAGTCTGGAACTGAATATTTTTAGTAGCTTAAAAATAAGTAATAACAGGAATTTCTGCCATAAACAAAACATTGTCTTAATATTAAATGGTTTTAGAAGTAAGAGTAAATCTTGGATTTAGAGATATCTATAGCATCATCAAGAATGAATATTTATGACAAGAAAAAACTCATCTGTAAGATAACTTTAAAAACAAGCTTAAAATCTAGAATTAGATATTTTTAGCTGCTTAAGAAGAGGCAACAAAGGAATTTCTGTTGTGAAATAACTATCAAATTTTAAAAAACAGTAAAAAGTGGAATATATTTAGCTGCTTCAACAGAGACAAAGATGGAACTTATGCAATGAAAAAATGTCTTATAAGTAATCTGACAAGGACAAACAGGGATTGTAAAAGGAAAAAAACTTCTTAATCTAAAAGAAGTTGTAGAGAGCAATAATTGTTCACCTGATGAAAGAATATGGCATAAAAACAATCAGTAAGATGATTTCCCAAACTAACATCAAATTTAGACTTTAGAAGCTTAAGAAACCTTAAAGGTTGATGTTTATACCATGAAAAATATTATACTATCATAAAGAGGATTTTGTACCATGAAAAATATTGTCCTATTATAAAGAGAATTTTATACCATGAAAAATATTGTCCTATCATAAAAAGAATTTTATACCATGAAAAATATTGTCTTATCATAAAGAGGATTTTATATCATGAAAAATATTGTCCTATCATAAAGAGGATTTTATACCATGAAAAATATTGTCTTATCATAAAGTGGATTTTATATCTTGAAAAATATTGTCCTATCATAAAAAGAATTTTATACCATGAAAAATATTGTCTTATCATAAAGTGGATTTTATATCATGAAAAATATTGTCCTATCATAAAAAGAATTTTATACCATAAAAAATATTGTCTTATCATAAAGAGGATTTTATATCATGAAATATATTGTCCTATCATAAAGAGGATTTTATACCATGAAAAATATTGTCCTATCATAAAGTGGATTTTATATCTTTAAAAAAATTGTCCTATCAAAAAAAGAATTTTATACCTGTTAGGGCGCCGCTCCTATTTGACTACAAATGGACTGTTCCCATTGCTATATATAGCAATGGTGGATTCTCTACAAGAGAGTCGGTAGAGAGTCACTAGACTGACAACTCTACGACACTGTCAGCTCTCTGCCTTCACGTAGAGGGCACTCTCTGCTTCCGAGCAGAGAGCAATAACCCAGTCGTGGTTCCGCCGAAGGGTAGAACCACGACTGGGGAAAAATAGACAGATATTTTTTGGCCCGGCTATATGGCCGGGAATACCCACTATAAAATGACCATGTGTCACATCCAGCCTATGTGGGAAGGCTAGTAAATACAGTCGGTAGAGAGTCACTAGACTGATGACTCTACGACACTGTCAGCCCTCTGCCTTCGGGTAGAGGGCACTCTCTGCTTCCGAGCAGAGAGCAATAACCCAGTCATGGTTCCGCCGAAGGGTAGAACCACGACTGGGGAAAAATAGACAGACATTTTTTGGCCCGGCTATATGGCCGGGAATACCCACTATAAAATGACCATGTGTCACATCCAGTCTACGTGGGAAGGCTAGTAAATACAGTCGGTAGAGAGTCACTTGAGAGTCTCTAATGAGTTACTGAAGAGTCAGTGCGAGTCAGTGAAGAGTTAGTCACACTTCCGGTGGCGTACCGGAAGTAATCACGTATACACACGTCTTACGACGGATTGGACTCTTGTATCTTTCTATTGTAAATATTACTAATCACTTCTGTACATACTAATCATCTTTCCGTGGAATACAACTTATATTCTGATTCTGTTGTTGAGTTATTCATTTATACTTGGCGACATAACAGTGGCAACGAAGATGTTGGAAGAAAAAATTGTCCCACAACATAACAGTGGTGACGAAGATGTTGGAAGAAAAAATCATCCCACGACATTAACAGTGGCGACGAAGATGTTGGAAGAAAAAATCGTCCCACAACATTAACAGTGGCGACGAAGATACCTTAAATTACTTCGAATTTACGCGGAGGTGAAAACCAAAATTCGTCACACAACATAATGGTGGTGACGAAGAGATCTCAAAGAAGAAGAAACCAAAACGCGTCCCACAATACAATAGCAGACGAAGAATTTCAAATTTACACAAAGATTTCAATTGGACGTAGAAAAAAGTTTCGCAAGTCACACGCGAAAGTACTTCTGAAAAATATACGTACTATACCATTGACTGCATTGACGAGAATTATTACACGGTAAAGAAAACGTAAGTTATATCTTTCTATTTTTGTCTGTGGTGAAATATTTTTCTGTTGAGGAGGTTGAAATTTCAGTCTTTTCCCCTCGGTATAAAGAAATTGTAATAATGGAACAATTTCAAGCGTCCATGTTAGAACTGTTGAAATGTCAAATGCAACAGCAATTACAGATACAAGAAAGAATGGAGGAAAAATTCCAAAAACAGCAATTGGAACTACAGGAAAAACAACAAAAATGGCAAGAAGAACTCGTAGGGTTAATTCTAGAGAAGAATAAAAACTCAGATGAGAGTACGTTCTCCCAGAACACCATCTGGTCAACTATTGAAACTTTCAATTATAATCCAGACGAAGACAAAACTTTTGAAAGGTATTACCATAGATACCAGGGCTTTTTTGAAATTGACTGTAAGTCATAGTCTTCGGAGAAAAAAATCAGGTTACTCTTCAGGAAATTAGGCACGCATGAACATAACAAATTCACGTACTTCATCCTTCCGAAAAAAACAAGGGATCTAGAATTCAATGAGGCTGTAAAACTATTAAAAGAATTATTTAGCCCTAGGTTATCCTTGTTCCATAAAAGATGGAGATACCTAAATCTGCAAAAGAACGAGGCTGAAGATTACACCACGTTCGCCTCGGTAGTTAACAAAAACTGCGACGATTTCAGACTTGCAGAACTAACTGCAAACAATTTTAAATGTTTAATTTTCATGCAAGGTCTGGTGTCAGGGAAAGACAGCGAGAGGAGGAGAAAAATTTTGACAAAGTTGGAGAACGAACAAGACATATCTCTGCAAAATCTGGTGGATTATTGCCAGAAATGTATAAGTATTAAAGAAGATGCAAAAAAAATACAGGAATCCGCTATAGCCAATGTAAAAAAGATAAATCGCAAGTCACACTTTCGGTTTCCATCTCTAAGACGAAGAAATTATTCGCCCCTAGGGGAAAAAAAAATTTTTTTGAAAAAAGACCCCCCCCCCCCCCAAAAGCTTGCTATGCTTGTGGAAAATGACACTGGCGCAGTGACTGTCCGTTCAAATTTAAAAAATGCAGACACTGTAATAAGCTAGGTCACAAAATGTCTAAGTGTAGATTTAGACGTAAATCGCAAGTAAAATTAACCACATCATATGAGCAAAACCACGGCGTTAGAAAATATGTAGAAGTGAAAATATTTAAAAATCCGGTGAGAATGCAACTGGATAGTGGATCGGGTATAAGTATCATAAATATGAAAACCTGGTACAAGTTAAATAAACCAAGGTTGATGAAGACTAGTAAAGTGACTAAAACGGTGACTGGAGAGAGGATCAAATTTGAAGGTGAGCTAATTCTCAACGTAAATTTTCACAACCAAACAAAAAGACTGAAAATGTTCATTATGAAAGAAACGAATAATCTGTTTGGCACTGATTGGATGAGTGAATTTAATTTGTGGGATCTTCCCATAAATTCTTATTCTAAAAATATAAGAGAAGACTCGTCTGACGTGACAACAATACTAAAGGGGGAGATAAAAAAAGATTTCCCGGAAGTATTCTCTGAAGGTTTGGGCAGATGTACCAAAACGTTGGCGATAATCAAATTAAAAGAAAACGTGACTCCGGTGTTCAAAAAGAAGAGAAACGCGCCTTATGCGGCTATTGATAAAATTGACACTGAGCTTGAAAGACTAGAAAAAATAGGCGTACTAACAAAAGTCGACTATAGCGATTGGGCCGCACCTGCTGTTTACGTAAAAAAGAAGATGGGAGAGATTAGAATATGCGCTGATTTTTCGACTGGACTAAACAACACCATTAAGGATTATCACTACCCTCTACCAAGCCCAGAGGAGGTATTTTCTAAGCTGAATCGCGGGAAGGTTTTTTCAAAAATAGACCTTAGTGATGCATATCTCCAAATTCCAGTGGAGAATGAAAGTTCAAAGCTATTGTGCATAAATACTCACAAAGGGCTTTACAAATACGAACAGTTGGCGTTCGGAATAAAAACAGCACCGGCGGTGTTCCAGCAGACAATGGACACTATGCTGGCAAGATTAGATTTCGCGATCGCATATCTTGATGACATCCTAATAAAAAGCGAAACTGTCGAAGAACATAAGGGTCACCTCCGGGAAGTTTTCAAAAGAATACGGAATTATGGCTTGAAGATAAAGGAAAGCAAATGTGATTTGTTGCTGGAAGAAATTAAATATCTGGGTCATATTATCAATAAAGATGGGAAAAAGCCAGACCCAAATTGCTCCCATGCGATTTGAAATATGCCAGATCCAAAAAACGTAAAGACATTGCAAAGTTTTCTAGGTTTGGTGAGTTACTATCAGGAGTTCATTCCAAATCTGCACAAGTTGCGTGCGCCTTTAAATGAGCTACTAAAAAAAGATAAAGTATGGTGCTGGTCTGAGGATTGCAAGAAAGCATTTAAGGAGATAAAAGATAGACTTACATCAGATTTATTTTTAGCTCACTACGATCCCAAATTAGACATCGTAATCGCTTGCGATGCTAGCACATATGGGATTGGTGCATGTATATTACACAAGTGGAAGGATGGACAAATAAAGCCGATTGCACATGCAAGCAGAACACTGCTCCCGGCTGAACAAAACTATTCAAAAATCACAAAGGAGGCACTGGCAATAGTGTTTGCAGTAACAAAGTTTCACAGATATATTCATGGAAGGAAATTCACATTGCAGACAGATCATAAACCGTTGTTGACCATTTACGGATCCAAAAAGGGACTCCCCACATATACTGCAAATAGACTACTGAGATGGGGTACTTTGCTTCTAAATTACAATTTTGACTTACAACATTTAGCATCAACAAAAATTGGACATGCGGATGGGTTGTCGAGACTCATTCTGAAGTCAAACGAACCTTTAGAGGACACCATTATAGCAGCATTAAACTCTGAAGTGGAAGTGAAGAATACTCTCACTGGAACTGTTAGAGATTTACCGGTGTCATTAGCAGATATAAAAAAGGAAGCGTCAAAAGACGATTACATCAAAGATGTAAGAAATAAATTACTGGAAAAAGACCACCCAATGGCAGAAACTTTTTCTATGTGCGACAACGTATTACTCTACAGCGAAAGACTTGTAATTCCTAAAGTGTTACAGAGGAAAATACTGAAAGATTTTCATACGGGTCATCCCTGTGTGAATCGAATGAAAAGTTTAATGCGGTTGTATGTGTTCTGGCCAGGCATGGACGCAGACATTGCGGACATTGCGGACATTGCAGCCATGGTTGGAAAATCTGAGGGTTGTGTGCTGGTGGCAAAATCGCCACAAGTAC
Source organism: Ascarosepion bandense (assembly GCA_037127315.1). Taxonomy (NCBI): domain Eukaryota; kingdom Metazoa; phylum Mollusca; class Cephalopoda; order Sepiida; family Sepiidae; genus Ascarosepion; species Ascarosepion bandense. The sequence continues at coordinate 469,822 of JBBBDQ010002539.1, read as the reverse complement.
TACAAAAGCCTAGTAGTAGACACAATTGTCAGTGACAACGGGTCACAATTTACATCAAAAGAGTTTAAGGAATTCTGCGATACATTTCAAGTGGAACATATAACCACTCCACCCTATCACCCATGTAGCAATGGGCTAGCTGAAAGATTCGTGGATACCCTAAAGAGAGCATTAAGGAAGGCTACGGGGACACCCACGAAAACAGCTTTACAGTTATTCCTACAGGTATACAGAATTACGCCAAACAAAGCAGCACCATCAGTGCTGTCGCCATCTGAATTAATGTTCGCAAGAAAAGTACGTTCGGTTTTTGATAAGCTAATTCCATCAAAGAAAGCTGATACACCTAATGTAAGCACACCCAAAACAAAATTTCTGGTGAATGAAAAAGTGTTTTTCAAGAACTATAAAAACAACACTACGTCCTGGATGAAAGGACATATAGGGAACATGCTCTATGTGGTGCAAGGACTGAAATTTGAACATAGAAGGCATGTTAATCAATTAAGAAAAAGATTTTTGAAAGAGACAACTGTCGCGCCTGAAGAGATGGATGAAAATGTGGAAGATCTTTTTGATACTTTTGAGTTACAAATACCTCAGGTACAAGAAGGTAGTACCAGGAAATCCACCCGCAAAAGGAAATTAACACACCAGTTGTCGGTAAACCCGAAAAAGAAAAAATACGATTGAAGCAAAAGTCTTAGGAGGGGGGGGGTGTTAGGGCGCCACTCCTATTTGACTACAAATGGACTGTTCCCATTGCTATATATAGCAATGGCGGATTCTCTACAGGAGAGTCGTAGAGAGTCGGTAGAGAGTCACTTGAGAGTCTCTAATGAGTTACTGAAGAGTCAGTGCGAGTCAGTGAAGAGTTAGTCACACTTCCGGTGGTGTACCGGAAGTAATCACGTATACACACGCCTTACGACGGATTGGACTCTTGTATCTTTCTATTGTAAATATTACTAATCACTTCTGTACATACTAACCGTCTTTCTAAGGAATACAACTTATATTCTGATTCTGTTGTTGAGTTATTCATTTATACTTGGCGACATAACAATACCTTTTAAAAATATTGTCCTATCATAAAGAGGATTTTGTACCATCAAAAGGTTAACATTGCATGCCAATGATTGAAAATATTTTATATTAAATATATGTTAACACTGGCTGTGAAAGTAAACAAATTACAATTTAAGACATCACATTACTGGTGACAATTTACTCCTCACATAACATGTGAAAGAAGAAAAAAGTTGTTGTCCAGCAAGAATTTTTTAATCACACATGGTGACAGTAAGATTTGTGCAAACTAAACGCCAAAAGAACCAGACAGCTAATTTAAGAATAACTGTCATTGATTGGCCTATTAATCATAGGTACATGAGAACACATAAGAGAACATGTTTTGATAAGGTTTCCTGCCCAAGATTATGATGTGTTCCGGATCCTATCCTATCTACATAAAAGAAAGAAAAAAACAAAAATTTTTCAGTGAGAAATTTTCTTTTGAACAGCTTACTGCAGAAGACTCTATCACTCAATACTGAACGTTTATTAAGTTAAGTAATATACTTAACATATATTATTCATTCAGCTAATTCACTCATTCTCTTAGTTTTAATAATAGTACAATTTGCTTGTTCAATTCTCACTCACACATCCATTTCAATTGACATTCTCTACTTAAAATCAAAGAAACATTTATTTAATAATTTCTGTACCATTTTGAACTGTTCTTAAAACAAAGCAAAGACATTCAACATTAATTTTTGTAAATATACAATTTTGCAACTTCTTTTCACATACTTAACACCATTGCAAATTTATGTATATTATTATTAAATGTTTTTGTTCGTTGCCTTACAAAATTTGTTGTATTTCTTTTGTTATGACAATATACCAAAATATTAAATGTTTGTGGATTAGATGTTGAACAGGTTAGTAACTTGTAATAAATGAATAGTAGTTTTTTTTATTATGCAGATAACCACACATCCACTACACCATGAAGAATATTGTCCTATTATAAAGAGGACTTTAGATGCCTCTGTAAATTTCTTCTACCATTCAGTACATGGCAAACTTTTTCTGATTCTAAGTATAAGCATTCTTTTTGTTTCTATTCCCCTTAAAACTTCTTCATTATTAATCTGTTCTACTAAGCTAGATATCTTTAGCTGCTTAACAAAGTTCAAGATGAAGCTTTCTATCATGAAAATCTTGTCCTGTCATTACTATAGTTTTAGAAGCCATTTTTAAAACTGTGTTTAGAAAGCTTTAGCACTGCTGAAGAAGGTTCAAAGATATGGACTTCCTTATCATTAGCAGCTTAAGATGCATAAAATTTGGGGGTCTCTCTTAAAAAATAACTTATCTTCTCTTTTGAGATCCTTTTACAAGCTATTGTAAACTCTGGACTTGGATATCTTTAGCGTCTTAGGAATCAGTAAAGTAGGAGTTTATTCTATGAAAAAAATATCTTATCAATATCATGTAAATTCTAGAGTTGGATATCTTTAGCTGCTTAAGAAAGGTAAGAAAGAGTTTTTTTACCATGCAAAAAGGAAACATTGTCTCACAATTAAGATGATTTTAGAAGTCATTTTCAATACTGTACTTTGATATTTGTAAATGCTTTAGAAGAGAAAAATATGAAGGCTTAAAAATATTGTATTATCATTATAATGATTTTAAAAAACAGTTTCAATGTTAGACTTGGAGATGCTTAGTGCTTTTAAAATTGACAAAAGTGGGTGCCTATATCATGAAAAAGACATTAGTTTATAAGTAAGATGATTGTAGAAACTACTATAAACTCATTACTTGAATATATTTTACTGTTAAAGAGCAGATAAAAATTGGGTTTTCTGTTCTGAAAAACATTACCTTATCAGTAAGATGATTTTAGATGACAATGTAACCTCTAGACTTTGATATCTTTATTTACTTAAGAAGGGGAAATAAGGTAGTTTCTATATGAAAAAAATATGGCCTCATTTTTATGAAAAAACATCTTCAATTCTTTACTTGGTTATCTTTACCTGTTTAAAAAGGAGAAACAATGAGCACTTATGACATGAAAAGTGTTGTCTTTTTTCTTAAGATGATTTTAGAAGGAAATGTAAACCCTGACCTTAGATATATTCAGCTCCTTCAGAAGGAACGAAAATGGAATTTATACCATGAAAATATTTTGTCTTTTCATTAAAATTATTTAGAAAGTTAATGTAAACCCTAGAAATGTTTATCTTTAAATCTTTCAGAATATATATGTTCAGACAGATGATTTTAGAAGCCAGCATAAACTTTGGACTTAGATAATTTTAGGTCCAGATGAAAGAGCAAAATAAACTTTTAGCTATGTTAAATTATTTATCACTTATATATATAGGTTGGAGATTCATTTGAAATTATTTAAGATGCAGATGTATATGCAATAATGAGTCATTTTGAGAGTGACTACTTTTTTATTGTATCAACTACAAAACAACAATACATAAAAATTCATCTTTTATATAATTTCATAAATAAGTCTATCATTTAATGATAAAAAGTAGTATACATTCAAAATATTCTGCTTTGTTGGTTCACTTACTTTACATAAATATTGATCAATATTAAAGTAAAAATTTCAGATTAAAATTCAGCTACAAATTTATTGATCTACTCTCATATATATATGTATACATATAAAGATGGACATGTATATACAGGCTTGTCTGCAGCTGATTATATATACATATACATATATATATGTTTGTATTAACATTATCTATATTGTTAGGACTGTTATCCTTATCTTTATTGCCATATTTACAATGTTTTTTTTGATCATTAAAAGCTCTGACTTTCTTCAATTAATTAGAATTTTGACCTGAACTCTTTATTCTAATCACTGATGTATAGTGATCTTGTTCCACTTATAAATGTTATAAGTATTATTAAAGATAGGTTTACGTTTACAAATATTAAAAAAAATCTGTTGCTTTCTGCGTCACATGATGAAAACAATCTCTCGGATGAACGCTCATCACGAAAACGTTTCTAATTTAAATTTTAAAATCATTTGTTTCTGATGAAAGGCCGAGTACGGTCTGAAATATCAAATACAATAATAGAAATAAATAAATACTGTCAAAAAAATACATTTTTAAACTTACAACTTTTTAGTAGTTTTTCCTATATATAGATATATATATATATATATATATATATATATATATATATATATATATATAGTTAATACTCTTTACATCAAGCCCTTTACCTGAATTATTTTTAATAATAATAATAAGATTAATATCAATAGGATCCTATTTGAGATTTTACCTTCATGCCATTTTCTGTTTGTACATATATATATATATATATATATATATATATAATTATTTAATACTTACTTATGGTCATAATTAGATTAGTACACAATTGTATTAAAAAGTGTTCAATACAATTATATTGTAGAACATTTGAATATTTTTCATTTTAAATGAGTTGTTATGCAACCCAAGTTTCTGCCATCTGGTGCCATCAGGAGATTTACGATAACTGATTTTACCATGTCTTTCTTTTTTAAGAATGCTCATGTAACAGGAATTTTTTATGAAATTACAACTTCTTTTAATTTTGAGAAGTATATATATGGTCATCTACAGACAGTCCTGTTTTGCTGTATCACAGCTCATCAGTATGTTTAGATATCTGATTGCTTCCAGCTAGGACTGAAACCCGACCAAATTAACATCAATTGGAGATTCTACCTCTGAGCTATGGGCACTCAGTTGAAAAAGGCAGACTTTAGTGTGTTATATACAATGTAAACACATGTTAGTAGCTGATAGTGTTCAAATTCATTACTGAATGAATGATTCATAAAAGGTGTGAGTAGCTACTGTTTTTAAAATCTACCATTTCTCCATATAGTCTACCATATATATATATATATATATATATATATATATATATATATATATATATATTAAAAAAGGATTAATTCAAAGATGTTGAATGGCCATTTCGATATGAAGATCCCCACGGGGGACAACACATCACCTCAGCAACAGAAAAAACCTTTCAGAAACTGGAGAAAAATTAGTCTACTTTTCCTTTTTAAATAGATTGCAAAGAAATTAAAAAATAAAATAAAATAAAATAAAATAAAAGAAAAGAAAAATAAAGGGAAAGAAAAAGAAAAAGAAAACGAAAAAGACATAACCACCCAAGAGTATATCTTGTATATGTCACTTAACTGACTGACTGATTTCAGAGCAGGAATAGAAGGAATAATATCTGGCATAAGAAGGAACATCTGGCATAAGAAGGAACATCTGGCATAAGAAGGAATGTCTGGTATAAGAAGGAACGTCTGGCATAAGAAGGAATGTCTGGTATAAGAAGGAATGTCTGGCATAAGAAGGAATGTCTGGCATAAGAAGGAATGTCTGGCATAAGAAGGAATGTCTGGTATAAGAAGGAATGTCTGGCATAAGAAGGAACATCTGGCATAAGAAGGAATATCTGGCATAAGGAACGTCTGGTATAAGAAGGAATATCTGGTATAAGAAGGAATGTCTGGCATAAGAAGGAACGTCTGGCATAAGAAGGAACGTCTGGCATAAGAAGGAACGTCTGGCATAAGAAGGAATGTCTGGCATAAGAAGGAATGTCTGGTATAAGAAGGAATATCTGGCATAAGAAGGAATATCTGGTATAACTTATGGAAAAGATGATAAACCAATGTTTTAAAAATTATGACATATATTTTCATCATATTTTATGAACTCATAGAAAGTTGGAGGGGGGTGGTAATGTTGGACCAGCACTTCCAGTGATTCATTTTTTTAAAAATAACCTCCAGTCGCCTCAAAAGATCTTACCTAATCATTCCTACAATTACTGGGGCCAAGAAGTAATTTCTTTTATTTCAATTTAAAATTCCTACCATTGTGTAGTTTAGCTGCCCATGTCTGATTTCTATTCTAACCCATCTTCTATATCCCTTCAGAATGTAGGCAAATATGACTGTCCACAACTTTCTATCCTTTGTAACTCTTAGTTTGTTTTTTCACCATCCCTCACACTCCCCTTTCTATCATCCATTTATACAAACTTACATTACTTATAACTTTCTTTTGTCCCTGTTGCCTAGTAAGTACCAAATTCTCCAAGTCAAAGTCATTATATTGTCAAAAAATTTCAACTGTGTTTCAATTCACCCTAAAACTAACTTAAACACATTTTCAGTTTATGGTATTTTTAGTATCTTTATGGAACGACATTTCTGTTTCCTCATGTTTTCTCTTTATTGATGAGAAGATTGTCTACCATTCACTGTCATATAGGAAGAATGATATTACATAACAGTTCAGTACTCTTTTTGTTTCTAACAAGATTTTTCTGCTTTTTAATTTTCTATCTTTTAGAAGTTAGCTCCATCATTCACTGTCATATAGAAGGACTGATATTACATAACAGTTCAGTACACTTTGTTTCTAACAAAATGTTTTTTGTTCCTTAATACTTTGCTTAGTTTTTAAATGTATCTTTCGCTATTTCAAAATACTTTCAAATTTCAGTCTCACATTGTCCATTCCCTGTCAAAACATTTTCTAGATATTTAGATTTTTATAATGGCTTGGTTTTAGCATCTCCAATTCATAATTCCTATTTTGGGTTGTTCCTCTTACTGAGAACAAAACATTCTAGCTTCTTATAATTCATGTTTAGTCCTTTCGTTTCACTTTCCTTTAATTTATTGTTCTAAGAGTTCTTTCAGTTACCTTTCTTTGTCTGCTATAAACACATGATATTGTCTTTGTATCTTATGTTGTTAAAATTGTGTCTGTCACTAATAAATCCTGGTAGGACTTCTAGTTATTTCAGGATTAGTTTGTTGCAAAGATTAAATAAGTCTAGTGAGAAGATATTATATATTGTCTTATACTCTTTTCTATTTTTGTGCATTTGCTGAATACATTTTTATCACTATGAAGGATTTTTTCCTCCCAGTATAAGTTCTATAATATTCTAAAAACTTTCCAGAATAAATCAAGCTTCTATAAAATTTCATAAATTTTTCTGGTGCCATATCTTATCAAATGATTTTGTATAATTTATGAAATATAATCACAACTTTTATGTCTGCAATGCTCTTTGCGAAATTATTCTGAGTATAAATATTGCAATCCTTGTTCCAGTGTCTTTAATGAAACTCCACTGATCTTCACTAATTTCTAATTGTATTATGCACTCAGAGTTCAGATGATAAGTTTCCCTATATGGCTCATTAGGCTGATTGTCTGTTGAAGCACACATTTATTGGCACCTGGCTTCTTAAACAGTGCTATAGAAATGGATTTACTTAGGTAATGTGGTATTTAACCATTGTTGTATATTTTATTTAGATTAATTGCATAAATATTATGTAATTATTTTTAGTCATGTGGTTATTCTTTTAGAAAACTTTCTGTTTACTCATGATATCAAAGTATACAAGTCAGTCAGTTAAGTGCCATACTTGATGCACACTTTGGGTGATCATATCTCGAAAGAGACTTGACTGACTGGGCAGAAGATTATCCTGCAGTAGGTTGTCATTGCTTTCTGGGGTAGACTGGTTGCCAGCAAAGGCTACAGAACTCAATCTGTCCTATTATTTAACCCATAACTAGAGGGAAGAGACAGATTGATACCTTTCTCAAGGTTATTTTTTTGTAAGTGAATGCAACGTAATTCAACTGGAATTTAAACTTGGCACCCTGATTTGTTGTTCCAAGTCAATATCCACAGCACCACAAGTACACATGCAAAAATAACTTTGACATAGTAGTATAGATAATTGCTTAGGACATTTACTGCATTGATAAGAGACGATTTTATAAAATACCATAGACAACATTTGTTCAGCTGCGTTTACTTTTGTTTTTGTAGATAGATAGATAGATAGATAGATAGATAGATAGATAGATAGATATGAACAGACTGAGATAGATAGAGATGAACAGACTGAGATAGATAGATAGATAGATAGATAGATAGATATAGATATGAACAGAGATAGGTAAATATGAACAGACTGTAATAGATAGATAGATCTGTTCATCTATAAAACATGATTTTTTTTCTAAACATAAATAGAAAATTTAAATATAATTTAACTATGCCCAATTTATTGGTATTATAGATAGAAACCCATAACTGAGTCTCTACTAAAATAAATAAGGACATTTGATCATTTTTTTATTTTAGTAAATCTAAATACACCCATTGTGATGTTACCTCCTGCATAGTGTGTAATCAATGGCAACATTGTTTCTGTTATCCATAATTCTACAGTGGCTATTCTTCATAAAAAGTTCTGTAAGAATTTTTTCCCAGTATTGTTTTCTTTCTTCTCTTATAAAAACTGAGGTCAATACATCTATGTAAAAATTATTGGTTGGTATATTTGTGTATCTTGTTTTCTGGTTGATATTCATTATATTTTTATTGTTAACTGATGATGATGATCAATTAACTAGAAGTTTGTTAATTATCCCAAGACTTTGTATCAATATTGGATAAAAATGGTGAGAGATCTTGATAATTAAGTAAGGTTGATGAAAGGTTGATATTAGGACAATGCTGAATAATGATTTCTTGTTTACTTAAAAGAACTAATCAAAATAAAAATATTACATATATTTTCATAAATAAAGATTATTTTTTCACAAACTGTTAAAGACATTAAGTACTCAGTGTGTGGGTGGGTGTATGTATGTGTAGGTGTATTTTGGCAACAAATTCTGTTTTTTGCATATCTGATCAAAGGCCACACAGATATTTCTTAGAAGAAAGTTTTTATTTAATTGTTATTGATTTTTTTATTCTGATGATAAATTATAATTAACTTTTTCTCTATCTCTGTCAGAACTCTCTCTCTCTCTCTCTCACACACACACACACACACACACACACACACACATTTTATGAAAAAATACTATGTCAAAGTGGAAAAAGGTTTTGCATAATGCATTTCATTCTTTAGGATTTCATCAGACTAAAGTGATAGTTACTTTGATGCATAGTCCTGGGTATGATGATAAACTATATCTGGCAGCAAGATTTTGAAGAGTATGGAACCAACTCTTAACTGTTGTTATTCTCAGGTCCCCACACCTGACCTGGAGTTGTGATACCTGTTAGGGCCCCAGATATGGGCAAATAGTGAACACCAAAACAAAAATAAAACACTATGAAAGTATAAAAATACATTTTAATACTGAAAATTCCAGTAATACATTTTTATATAAAAAAAATTTACAGCAACAATACCTACTTATAGCAAAATTATCAACAATACCTATTTATAGTAAAATTGTCAACAATACCTATTTATAGTAAAATTAGCAACAATACATTCTATCTGTAGTTGAAGGCATACAATTGCATTTAAAGCAAAACAACATCAACAAACTAAATTGATCTGATTCCACATGTGCATGAAGGAAAGAGAGCACTGAGAATTTTAAATTTATTTTTTTGTTATACACCCTAGCTGATTTTTATTTAGTTTTTTTTTCTTTTTGTTTGTTTCCATTACTTTCATTATTAAACATCCCACATAGTGAGAATAGAAGATCTACCAAGAAAAGGTGAAATTTTATAAGAGTCTTGACATAAAATTACTGTGGATGTTCTAGTGACTTTCTATATATTTTTGTGTTATTAATTTGCTTTCTCTTTTAATTAGAGTAGAAGTTTTAAAATTACAATTATGGTCAAACATATTATGATATGCAACTAATGCAGTGAGTGTGCTGTTTTGTAAAAGATACCTCTTGTGTTCATATAATCTTTTATTTAAATTTCTTGAGGTTTCTCCAATGTATTCTTTGTGGCAATTATTACAGGTAAAAGGGTAAATTCCTCCTTCAAGTTTTAGCTTATTGTTGTATTATGTTAAGTCTTTTATTGTTTTAGGAGTATTTTATGTGAAGTTTAGATAAATTCTTTTCAATTGAAATTGTGATAGATTTGGCAGGTAGAACAGAATATTTTGGTTTGTTGGATTTGTTAGGATGGTCAGTTTTTCTATTCTGAAATATTTTACAAGCCTTTTGTTTCACATTGAATATGAAAAAATTAAAGTATTAAAAGTATTCTCCATGTATTTCTCCTCTGCACATTTATAAAACCTGGTATTCCCAGGTTGTCACCCATCTATGTGCTGACCAAGCTTAATGTTGCTTAGCTTCAACATGATATGACTGAAACACACATAAATTAATAACATTGGCATGATAAAAACAAAATGCTTGCATTAAGATTGTCAAAAATAAGATTATAAGAAAATGAAAAGCTAATAAGCAAATTTATTGCAAGAACATTGATACATAATAAAATCTGACATATTGTGTGTGTATGCATGTGTCTGTGTGTGTGTTCAAGTGTGTGTATATACATGCATAATACATAAAATGTATTTTGTACTTTAAATTCAACTGTTTTGCTAAGATAACTAAATTACTTAATATCTAAGTGATCTTTCTTGTGTGCATTTAAGTGTCAAAACTAAATAATAATTACTCTTTTCTCTTTTATAATCTTTAAGGCTTTTCATTTTATTTTATTTTTATTATTGCTTTCTTTTTATTTATTTATTTTTTTCAGGAAGAATATTTCTGATAATTTTTTTTTTTTAATCATATCACTCCAAGCAAGGCGATAACGCCACTGATGTGCAGGGGGCTATGTAAAAGTAAAAAGATTGGAAAAGAGAAAGCCGGAAACCGCATCTTAACCAGGAAACAATGGATGAGCCTCTTCACCTGTTCAACAGACGTGGGTGGAGTGTGAACTGGGCGATAGTTTAGTCTATCTACTCTAATTGAAAAAAAATTTAAAAAAAACGAAAAGATTGAAAAGATTGGAAAAGAGAAAACTGGAAACTGCATCCTAATCAGGAATTGTGCAGTTGAAGTGATGCTGACAAAGAAATTTTTAATTTTGGCTGTTATTCAGATGTCTGTGAGAAAAAGTAATAATCAGGATTCATTGCCTGGCATTCATTGTTTTATTCTGTTCAATCTGTCATATACTAAATAAGTATATTACCCATTAAAACAATGGGATTATATATATATATATATATATATATATATAGGTATAGATGTCCAGTCTATAAACAGCGAGGATAAGCCAACAAGATCAACTTAATATAAAATATTAAGTGTTATATCTGTATAGAGAGCTCAATGGATGTTATCCAGAGCAATATGATATTTATAAAGGAAAACTCAACATGTCATTTAAATTGGTTATAAATTATAAGCTAAATTAGCTCATTGAAATGAATTATGAGCTAAATTAGCTCATTGAAATTAATTGTAATTTATAATTTAAATGTAATTTATAATTAATGTAAATTTATAATTTAAATGATGTGTTTATAATTAATGTAATTAAATGATGTGTTTATAATTAATGTAATTTATAATTTAAATGATGTGTTTTTCTTTTATATATATATAGATATATATTGTAATGTTTTTTATTACAATGGTTTATAAAAGCATTATATCACTACACAAAAATACTTTGTATCAAGCACTCTTTATAAAAGTAAATGCTTGAACAGTGGGTTTTAATCTATCTGTTCCTTCACTTTTTTATAATATATATATATATATATATATATATATATATATATATATATATTGATTGATTGCTTAATACTTAATTTTTGGTCCTAATAGGGTTAGACCAGTACACATTTGTATTAAAAAGTGTTCGATACAATTATATTGTAGAACTTTTGAATATTTTTCATCTTTAAACGAGTTATTTCTCTACCTTGGTTTCTACCATGAGTGGTTTCTTCAGGTGATTTTTAATAACTTATTAAAAATCACCTGAAGAAAGCACTCATGGTGGAAACCAAGGTAGAGAAATAACTTGTTTAAAGATGAAAAAAAAACAAAAACATATATATATATATATATATATATATATATATATATATAAGTAATATTTACTAATGGAAATCCATTCCATAGTTAGATATTTACTTTTATAAAGTGCTCAATACAAAAGTGGAGCATAGATATATGGTAATTATTATTATTAATATTATTATTATAATAACATACTGCAACTCAATAACTATAAAGTTTTGGTGTTAAGACACCACTGCCTGATGATGGTAATAATATATATATGGTAATTATTATGATTATTATAATAATAGCATACTGCCACTCAATAGCTATAAATTTTTGGTGTTAAAAAATATTAATAAATATACATATTATCCTATATCTATAGCACAACTCAGAGTTTCATGCGCTATGCAATCATCAGGTGCATATTATGAACTGTTTATAATTCATATTTTAATTGAATAACTGTTCAATTGAATGTGCATTATTTACTTTCTTTTTCTCATACTTAAAGGTGATAACTACTGAATTTTCACAATAACATTTTCTTCTGTGAAGATCATATTGAAGCTTCTAAAAAAAGTTAATGTAGTTATAATACTGCACTGTTTTATAGAATAATATTTGTAGATCTGTTATACTTTTTAATTTGAGTTTAATTTAACAGCTAAAGTTTCAATCAACTGAAAATATTACATTACCTGTTGTATCTTGAGAACTGATAGAAATTTTAGTTAAATTTCACTATTTAAAAACTGCCTATGTGACAGGACAAATCAGTAGTGAAAAAGTAGTAAATAAACAGTACAAAATCACTCATATAAACAGCATTTATTTATATATTAGCCTGTATAATTCTTCTGGTGATTTAACATCAAAGTATTAAAGGGTCAGCAGATTAAATCAACAAAGAAAAATTTACCAATATATTTGCAATTGTAAAAATGTTTCCTCTGAGAAGCAACTTAGTAACCATCTTCATTCATTTTTTAAGAACTTCATGTAAAACATTCTTTTACTTGTAAGAAATTCACTTCTTCAATCTTACCATTCATTTCTGTTCAATTCTATTGTATTTTACAATGACATAACAGTGTAAACTAATATATAAAAAAAAGAAAACAGCTAAATAAAAACAGTTGCAAATATGTCAGAAGTTTAACCTTTGACCATATTTATCATTATTAAATAGCACAGGCATTTTTCATCACAACAGAATGTCTGCTGGCTCTGAGTAGCAAAACTATGACAATAGATTGAATGTGGTAAAACAGAAATATTTAAATATTTTCTATGATTTGTGAGTAGTAGTATGGTAAGTTGTAACATTAGTGGTACTGTATTAAAGAAGTATCACTAACATTACATATATTTTAGTAGACTGTCAAATATATATATATATATATATATATATATATATATATATATATATGAAAATAAACTTATAAATCCATTGATAATAGTTTATTTCATGGAAATTTTACAAAACCACTTCTCAGACCAAACTTTTTCAGAAAAATACATTTCACAACTCATTCATTTTTGTGAAGAACTTTGGTCTGAGGAGTGATTTTGTAAAACTTTCACAAAATAAACTGTTACCAATGGATTTATAAAAGCATCCAATTTATTTTCATTATAATACTCTGTTAAATTCTAACATTGAGTTCTCATCAGATTATGATTTCCTGTGGAATTAACCTTACAAATTACCAAGGATACTACTATATATATATATATATATATATATATATATATATAGGCCCAATTTAGGAAGCAAAAATTCTTTCAAACATGTTTTGTTAAATACCATCAAACTACTATCTAACATATTAGCTCTTTCAAATTTACAAACTAGTTGTTTTATACAACTGGTAAATTCACTGTACATTTTTATTTTTTGTTCTTTTTCTGAGTATTTTCAAATGTTGATACATTTGTTGATAAGGATTTCATTTTTTTGTATTATATAACTGTTTTAGTTAAATTTTTTTCTCATACACACTTAAAAAATGCACAAAAGTTTGGTTTGACTGTTATAAACTCCATCAACTTGAATGAGGGAATGTTGGAGTTCACCTAAAACAGTTATATAAACACATAAAAAAAGAAATCCCTGAAAATGAATCTAGCAATATTTGAAAGTACTCAGGGAAAAAAAGAAATAAATAAAAATGAATCTGATAAACTTGCTGATTATATAAACCAACTAATTTCAAGTTTCAGAAAAATTAATAAAAAATTGTCTAGACAGAACTTGTCAATATACATATATATATATATATATATATATATATATATATATATATATATATATATATATATACACACACACACACACATTTATATATACATGGTATTTAAGCAGCAAGAACTCACTCTTATAATTTCTTATTAAATTCAGCTTACAAGGTGTGTCTAAGACATTTTATTTTTCCAGTTCTTAAAATAAAACATCAGGATCAAAATTGTCACAGAGTTGTCCAAAGATATTCTGATTAGTCCGAAGTGATGCCAAATGTAAAAAATTATATGGAGCTACACTTCATTTCCAATATCAATGATCAAATGAAAACAATAAATAATTACATCAGCTACACATGTGAAACATTTTCTTGTTACTTGTTTAAACTTAGTCCAATTTATGCACGTATCAATCATTATATCACAAACAACAAAGATACATTTATTAATATAAATCAACTGAAAATTCTAGAAGCTGTTACTCTACAAAAGTGACAAACCATTTTAATTAAAATATGTTTCACTACAGGTATCTTAATGTGTGTGTATAAAATATTTAGTATGTGTATAAAAGTAATAGATAATACCGAAATACTATCCAGTAAAAAATTAGAAGATAATGCTAAAATGCTATCCAGTGTAAAATTAGTAGATAATAGCAAAATGAAATATAGTATAAAATTAGTAGATAATACCAAAATACTATACAGTATAAAGTTAGTATATAATACCAAAATACATGCAGCACTCACTGCAAGAAAAGAATTAAAGTTCCAGAAGATGTTATCATACAAAAGAGACAACCTGTATTAAATAAAGTATTTTTCACCACAGGAAACGGTATCTTAAACTGTATATAACATATTTAATATACATACAAAGTAATAAAAATACATGAATATATTTCTGTAGATTCTTTTCTGGTGCAGTCTTGCACCTTGTAACAGTTTTACACATTACATTAATTTGAATTAATTTGAATGCTAGCACGAAAAAGTTTGTTTTAACAGTTTTACACATTACATTTCTTTGAATTAATTTGAATACTAGCACAAAAAAGTTTGTTTTAACAGTTTTACATATTACATTAATTTGAATTAATTTGAATGCTAGCACAAAAAAAGTTTGCTTTAACAGTTTTACACATTACATTTTTTAGAATTAATTTGAAGCTAGCACAAAAAAGTTTGTTTTAACAGTTTTACACATTACATTTCTTTGAATTAATTTGAATGCTAGCACAAAAAAGTTTGTTTTAACAGTTTTACATATTACATTAATTTGAATTAATTTGAATGCTAGCACAAAAAAAGTTTGCTTTAACAGTTTTACACATTACATTTTTTAGAATTAATTTGAAGCTAGCACAAAAAAGTTTGTTTTAACAGTTTTACACATTACATTTCTTTGAATTAATTTGAATGCTAGCACAAAAAAGTTTGTTTTGACAGTTTTACACATTACATTTTTTTTAATTAATTTGAATGCTAGCACAAAAAAGTTTGTTTTAAGTTTTACACATTACATTTCTTTGAATTAATTTGAATGCTAGCACAAAAAAGCATAATAAAAGCACACCTAATTTAAGAGTGTTTTTGCCAATATGTGCAAATATATAAGTAATGCAAAAGTTTCCAGCATCATGAGTCTTTTGCCTAATTTTTATAGAAAATCGAGTCATGTTGTTAATGTTTACTGATTCATTTATTGTTTATGCAATTCATTAAGATAGAAAATAGCATTGACATTCTGATTTTAAATCTAGAGAATGATTAGTGTCTTTTGAAAATTCATAGCTCTTTTTTTCTCAACTCAATTATAAGTAAAAAAAAAGTTGGCTAGATTGGGTTCTTGAGTCTTAAAAGGACAACAGTGAATTCAAAAAATTATGAAGAAAGCCACAGAAAACTACTCCACAACCATTCCCAAATATTATCATGATAGTTCATACTTTACAGATATATACAGGATGCAATGAATAAATTGTTGACATTTTATATTTTTAATTTCACACATGCATGTTATTTTTTTTTACGGTATAGTAGGGTCAGTTGGGCACCATCTATAACAAAAAGATCACCATGACACAATTCACTCTGTCAAAAATTTGGAAACAGTATACTGTACTGCTTGGCATTAATGCCAGAAGCTCAAATACAAATATTTCAGACTGTTTAGTTGTCAATCTGATAACAGTGCAGTGATCTGAAAAGAGTTGGATGAGTCTAATGCTGATTACAAAGGTATAGCAGCTTGGAAAACTCACTTTGATCATTCTGATAAACAAAACTGCTGAATTTGTTGGTGAAGGCTTCAACACGAAGGCATACATCAAGTTTTTTGAACAGGTAAGTGCTACCCTGGATCAAGAAGGTGGCTACTGGAAGACCCTATGTTCACTAACAGGACTCTGCACCATGCCACACAAGCAGAAGAACCCAGTCATGGCTGTTAGCTAATTTCTGCAACCACATTCCCCCTTACATTTGGCCATCTAACTTTCCAGACTGCAAACCCCTTGATTATCATGTGTGGAGTGCAGATGAGCGAGAGACCAGCAAAACTCGTAACACCAAAGATGAACTGAAAGCAAGGATTATGGCAGCATTCACCAACTTAAACATGGAAACCATCCAGTATTTCCAGATATTTTTGTGTAATTTTGGTAAATATATCTATTAAATTGAGATTTCAGTGTTATTTTCATTTTTGTATAATTTAGACAATTTTATCAATTGTACCCCTTTTGTAATATTAATTTTATATGGCAAATGTTTGTTTTTCAATCTTATTTCTTATGAAAAACACTTAATTCATTGGTGAATATTATTGACACAGGTTGAACATAATACAGTGAAAATTTCTAATTATATTTCAGCTAGCTGTGTACCAGGATACAAAATTATTAATATACCCTTGTATAATCACCAGCTACTCTTATTTTCTTATCATACTCATCTGTAAACACAACTAGCCAATCTCTGTTGCAAACAAATTTTCAGACACATTTGTGTTTTTTCAGCTTCTATAGAATCCATCTGTGGTTTATACTGCAACTATGATGAGCAAAGTTTACTTACAGTTTCTGTAAAAGAGCATATAATCTGCCATGATTAGCAGTTTAAACAACACTAGTATAGCCAACCCTTTGATCACAATCATTGATGTCCTCCAAAGAGCTTTGTCTACCCATTTATACTCACATAGATTGGGTCAACTTATATGGTTTTCAGGCTCTTTCCAGAAGGTACTGCATACTGAATTCATCTTCTCAGACTGACAGCATCAAGAAATCACCTTCTTGATGAATTGACCCTTGTATATTAATATAGATACAATCAATGATTTCATAGTCTAATACTGACAAAATTATTATTTATTTATTTATTTTATACAACAAACATTTATTTTTAATATAATCATTTTTGTTGTCAATGCACTTAATCCAACATTTCTCCATAGATCAAATCAAATATTATACAGTGAAAAATTAAAATTAAAATTCAGATAGTAATTGTGTCAAGCTATGAACTTCTTGAACTCTTCTAAAGGTGATATAAACAGTCTCAACTACTGTTATTAGTACCAGCTGCTTTTTATTAACATTCTTCAGTATTTTCTTACTTATCTTTCTGCTACATTTTTTCATGCTTACTTTTTTTTAGTTATACTTCTGTTGCATTTTTGTATAATCACATTTTTTTTTTACTCTATCAAATTCTAATCTAATTTATAAGGTATTTTAACAAATAATATTTTCTGTTTTTATTATTATTATTATTATTATTATTATTATTATGTCATTTTTCATCATATTTTGATTTCTGCTTTGGTCTCACTACCAACCAAGTCTGCGGGAAGACCTAAGGCAGGTCGTGGCGTGTTGTTATGGCTCCATTTCATATTTTTCTATCTTCCCTATCATCTCTAGCATTACATAGATAAAGTTTTCCTTAAAGTGTGTGGGCTGTACTTAATAAGACAGTTTTTTGTATATCTCTTAAGCTGGGGTTTCCAGGGATTTTTCAATGTGTTGTTTTGTTCCATTTTTTATCATTCCAAGTGCACCTACTATCACTGGCACAACTCTTATTATTATTATTATTATTATTATTATTATTATTATTATTATTATTATTATTACTACTACTACTACTTTTACCCAAGGAAATTCCATGGCTTTCCTGTATAAAATTTCTAATGAATCTTAATTCTTCAGTTAATGATTGAAAAAGATTATAGTGAGTTCTACAACAATAAAATATCTAAAAAAATTCACCTATCATATCATTAAATATTTGAGCTTAACAAAAAATATTGCAATAACAATCATAAATATGAATACTGGCTGTTATGAACTTTTTACTTTTATCTACTATGCTGTCAAATTTTTTTTTTTTTTTTTTTTTGCATTTGGCAATCATCCTGGTAAATGAAATGAAAGACTTACTTGATCCATAGGGTCATGTGACAGGTTTGACCTGTTACAGCTGATGTACTTTTCATTTCTTTACCTTGTATATCTAGTTTCCTTCTTAAGGAATTTCAGAATTAGTAAATATCAATTCTTAAACCAGAGTATATTTCTGCACTACTTAACCCAGAGACTGAATTCACAACTTTTAGGGAGCCAAATGAAATTTTTACTTTTATCTACTATGCTGTCAAATAGAAAGGAAATACAGGTAAAAGAGGGAGCCAAAGAAAATTTGCATTGTTTTTATCTATTCTACTGTTACATATTCCTTGCATTCACTTACACACAAATACCCTTGGGAAAGGTATTAATCCATCTCTTCCCTCCAGTTATGGTTTAAATAATAGGACAGATTGGGTTCTATAGCCTTGGCTGGCAACTAGTCTACCACAAAAAGCAATGGCAAACTACTGCGGGATAATTTTCTTCCCAGTCAGTCATGTCTCTTTTGAGACATGATTGCCCAAAGTGTGTATCACGTATGGCACTTAACTGACTGACTGTTACATAAAAAAGAAATTCGGTCAACTGAGGATATTAGCTGACTATGAGATACCTTGAATATCATTATTCATTTGATTAGAGGTATCAGAGTCATGTCATGAAATCTACTAACTACCTGTTTTCCTTAAATAAATTAATGATGGTTTAAGTAATTTTCAGTTTAATTAATTTTTGAGGATCTTCTGGGTGATTATAGGATGAGCCAGAGGTTTTATGCTTTTTACATGAAAATAGTTCATGATTAAAGGATTTTAATTGTTTTCTATTGTTTAAAGTCAAAGCTTTTGACCATAATGCAGTAAATGATCTTCTGAAGGTGTTTCATCTTTTATTTATTAACTCAATTAATGGATACCTATTTGCACAGTCTACTATGCTTGCATTTGCAATGTTTTGTGATTGTGACTAATGCATGTTCAATATTGAACAATTTTGTTGATTACATTATAAAAAGAAAATCTATGTAGTATATTTTAGTTGGTGTTATTATAAAAAGAAAATCTATGTAGTATATTTTAGTTGGTGTTATTAATGATCATTAACTTGGCTATTTCATGGAGATACATCAATACTAGTTTATTAGTCATGCACAATATATAATAAAATCTGATCTAAATATGACTAAATACATTGTTGTTTGTTATGACTAATGTATGATTAGTACTTTTGTTCTTTTTTATATTAATCTAATATAAAGTCCAAGAGTGGTGTTGTATGAGCTTAAAAAAGAGTCAGAAGTGAAGCTCATATGGTTATGCAGGAAAGATAATGGTTAACATTATTCTTGAGCTATTGGAAAAACATTTCTCTGGGAGTTTTTTCCACAAGTTATAATTTTTTTAGAAGCTGTTTGAGTTAAACTTTACTTTTTACTGAAAAAAAATGAAGGGAATGAGGATGACTCACCTCAGTGTACATGAAATTGCAGGTTTCAGTTTTAAAAGGTCAGGGTTGGTGAGATCAGTCAGTCAAGTGCCATATGTGATACATGCTTGGGCGATTATGTCTCAAAAGAGACATGACTGACTGGGCAGAAGATTATCCTGCAGAAGGTTGCCATTGCTTTCTGTGGTAGACTGGTTGCTAGCCAAGGCTATAGAACTCAATCTATCCTGTTATTTAACCCATAACTGGAGGGAAGAGATGGATTAAGAGGGAAGAGATGGATCAATACCTTTCAAAAGAGTATTTGTGCATAAGTGAATGCAAGGAATTCAACTGGAATTTGAACTCAGCTCCCTGATTTCTTGTTCCGAGCCAATAACCACTGTACCACAACACACATCTGCTGCTTTAATTAAATTTTACTTCTTACTAATGGAAAATGAAAGGAATGAGGATGACTCACCTCAGTGTACATAGAATGGCAAGTCCCAGTTTAAAAAGTCAGGGTTAGTGAGACCAAGGAATACAGCTCACCAGAAGAAATACCATAGAAATAGCAATATAATCATGAAAGTCTCCTGACATATTATCGATGAGTTTGTAGGGTGGAAAATACTTCACTACCTACAAGGCTGTAGGTAGTGAAGTATTTTTCAAATGCCTTTGAGCTCAAGACAGGCAAATGAAGACTGGACAGCTCCATTGTAGATATAGTAGCAATACCTTTTGGCCTGATCTGTCTTTTGTAAAGAGAGATTAAGGCAGGGAGAGTCAAACACTTACTTGAGTGGTACAATTATTTGACAATTTTGTCAGCATCTTTAGATCACATATATGAGTTTCACTAAGTCTGGGATGAGTTTATCCCAATAGATGTTTAAGTCAAGGATCCTACTTGAGAACACTGATCTATCATGATAAGTGAAAGTGCAAAACCT
The DNA here is from genome assembly GCA_037127315.1 of Ascarosepion bandense. NCBI lineage: Eukaryota > Metazoa > Mollusca > Cephalopoda > Sepiida > Sepiidae > Ascarosepion > Ascarosepion bandense. The sequence continues at coordinate 448,847 of JBBBDQ010002539.1, read as the reverse complement.
ACTCAGTGGATGTGGAATATAATTGGATGTATTGAAATTTATAAGCCAGTCATTCTACCATTGAGTCACCTGGTCTGGGTCAGAGAAGAGATGATTTACTAGGTTCTGGTCATCTAGATTTTTTGAGATGTACCTATAAATTTTTGCATCATTCACATAGATATTCACTAAAGATCAGAGTATATTTTAGGCAGATCATTCATATAGAGTAGAAGGGTAGGACTAAAGAGAGAACTCTGAGGAAGGCCAGAATTGACCTTATGGGCTTCTCATGACTGACTATTAACAACAACTGTTAAAAGAAATGAGCATATTTGCTTTCAACATACATTTTTCATAAAAAGTTTTGCAATGAAATAGCATTTATATTTTTGACTGAACTGTAATGCAATGGTGTTTATATATTTTATATCATTAAATCTAATATGATATTTGACTGAAATGCAATGCAATGGCATTTATATTATTGACTGAAAGTGCAATGCAATGGTGTTTATATTATTGACTGAACTGTAAGCAATGGAGTCTATATATTTTACATAATTAAATCTAATATGATATTTGACTGAAATGCAATGCAATGGCATTTATATTATTGACTGAAAGTGCAATGCAATGGTGTTTATATTATTGACTGAACTGTAAGCAATGGAGTCTATATATTTTACATAATTAAATCTAATATGATATTTGACTGAAATGCAATGCAATGGAGTTTATATATTTTATATCATTTAATCTACTATGATATTTGACTGAAATGCAATGACATTCAAAAAGTTTTGACCATTTGAAATTTTGATTAATTTCTTGATTTGAGTAGTATTTTATTCAGTGATTTTATTAATAATTACAATAAAATATAAAACAATCTTTTTTTTAAATTTGCCTCTTTCTTGGCACTTAATCCAATTTTTACACAGCAGCTTCCCAAATATGTATAAATTTAGAAACAATACCTGAAAAACAAATGAAAGGGATTACTATCTTTTTTAATAAACTATAGCCATTATATTCTGAAGATGGCTTTGAAAGACTTGTTCATACATATCACCTCTAATCATAATATTGCGTATAAGAAATTAATGAAATAATGAAATAAAAAGAACATAAATAATAAAGTTAGAAGAAAAGCTATAAAGATATTTATTTTATTCTAATGACATGGCTCAAATTTATAAGTCAAAAGAAAGAATCCTAAATATAATTTTATTTAACTACAACTTTATAAACATTGTTCATGTGGTCAACAAATCTTTCAACACAAAATAGTGGGATCAACCATACTTTAGATGTTTAAAATATTAAGTCAGATATTCCTTATAGTATTATCAGATGAGTCATATTATTATTTGAATATTTTTTTATTAGATGAAACATTGTTAATGAATATCAACTAGCTTGCCTGTATTGTTCTAAAAATGACAGTGTATATTTATTTATGTTTACAGTTGCATTGATATGTGAGTAATCTAGGAGTTTTATTAATTATATTAACTTTTTTTAAAATCATTAAAAGTAAAAATGCCCAAAGAACATGAAATAAAATAAATTAAAAAAGCAATGCACTGATCTCCTCTATTTATTATTAAGATTCCATTTTTTTTATAACATGAGGCATGTTTTCTTAATGGTGTCAACTAGTGCCTCTTATTACCATCACAATAGAATAACACATTAGTAAATAAGGGAGAACGTAAGGCATGACTAATAAATATATAAAATCATAATATCTTTCATATTACACAATAGATATTTAATTAGCATTTTTTACATTATATTTCTCAAACTGATATTTTGTAGTTATTAGTGGGCAGAAATAATTGAGAGTTTTTTTTTATTTTTAATCTACACAGTGTACTACTGACTGTAAAATTATAGTATATGGGTTGTGATAAAAAGCAACAGAATTAATAAACACTGAAGAAATACTGGTAAAAAATGAATAATAAACAATTACCAATCTTCCTTGGTTTTTTTCATTGCTACTTAATAATGTTATACCAGTGCAGGTGTAGTTTTTGCTCTTTCCTCATTATATTTACTCTTCTATGATACATGTCTTCTGAAGATGATTTAATTGTAAACACACCTTCCTACTGGGAAATCTTCTTTGGATAAAAATATATTGTTTCATGCATTCTCACAGATTTTTTTTATTTTTTGAGTTTGCATTGCCTAGCCCAGTTGGCATTGACCTCATGAGTAATTCAATAATATAAACCTTTTTTTTTATTTAACAATGCAGATGACAATGTCAGGACACTGGGCAGTTAATATGATCTCACTTGTGATGGTGAGACAGTGTTTTAAATCTAGTACTGTCCTTCCCTTTTACTTAGCAGGAAATACTAGTGGGTAGGAAAAAAAGTAAAAATAAGAACAACAATTTATTCATTCTATAAAAGATTAAAGAATCATGTATTACTCTGTTTAGTTAGAATCAAAATGTTTTGATTTAACTGTGACAATATGTTTGTCATTCCATAACCTGACTAGAAATATAAAAAATCTTTGAAATTTGCTCACATTTTAATTATTTGCTTAAACATTATTTTTAATGGAGTCTCATATTTGAATAGATTATTTGTTTTTTATAATTAAACTATACTTATTTATAACTACCATCCTCAATAATCACAGAATTCATAAATAAATTTGTTTATGTTAATAAATCAAGCTAGACTGACATTTCAAATAGAAATTCAACTCTCTCTATTTTTTGTATGTATATGGAATGTTGATAAGTATGCAGTGTTGAATAATGTAAATAAAACACATACATACATATATATTTATATACATGCATCTTTAACTCAACATTGTAATGTCATGATATGAATAAAACGACATTCCTATAGTTGGTCACCTGATAATGACTCTGTGAGTGTGTGTGTGTATGTATATATATATATATATATATATATATATATATATATATTTTAGCATGCAGTGTGGGTATAGAAGAATCCAAAGGAGTATCCTGTATATACAGTGGTAGGATAACTCTTTAAGAGAGCTCTAAATATATATATATATATATATATATATATATATATATATATATATATATACATATAAAGCAAATATAAGAAAAATTAAGGCAGACATGTTATTTCATGGTAAATCAGAAGTATAGGCTTATTTCAGGTGAACCATCATCAGCTTCCGTCTTTATTTTACAAAGGATTTTACACAAATCTTTTCGTGTAAAATCCTTTGTAAAAGAAAGACAGAAGCTGATGATGGTTTGCCTGAAATAGGCCGATATTTTCAATTTACCATGAAATAATGTGTCTGCCTTAATTTTTCTTATATAATATATATATATATATCTATGTGTGTGTGTGTGTGTGTGTGTGTGTGTGTTTGCATTTACATTGTTTGGACTGTTGCCCCCACCTTTATTTTATTTTTTTATAATCATTTCATCCCAAGCAAGGCAGATTTACTACCACTGGTGTGCAGGGGGTTACATAAGAGGAGAGTGATGAGAAAGGGGAACAAGTTATATACGGTGTGTCAAAGAATAGGGAAGAGAAGAATGAGAATACTGGTGTGATAAGAGGAGAGTGAATGGAGAAAAGATCATGAGGGAAAGGAAGTGAGTTAGAGAGATAGCAGATGGCAATTGACCTTATATTTAAATTCTTGGAGATTGTAGCTGTCAGGGAAGCAAGTAAATGAAAGAGAATTCCATATGTGGGAAAGGTGAGAAAAGAAGCTGATAGAGTAGAAGTTACAGTTACATTTTATTGGTTTCACTGTAAAAGGGTGGAGCCTAGTTGCTAGTCTAGTAGCTCAAGAAAATTCATGCAGAGTAGGGGCACCAGTAAGCCAAGCTCATTAGAGCAGAAGCTGTGAAAGTATTTGTAGAAGAGACAGAAGAAAACCACACACACACACACACATATATATATATATATATATATATATATATATATATATAATGTCCTGGGTATCATGTAAACTGCAACTACAACTGGTAGTGTGGCACAAAATTTACTATTTGGAGGCCTTGGGTAATGTGAAATTACTCCTTAAATGTCATTACTTCCAGCCCAGATCCACTTTGGCCTGGAGTGGTAGTACTTGTCAGGGTCCCATCTATGATTCAAATAGTTTGCGTGTGTGTTTGTTATGTAAATATACTGCATGCATATGTGTGTTCACTTGTGGAATGGCTGTATAAATATGTACTATGTATATTTGCAGACTACTAGACTGATGCTAACCTTCAGGAAGGTGACTCATTGCACTTTTTCAATCTAATGTTCTAAGTTGACATGAAGAGGAAAGACTATATTGAATCAATTGCTTGGTCAGCTGTTAATACAGTCAGTTCATTGTGTCAGGGAAATCACAGTGTCTATAAGTCTACACTTCATCCATGCTTAGAATATTGTTGCCACATATGGTCCAGTGACCCTGCTATCACATATGGTCCAGTGACCCTGCTATCACATATGGTCCAGTGACCCTGCTATCACATATGGTCCAGTGACCCTGCTATTTACCTTAAACTTCTTTATAAGGTCTAAAGAAGAATCAGCAATATTCTTGATTCTGCTGTAATGTTGTCTCTGTGTTTTTTTTCTATAAATACTTTCATGGTAATTGTTCAGATATACTCTTTGCTCTGATACCGAGACTTTATGAATTTAGTGCAACACAAGTCTGGTGTTGAGATCTCATCAATTTACTGTTGAGCTGACTATTAGTTTTAAACTAATAATTTTTTTCCTGCACTTCTTGCCTGTGGGACTCCCTTGCAGCTCCATGCTTTTCAGCTGTCTTTAATCTGCAAAAAATTTAAATGCAGTATTAATCACTATCTACCATCCTCCTGATTACTCTTTTCTCTTTTTGCTCACTATTAATGTTTCTGTTCCTAATTCTTCCACATTCTGTAACCCCTTGCATTTTAGTGGCTTTACTAATTCACCCCTATCAAAGCAATAATAGCATTAAGATGCAAGAGCTACTGAGAATGAAAGAAAAGAATAAAACTTTAGATGGAACTGGAAACTCATCTTATATAGGAAGCAAGAGATAAACCTTTATTCCTGTTTATCTATTTAATATACTATATTTATTAGAAAAATATCAAGATTAAATACAGAAAAAGTAATAAAAATGAATTCAAAGAGCTACACATTTCAGTTTATCCTCTTTTCCTGTTATCTAGTGGTTGTTGTCAGACAAAAAGTGAACTAATCCCTTGCAACACAGATGTGTATTTCAATTTAATTCAAATTGTGTATGTATGTATGTGTGGTTATATATATATATATATATATATATATATATATATATATATATATATATATATTTATTCAGAAATTATAACATAGATATGTTATAATATCACTACAAAAGTAGCTATTTTGTTTCAACACTTCTTATGTCTTGTCAAGTGATATGGTTTATTTAAAATTGAATGGTTTTAAAAGGTTAAAAAACAAATCTTTAATCAGGGAGGCATTGTTGTATGTACAATGTAGACTAATCAGAGTAAAGCAACTTCTAATTTGGAGAATATTTGAGCAGACTTAAAAGTAATTTGGCGGGGCATTAGTATTAATATTTGATTAAACTGAGAACAGCATTATTAATTAACTTATTAGATCTACTTTATTATTATTGCAAAATTTTAAAAATTTTTTTCTAAGTTTAACAATTTATTAGATTTATAAAGTTATTCACACTCCACCCACATCTATTGAACAGGTTAAGAGGCTCATCCCTTGTTCCCTGCTTAGGATGTGGTTTCCAGCTTTCTCTTTTCCAATCTTCTCACTTTGTTTTTTTTTTTTTCAATTGGAGTAGATAGATCTATCTATCGCCCGGTTCACACTCTACCCATGTCTATTGAACAGGTTAAGAGGCTCATCCCTTGTTCCCTGCTTATGATATGGCTTCCGGCTTTATCTTTTCCAATCTTTTCACTATTACATAGCCCCCTGCACATCAGTGGCATTACCACCTTGCTTGGGGCGATATGATTAAAAAATATATATATATATATTAAATGAGGAAGAGAAAGAACGCACACATAAATAAACCTACAAACATCCACACATGGAAAAATAGACAAGTATATTCACAAACACTGGCAAACAGACACATATACAGATTAATATACCCACGCATATATACACACATAAATTACAAAATTTTGCTTTTATTGACTTGTCAATTTGTCTGTTAAATTTTAAAGCTCTATTTGTACACAGACTGAATTGCCACATATTGGATACAGTCAGGGCAAATTCGTAATGTCACCAGCCTTGAATGAATGAGATCGGGACAGACACAATCATATTTCAATGCATGAACATATAGACAGAATTAGATATATACTTACGCAAATACACAAGCTAAGAACAAAAATGTGCACGACTAAAAACGCCACAGATCGTAAAAAATATATAACCACATAGAAGGAAATACATGAAACCTCTGGCATCAAATTTGGTAGATACACAATGCATAAATTAAATGTGTATGCATGTACAAAACGTTGCACATATACATATATGCTAAGCCATATATCGTTTATATGAAGTTATGCCTGTGTGAGCCCCAGTTGTCTAGCTTGCTTGTGTATGTGCCTCTGCACATGTCAATGGTTGTACAAGTGTTAATCTATGTCTGTGTTTGTATAAAAGGTGTCACAACAACAAATATTCCTCCCAATTTTCATCCTACTTCCACAAAAATTCATCAATATATGCATCTTTATATATATCCAGTATTTTAAATAAAAAATTAAAACAGTTTGTCTGACAATCGCAAAAGCATGAAACCCAAGACAACAAACTTACACTTATCTATCTATCTATCTATCTATCTATCTATCTATCTATCTATCTATCTATCTATCTATCCACATACATATGCACATACATATATACATATACACATACGTATATATATATATACACACACATATACAAATATACATACATACAAATACATACATATATATATATATATATATACACACATACATATACTCATACATACACAAACATACATATATAGAGAGATATAGACATGTATACATGGACATCTGAACATACATACATACAAATATGAATATATATACATACACACACACACATACATACATACATATATATACACACACATACGTATATATACACATATACCCATACAAAAGCATACAGACATACATGTAAGACATACACACATACAAGTAAATGCATACAAATACATACATATCAGCAAGTAAAGCAAAAATCAATATGTCTACTAGTACAAGAGAACAGATGTACTTATATATATATATATATATATATATTGTAATAGTTGTGACAATGGTTTATAAATTTATAAACTATTGTAACAACTATTACAATGTAACGCTCTATGTTTGTATCAAGCACTCTTTATAAAAGTAAATGCATGAACAGCAGGTTAAAAAACCTATGAGTTCCACAACTTTCTTACAATATATATATATATATATATATATACACACACTAATATTTAGACATTAATTTGCCTATATTTGATGGGTACCTTCATCTGACTCAGACGCTCCAACAAATTCCTCCCTAGGTACACAATGCAGCACATATCAACACAATGACACTTGGCAAGCACCCAACCCAACATCGGCTGCCAAGCTAAACAGCCATGAGGCATCTAATCTGACATTGATTATTGCGCCAATACTCGATAGAGCCCAAACCAGTACAAACCATCCGGCCAAAGCCCAACACGTTTCCTCATAGCACCGACTGTCAAACCAACACCTAATAACCATGATTCTCAAGGTCCAAGTCCCACACAGTTTCCTAACTATTTATAATTCCCTGACCCTGTGAAAGCCAATGTTGGGTAGAACACCACACAACCATACAACCGGCCAACCAATATCGGGTCGAATCGCCGACAAAAAACAGTATGATAACACATTGTGAATGACGCACCTAGTAAAGATTAACCAGAACATCTGACATGAACAAAAACATCCATCAAAAAGGCAGTTAAAGATATTTTCTATAATTTTTCAATATTACAACCTGGATTTTAAAGTAAATGTTGAACTATGCTTACAATGTACAGTGAGCTCATTCCTCTGTTTTAACAGTTTAACCATGTCCCTAAATTTGATAATTTCTAATTTTTCGTTGAGACAGAGATAGCAAGGTGCATGGAGGGAGTTACAAGTTCGGGCCTTTGTAAGGATTTTCCATTGTTTTGTCTTTTTCCTTTAAAGACCAATATATTTTGGATAATGAAGTACTGTATTTATAAGAACTATTATTGAAAGACAATGTGTGCTAATACCAGTGAGTTTTGAATGGGATTTTAGTAGAACCGATATAAACCTTTATAGTATTAAGATTTTCAATTGTGGAGATGGTACAAAGATAAACTATGGAGCTAACTAGACAGTTATTATGCAAAGGGAAATCTTTAGGATTTCTACAATTACAATCGCTGGTATTAGTTCCTTTGTCCCTGGTACGATCTCTTTGAGCATTGTAATTCAGTGTGTTTTTTGTACCATAATACTTGTTGAAGACTTTGTTGTTATGTTTTTTAATATTTCTTTCTATGTTATTTGAGCAACCATAGCTTAACTTGAGTGTATTATTATTGAATATTTTGCTAAGAGGATTAGTTTTAGGAAAGTGTTTGCTGATTAAGTTTAAGAATTTATGTCCCAATTTAGTTTTAACCATCATATCGTAGGGATATACATATATATATAGATAGATAGATAGATAGATAGATAGATAGATATCAACAAAATGGTTTAGAGAAAGATTATTTTGTATTTTTGTAAGTATATATATAAATATGTAATATTAATTCAATGAAAGGCCTAACAATATTTCTACAAATTAAAAATATAAATCTTTAAAATAATTCTATTTATTAATAAATAATTTCAAAACTGTTAAATAAAATCTTGTAATTATCTGATTGTTTTAATGTTTTAAATTTTAAGTATTTTCTTATCCTAACTTCATGATTTTTATTGCTCAGTTTGTAGTAGATTTCTAGAAGACAATGTATTATTCCAATAGAAGACAATGTATTATTCCAAAACCATATTTCAAACTCTGTTAGACTGTTTGTTTGCATGTGCATGTATGTGTGTGTGCTTTTGTAATCATTAAATCACACAGATGCATGTATCATACACGTGTACATGCAGACAGTTTGTGTTGGGCAGAAATTAACTCTTATTTTATAATGTGGATTCATGTTACACTAAGTAAATAAATTGGCAGCATAAATAAACAAAAATAATAAACTTGTTTGGTTCTGATCTTTCAAAATTTGGTGCCAATAAATAAATGTCTTGATTAACCACTGACAATACAACAATACTTAGCACTGTTTACAATTCTTCCTCAATACTTACAGATGTCTGATGTCTAATATTCTAATATATCAATACATAGTGTAGATATCTTGCTCAAACAATAGGTGGCAAATATGAATTTCCATAATCTATAATTCAATATATATTCTCTTTCTTGTAAAATTCAATGGTTCTGGCAAAACCTCAATAGAAAAAGCATGCTATAAATATATCTTTTATTATGTATCATATTCATTCAAGATGTGTGTGATCTTGGCTCCCCACAACTTCCTATTCTTCGTAGTTCTTTGCAATATTTGCCTTTTCACTATCTCTCCACATCCCTATTGCACTATCTATTTATACAAGCTTGTTAGATAGGTGCCAAAATATTTCCCTCTGCTCCTCTTTCCTTCAATATAGCCTGTGAGTATCAAATTTTCTGAGACTGCTTTCCTCATAATTCTTTTTTCTCATAAAATTTCCTAAAAATTTCAGCCATTACTTTCTGATTCTTTCTGATTTTTCTTTCCATTTTCTTCAAGACTTCCTCATTGCTCTATCTATAACATTATTAGTATTCTTCTGTAGAACTATGCATTGCTTCAAATATTCCTCTTAGTCTTCAAGGAAATTGTCCAGCTTTTACTGTCATATGGGAGGATTAATAATACATAGCAGTTCAGCAACATTTTCTTTGTTTCTAGCAAAATTTTTCTGTCTTTTATCATTCTATTCAGTCAGTTAAGTGCCATACATGATACACGCTTGGGTGATCATGTCTCGAAAGAGACATGACTGACTAGGCAGAAGATTATCCTGCAGTAGGTTGCCATTGCTTTCTGCGGTAGACTGGTTGCCGACCAAGGCTATAAAACCCAATCTGTCCTGTTATTTAAACCCATAACTGGAAGGAAGAGACGGATTAATACCTTTCTCAAGGGTATTTGCACGTAAGTGAATGCAGCTGGAATTCGAACTCCAATACACCATAATGCACATCATTCTATTAAGCTTTTGAAAAGCTTCTTTCAATATTGCAATGTGCCCTCAGATTTCAATGTCACATTTTCCATTGTCTATTTCTCAGATATTTAAATTTCTTGATTAATTTTGATATCTCCAATTCATAGTGTGCATTTTAGACTGTCTTTTGCTGTCAACCATACATTTCATCTTTTTACCACTTATAGTTAACTCTGTACTCTACTGCATCTTTAAACTTTTCATCATATAATAATTCTGCTTGTTCCTTCCTTAGTTAGTTACTTAGTTACTTAGTTCCTCGGTCCATTACGCCACTGAAGAAAGATAGCACATTTACTCTCTACACAAGCTGTTCCTTTCCCTCTATCTTTTTATAAAACTCTACTCTCCTCAGCCTTTCTCTCACCCTTTTGCCAAACGGAAGAGTAGTAAAGAGTAAGAGAGTATGAGAGGAGAGCCTATAGCATTACTGTAGCAGTAGCAGCTTAAGTTGGTGGTTGTAGCAGTAATTGTGTGTGTGTATATGTGTGTTTACTGTACAATATAGTAAAAATAGGTAGGTTTGTTGTTGTATCCCGCAACCTAATAACGAAATTTCTAGCCACTACACCCTTGGCCATTACTCAGTTGGTCTTTTCTGTTTGCAATGGACACAGGAACCATGATTTTTCAGTAATAAAAAAAACATTTTCTCTTTCAAAATCTCTCACAAAATAGCGTACAATATAAGATTACAGTAAAGTAGCTTCTATGGACATTACTTTTATAGATACTTTAATAAAATTACACTCTGGGTTATCATTATTTTATTATCCAATACCTTTATGTTTGAAGACATTACTATTATTTGTAGTATGACAAAGTAAAATTTTTCCAGGAAATCATAATTATCCTTCCATGGAAATTTCACAAGTTCCGCTAGTCTGTATTATCAGTACAAATTATTATTTATGCTGTTTCACTGCTTTTTTCTGAAAAGAAGTAACAAAGCTTTGACAATTATTTTCTTTTCTGATAATATATAGCCAATCCTTGGTTTATTGATTGAATTTTACAGTGCCAAGTTCTTTATCCAAGGTTTCAATTTCTATGGTTTCAGGTTATCAGAATATGATTTGAATCAGTGTTTTTTGTCTGTTACTGGAGACAATTCTAACTTGATGCCACTGGTCAACATAATTAAGGAACAATAGTCAGCCACTTTGATATACATGATGGATTGTAAATGTTTTCCATCAGATATCTTCACTATACACATGAAACGTGTAAGATGTCAAATGTTTAAACAATTAAAACATGGAATATTTCATTCAACTAGCATTATTTGAAAACTTATATTGGTCTAGGCCAGGAGTGGGGAACCTGCAGCCTAAAGGCCTACATGCAGTCTTCTGGGTCATCACATGTGGCCTAATTTGGAAAAATTAAGGCTGAAGTTGAAGCCAACAAAAAATATTCTAGCTCTAACTTCCTAAATTAAAAGTTTGTAAAAAAAATTCCCTCTTTTTTACCAATAATTAAATTTATCGTTTTCAGCTTATGTTAGTTTTAATCAAAAATACATTACTAGGGTAGTCTGAGTTAGCTGAGGTTTCTTCTCTGGTGTTAACTTGGAACCATTAATACAATATTTTTTCATAGAAAGACTGCAATATCAGTTGTATAACACTATATATTTTTAACAAATTAAGTGAATAAATAACTGAATATACAGATGTATGAACAAATTAATAAAGCTTGTATGCAAGATTATTGATAACATATTTGTTTGCTTAAAATTATTTAAGCAAACAAATATGTTATCAATAATCTTGCATTTTTTAAAAAGTATACTCTAATGAATAATATCACTACTTCTTTAAATTAATCAATAGCTAAAATATTATTTATTTTTCCACTTTGCAGGGATGTTTCACTTAACCTTATCTTAAAAAATACTAAACATTGTTGTCTTTGTTCTTATTATTATTATTCATTTCACAGCAGTAATACATTATCCTTTATATAAATTTTAAACTTAACTGATTATTAACTTTTTTTTCATTAAATTTTTTTGAGAATTTTGTTAAGATTAGTTATGATAGCAGTAGCAATAATATTTTTTAATTAATTAATACCTAATCTGGTTAAAATTAATTAACACCTAATCTGGTTAAAATTAATTAAACCCTTATCTGGTTAACAAGAGAGCAGTAGCAGCAAGAGTTAAAAATAAATAAAAATAATTATCTCTTTTTTAAAATAATTATAAATATATAATGTATCATTAAATATATAATGCATTATTAAATATATATTATTAATTATATAATGTAATATTAAATATACAATGTATTATTAATATATAATGTATTATTGAAGATACAATGTATTAATAAATATATAATATATTATTAAACATATAATGTATTATTAAATATGCAATGTATTATTAAATATACAATATATTATTAAGCATAATACTCAACTCAAGTATATTAATGTTTTGTTTCACTGAATAGCTTCTTTTTCCAATGCCTTTCTTTCTGAATTCTAATTGAATCTCTGTCTCTTAGCAACCTATCTAGAAGAAAAACTCTGGACAATAATGCACAACTCAAGGTGTTAATTATCCTGAGGAGTGAATGGCTCATGTGTTATGAGGTCACAAACAATCCCCTACAGGTTTCAGAACCCTGTCTGTAAAAAACCATTAACCAATGTGTCAGGTAACTTTGGGTAGATTTTGGGTAGGAACAATATGAGAAGTAAAAGCTAAACTGAAAAGTCCAGTATGGCTCTTCCAGTGGATAAACGGGGAACCCATCCCTCAGGAGGGAACTTACCTGATGTTGAAAAATCTGCCATAAAAACAAACTCCTACATAAATAATGCATCTTCAAGCCTCCACAACAGGATAATTCTAATGATAATTCCAATAATTACATCAACAGCAGTAGCAAGTAAAAGATTAAACATCATACTAAAAAAGAGGCAGCCTCACAGGCATGAAGATCCACCTTGGAAAAGAAAAATAGAGACAGAAATGAAACAAGTGAGACATGAATTATTTGTATTTGATGAACTGGCAAGAGGAATAAATGTAAGGACTAGAAAAGGCAGAAGAGTCAAAAGAAAACACAAAATTAGAAATGAAAATGAAGTCCTATCAGCTAAAGAAAAAATAAAGCAAACAAATACAACTTGAGGCTCAAAGAATCAGACACTGTGAAAAAAGATCAAGATTCTACAAACAAAACAAGATCTTTTAAACCAATGCAAAGAAATTTTATAGAGCAATAGGAAAACAAAAATTGAAGTTACAACCCCCAAAAAGAAATGGAAACAGTTATACAGTTCTTGAAAAAAATACAAGCTTGCCCTAAAGAACATAACAAAGAATCAGACTGGATTATGCAAGAGGTAGAACAGATGAAAAATAAACCAGAACAAACATAGGAGGGAATCATAGAAGAGGATATTGAATGTGCACTGAAAAGAAAAACACCCACAACTAGAAATCTCCAGGAATAGATAAAATTTCTAACTTTTGACTCTATTATCTAAATACAGCACATAAAAAATTAGCCAAAGAACTTCAAGAAATGGTCTATGATCCTACTAAAATTCTGAAATGGGTAACCAAAAGAATTACCTTCCTTCTACTCAAGAATGATGACACAAATGTCCCAAAAAACTACAGATTAATTATATGTCTTTCCACTACTTACAAACTGTTGACATCTATTCTAACAAAATAAACATATTCCTTCTTAGAAAAAAAGAAAATGACATACTTGAACAAAAAGGGTGCAAACATGAATCTTATGAGTGCTAAGGCCAATTACTTATTAATAGGATGATCTTGAAAAACTGTTTCAGTAGAGAGAAAAATTGCAGTACTGCCTGGATAGATTGCCGTAAGGCATTCAATAGTGTATCCTATTCTTGGATCTTAGTCTTTAATATTTTCAAAGTATCATCTGCTGTCATCACTTATGTTTCTATGAAAAACAGCACTTCATCTCAATCATAAAAATGGAATCTATAAGTCTGGTAAAATAAACATTTACAGAGAGATATTTCAAAGTGGCTCTTATTATTTTGTAGATCTCTAATAGTATTAACCAGCTAACTTAATGGGACACAATGTGGTAATAAGATATCTCAAAAGAAAATAAGCCATCTATTTTACATAAATGACTTAAAATTGTATGCTATGAATGACAGTGAGCTGGAAGGTCTCATGAAAACAGTAAAATGTTTCAGTGATGACATTGGAATTGAATTGGGTTTGAATAAATGTGTTAAAGCCACTAAAGTACTATAGATGGATGCAACTGTTATTAGAAACTGAACTGAATTCTCAGAACAGAATTATGGCCCTTAACAACCTTGCATTCCCAGTGTAATATAGTTTAAACATCTTGAACTACACTCTAAATGATATGAGAAGAATGGATTTTAAGACATGAAAGTTTCTTTTTAAGTATAACATACATCATTCAAAGGCTAATGCAGACTGTCTATACATACTCCATAAAGAAGGTGAATAAGATCTTAGCTACTATTGGCTTACTAACATACTACATGAAAACAACAAAGTACTGAATGATATGCATTATTCAAAGGTTGATACAGACCATCTAAACATACCCCATAAAGAAGGTAGAAATGGTCTTATTCGGCTAAAATTGTCATACAAGACAACAACTATTGCCTTATTAACATACATAAAAACAACAAAGGACTGGATGATACAATTAGTCAAACAACACAAAAACAGAAAGAAAAAATAATATTCAATCATGAAAGAAGGTTGTAAATACAAACAAGATTAAATTTACATTTAGCAGATTCTGTAGAAAACCAAAAAAGAATCCAAAAACCAACAGTGGCAGCAAAAAACATGAAAAAGAAAGCCAAGGATAAAGCTCATGAACAGATGAAACAACACTGGCAAGATAAAACTCTGCATGGCCAACATCCAAAATGTGCTAATAAACCCAATGGTGATAAAGAACATCGGGATTAAAGTCTGAAACTGAAGGCTTTAATCTTGCAGTGCAAGACCAGAATCTTTTCATTAGGAACTTTCAGGAGAATATCATTAATAATTTGTATCCAAAATGCAGGTTTTGTGACAAATATCAAGAAAACATGGACCATTTAATCTCAGGATGTTCTATACTTGCCCAAAATAAATATAAAAATTGTCACAATAGAATGAGGCAATGTTTACACTGGACAATGTGCAAGTACTTGGAAAAGATGTTAGCATCATTCAAAGGCTGATGCAGATTGTCTAAACACTTTGGAAAAAATGTTAACACTGGTATGAACATCATCCAGCACTGGTTATAGAAGTAGAAGATATCACAATTCTATGGGATTATACAATCATTAGAGACAGGATGATTGAAGTAAATAGGCTGTACATCATTGCCAAAAACTAAAAAGAAAAAAAGAATAAACTTAACTATTAATTGATATGGCTTGCCCAGCAAACGGCAACATAGTAACCAAGGAATTCAAAAAACTATCAAAATATAAAGACCAGGGAATTTAAATAGAAAAAAGTGGGAATTTAGAACAAGAGTCATACTAGTAATAGTTGGTGCGCTTGGAATGATAAAAAAGAACACAACAACACATTGAAAAAATCCCTGGAAATCCCAGCTTAAGAAAAATACAAAGTAAGTACAGGCCATAAAAACACCAAACTACCTGCTTTAGGTCTTCTTGCAGACTTGGTAGGTAGTCTGACCATAGCAGAAGATGAAATGTGATAATCATAATAACCACAACTAATTAAAGAAATCTAATGACATGGATCAGTTACAGAAAGATCATTCACAGGTGGATTGGGAAATTTTCTGAAATCTCCCAAATATCCTCAATAATTATTATGCATCGGCATCTTGATTTTACCATATAATCATCAGTATGCAATTTCATGCCACATTCTATGGCTAAGAATTTGTTCCCCATTTGCCTATCCTTTTGATATGACATCATATGATTTCCATCTCTTCTAATCTATGAAAATACATTTGAAAAGTAGGCTCTTTCAGAAGGATCATATTGATTAATGAGGTGCAATCTGGACTATAATTCCAACCAGAAAGATCTCCAAAGATGCATCAAATAATGGAAGAAATGTGTAACTGTGGGGGAAAACCATGTGAGATAAGATTAATCAATGTGCCAGTTTTTCATAGATAAGCATTTTCTAATCTTATCACTTAATTAAGCATTTTGTAAAACTATAAAATAAAAGTACCAGTTTTACAAAGAATGAATCATAACATAATTGTTTAGAGCATCAGTAGATTTGTTTTGGGCACCTTGAGGTGGTGTAATAGTTAGCAAGCTTGTCTTGCTCGAGCCCTTGCAATTGAGTAGTGAGTTTGATTCTCACTGGGTGCTCTATACTTTTGGCTTTGTGCCACATCTAAGCTGTGCTTAGAAAATCACCATCAGTATATTTGTTTAATTTTCTTGTTATTCCCAGATTTTCAGGTCTGAAATATTTTAGTTTAGTTATTTTTAATTTCCCTTTTTACTATCTGTCCAGCATGTCAGAAAAAATGTATATCTTAGAGTTTTCAACTGAAGAAGTTTTCTGGTTTACTAGTTTTTTTTGCATTTGCTTTTAATTGACTACTCACAAATATACATTTCTGAGTCATCTCTCTCTCATGTGCTCACATGTATGCATGCACACATGCACACAGATAGGCCTTATACAACAGGGCAAGTTGATTTTCCCCTCATTTTAAAAGAATCAGCATTGCACTCAGGGTAAAAACTTGGGTTTGATGTGATACGTTTTGACACCAAAAAATTAAATTCCTAGCTTTCAACAATTTTTTAGAATTTAGTTGTAAAGATCATCTGAGAAAAATGTACAAAAATATCTAATTTCCACAGGTTTTTGTTTTAAAACTGACTTTAAACTTTAACTATTTCAAGAATAAACTCAGATGTCTTTTGTATTAGATACATTGAATGGAAAATATATTAAAACCAGAATTCTAATTATGAATCACAAGCAAAATATGCAATTTTTTACTGCATTTGATAAATAAAAATTGTGTAAAAATTTGTAAAAAAATTACAAGAAAGAATACTCAATAAATAAGATTTGTTAGATCATAATTAATAAAGACAAAAACATACATACTGTTAGGCACAAATTATAAGACAAGATGTTTTAAATTTTCATTGTTTATTGAAAATTACACTAAAACTACTGCCCTGTATAATATATAACATAATATAGCTAAATTGTTCAGTACAATTTCCCTTTGACGCAAATGAAGGTCTTATTTGATGGCCCAATGATTTAGTAATAATGTGCTTTTGACATGCATCCTGTCCCTATACAATTTGTAAATCTTCACTAAATTATAGATTTTATAAGACTGTGTGGCTTTCATTAACCTCTAGAATAAAATTCCAATGCTATGATTCTGAATCTAACCTTGTCTACTCAGAAAATGATTTGTAAAGAAATATTCTATGTCATTATATAATACATCAAACCCCAGCTTTCAAATAGTGAAATACCAAGGTTGGAAAATCAACCTGTACTAATGGCCATCTTCTTCAACACCCACAGAACCAAACTGTTATTAATACTGCAACTATGCTTATAAAACCTAATTTACAGTTCAAGTATGGGTACCAACATGGTTCTGAATTCAGAATTGTTGTTCTGTTATAATGGTTGCCAACTTCAGTTAGATCATCCAGTCTATCCTGCCATTTAACCCATATTTGGCAAGAAGAGATGTATTCATATCTTTTCCAAAAATATTCATGTAAAAATGAATGTAACAAACTCAACAAGAGTTTCTCATTCCTATCTGCTAACCATTACACCCACCTGCATATTTATTGGGATCTTGAACAAGTTCTTGCTTTTTTCCAAAAGATGGCATTCCCAGAACTCTGTGTGTGCAGTTTCAGATGGTAACACATCTATAAGCAACTTGAAATTCAGTGTATGTCATTTCACAAAGATGTGTAAATAACTTTGCTTTTTATAGCATTAAACATGTTGGGTTTCATGCCAAAGAAAGTGTATTTGCAGAGAATTTTACTGCACTATTTTATTCAAAAGAAATCTGCAGCTGAAGCGTGCAGAGTTCTTGTTAAGATGATCATGCTCTGTCAAAAACAAAATGCAAAGATTAGTTTAAGTGCTTAAAAAATAATAATTTTAATGTTGAAGATAAAGAACACTATGGCACACCCAAAAAGCATGAAGTCAAAGAATTGGAGACATTATTTCATGATGACTCATGCCAGGTGCAAGCTGAACTTGCAGAATCATTAGAAGTTAATCACATAACAGTTTCAAAACATTTGAAAGCATTAGAAAAGATTCAAAAGCAAGGACATTGGGTGTTGTATGAGTTGAAGCCAAGAGAAGTTAAACGGCATCTTGTTATGTGTGAATAGCTGCTTCAATGGCAGGAAAGGAAAGGCTTTTTGCATTGTATTGTGTCCAGTGATGAAAAGTGGATACACTACAATAACCTTAAGCATAGAAAATCATGGGGTAAACCAGGCCATGCATCAACATCAACAGCAAAGCTGAATATCCATAGTTCAAAGCTTCTTCTCTGCATTTAGTAGGATCAGCTGGGTGTAGTTTATTATGAGCTGCTAAAATCAATTGAAACCATCACAGGAGATCACTATCAACTACAACTGAAGAAAACACAGCCACTATATGAGCAGAGACACAACAAAGGGATTTTGCAACATAACAATACTAGACGATATAATGCAAAACAGGTGGAAACCTACTTGGAAATGCTTTCATGGGAAGTCCTACCCTATCCATCATATTCAACAGGCACTGCCTCGTCTGATAATCACTTGTTTCAATTACTGACACATGGCCTGACTGAGCAGCACTTTTATTCTTATGAAGATGCCAAAAATAGGTTAACTCCTGGTTAGCCTCAAAAGATATGTTGATGTGGAATTCAAATGCTGCCAGAAAGATGGGAAAAGTAGTGGCTAGCAATGGACGATACTTTTAATGACATGTTTCTTACTAATTTTCATAAATAAAACATTACTTTTCATGAAAAATCAACATGAACTCATTCAAGATCTTAAAATTTTAGCAATTTGTAAATATTTATCATTTAGAATAAATACTTTTTTATCCTTTGCTTACAAACTTATATTGGTATTAATTAACCTTCCAAGAGGACAGAGATTATTTATTTATCTTAAAAATATTCATTCAAACTCTGAAATTTACCCACACTTAAATGTTTACTAGTAAACATGTACCTACAATAAGGAAGTCAGCATAACATTATCATTATACACACATTACTCAGAGGATATTCAAAGTTAGTTTCAGTAAATACCAAAAACTGGGCAATACTAAGTTAAGTTCAAAAAACACAAAAATCGTGCTATACATAGTTGAGTAGATAACAAAAATAGGGCTATGTAAGTTAAGGTCAGTCGATGCCAAAAACAGTGCTATACTAATTAAAGATCACTAGATATCAAAAAATAGAGATATACTAAGTTAAATTCAGTAGATACATAAAACAGAGTTCCACTAAATTCTGTAGCTAGCAAAAAGTAGTACTATACAAATTTAAGTTCAGTAGAAACCAAAAACAGGGCTATACTAAATTAAGTTCAGTAGATATGTGGCAGATAGGGAATTAAAAATTAAAAGTAACTCTCTTCTCTTTTTCGCTTTTACATAAATTAGGAATTACATGTGAAATCCTGATTTTACTGAAGAGGAAAAGGATTGATCCTGTACTGAAAGAAAAAGACAAAGCTGGATTTTGTGATCAGATGTTAAATTAATTTTCTAATCAATGAAAGGAAGCGATTTGCAAAACTGAGAGAAAAGTTAACAAGTCTTTGTTAAAATTGTCTTTGGCTATAAAAACAGGAAGAAAGCCAAAACAGTCAGTCAGATGGGAGCATAAATTAGAGACAAGACCACAAGATGTGACTAAAGAAATTTTAATTTACTGACCCAGACATAAGGTCTTGTCACACCCTCATTCTTCATCTTCACTCATGCTAATTTCTTTTACCTCTTCTTCTCCATTCTCAACATTCTCACAGTCAGCAAAGAAGAAGAAGACAACAACAACAAGATACTTCAACTGACTCCTAAATACTAATGTCTGATAAGTACAATTTCCTTTATTGCTTAACCTTCCTTTTCACTTTCTTGATCATAAAAAAAGGAAAGGGAACACAGACTTTATTAAACACATTCTGCTACTTACAACTACAAGCTCTGGATACACTTAATTCCTTACTACTGTTTCTCATTGAACATTTAACTCTTACAAATTTTTTATTAACTACGTCCTTTTTCTCTTTTAGTATTTAAGTTCTACAAATTGATGCTATTTTGTACTGTTAATAAAATTCTACTTTAAACCTACAAATGAAACAATTTTATTCTTCCACATTCCAACATCCAACCGTCTATCTTCTGATGACCTTCTGAATAAACCTATAAGTTGTAAGAAGTTTGGTTATGTTTGACACAAGGCCAATTTAATAAACATTCAACCAGCTCCCTACTACAGATACCAAAAACACAGCTAAAGTAAGTAAAATTCAATAGATACCAAAAAAGTGCTATACACTGTTAAGTTCACAAGATATCAAAATCAGGGCTATACTATATTAAGTTCAGTATATACCAAAAACAGGGATATACAAAGTTAAGTTCAGTAGATAACAAGAACACGACTAAAATAAGTTAATTCAGTAGATACCAAAAAAATTAAGTTCAACAGATACCAAAAACAGGACTATGTTATTTTAAGTTCACAAGATAACAATAACAGTGTTATACTAAGTTCAGTAGGTACAAAAAATGTGCTATACTAACTTAAGTTCAGTGTATAGCAAAAACATGGTTATATTAAGTTAAGATCAATAAATACCTGAAACAGGTGTATACTAAATTTGTTAGATATAAAAATAGGGTGATACTAAGTTAAGTTTACTAGATAACAAAAACAGGTTATACTAAGTTACGATCATTATATACCAAAAACAGGACTATAATAGATAAATTTCTATAGACACCAAAATCTGGACTATAGATTTCAGTAGGTCAGTAGATACTGAAAACAAGGTTAAACTAAGTTCAGTAGATGCCAAAACAGTACTATAATAAAATGAATTCAGTATATTCCAATAACAGCATTATACTAATTGAAGTAGATACCAAAAACATCACTATATTTAGTTCAGTAGATACCAAAATCTGGCAATACTAAGTTAAGTCCATAAGATACCAAAAACAGAGATATACTTAGTTGAGTAGATACCAAAAATAGGGCTATACTAAGTTCAGTAGATATAAAAAAAAACCCAGGACTATTCTAAGATAAAGTCAATAGTTACCAAAATACTAAGTTCAGTAGATACCAAAAACAGAGTTATACTTTGTTCAGTAGATACTGAAACCAGAGCTATTCTAAGTTAAGATCAGTAGATACAAAAAATAGTGCCATACAAAGTTTGATTCAGTAGATATTTTAAACAAAATCAGATTGATACAAAAGTGATTTCAGTCAATACTAAAAACAGGGTTATACTACATTAAGTTCAGTAGATACCAACATTGAGTTTATACTATATTCATTACATACTTAAAATAAGTCTGAAAAACAACCTGAATTCAGTATATACCAATAACAAGGCTATACTAAGTTAAGTAGGTACTAAAAACAGGGTTATACTAAGTCAAGTTCAGTAGATAGCAAAAATGGATCTATATTAATTTAAGGTCAGCAGATACCAGAAACAGGCTGATACTAAGTTCGGTTTAGTAGATACTAAAAACAGGGCTATATTACATTCAGTAGATACCAAAAACAGGGTTATACTAAATTAAGTTCAGTAGATACCCAAAACAGGGCTTTACTATATTAAGTAAAGCAGATAACAAAAACAGGGTTATACTAAGTTTAGTAGATACCAAAAGTAGAGTGATTCTAATTTCAGTAAATGCCAAAAACATGTCTATGCTATGGTAAGTTCATTAGATAACAAAAATGAGCTTACAATAATTTCATTACAAACCAAAAACAGGGCTATACTAATTGAATGTTAGTAGATACCAGAAACAGGTCTATATTAAGTTTTTTCTAGTAGATATCAGAAACAAGGCTATACTATGTTTAGTAGATTGCCATAACAGGGCCTTAGTATGTTCAGTAGATATCAAAAACAGAGCTATACTAATTTACACTCAGCTGATACCAAAAGCAGAGCAATACTAAGTTAAGATCGATAGATATCAAAGATAGGGTTATACTTATTTAAATTTATTAGATACCAAAAACTGGGCCATACTAAGTTCAATAGATAACAGAACCAGTGTGATATTAAGTTCTGTGGATACCAAAATCTTGTCTATACTGTTAGTAGGCACATAAAAAGGCGATACTGTGTTAAGTTCATTAGATACCAAAAATAGGATAATACTAAGTTCAGTTCTGTAAATATCAAAAACAGTGCTATACTAATTTCAGTAGATACCAAAAACAGGATATGCTAAGTTATATTCATGGCCATACTGACACTCTTCAACATAATCTTTCTTGGTATATTGCTATAGCACAATTCTTATGCTTATATTTCTTACTGCTGTTTTTTCTCTATCCACTGTTAACTACCTTTACTCACAAAATTATTGAGGCTCTTGACAACAAATACAACTCATGTACCAAGTACTTCAAGGCATTAGTTATTTTTGAAGTTCTTTGACAAGATGTGGTGCAAAGGTCTGCTACTCAAACTATAGACTCACTGGAAGTATATATTATAATGGCTAGGTTTCTGGAGGTAGTTGCTAATGGTCATTTCTCTGGGACCCTAACAATCAATGCAAACGTCCTCCAGGTCTCACTTTTGGGAATAACCCTCTTTTTACTTTATGTAAATGGTTTACCTGAGAATAGATAATTTGTGAATATCTATGCCAATTATATGACAATATACAGGGGAATCTCCAAAACTTGTAATAATCAGAGATTGGCAGCTGATCTCTCATCGAATCTTGCTCTAACTTCTCAGTGGGGAAAAAACTGTCTAGTCACATTGAATGCCCCATAAACCAAACTAGCTACATTCCATCATTGCTGACCAGACCCTAAACTATTTGGTTGTCCCAAAAGTTTGTAAACACTTGCAAAAAATTGAAATTTTACTCACAAAAACAACAAAAATTATTGCTCAAAATAATGACCATCATTTTCCAAGACTTTCTGCTATCGATCTGTAAACTTTTGGATCTGGTCAAAGTACCATTCAGCCATCTTTGAATCAAAGAATTCTTGATACACTTCCTTGACTTCATCAAATGAGTTGAATTGACGGCCCTTCAGAAAATATTGCATTCAGTGGAAAAGGCCGTAATCTGATGGAGCACAGTCAGGACTGTAGGCTGAATGTGGCAGAACCTCAACACCATCCAGCTCTTCAAACTTGTCTTTGTTCTTTCTGGCGGTGTGTGGCTTGGCATTGTTCTGCTGCATCAAAGTGCATTTTTGGTTGATCAGAGCCAGGTACTTTTGCTTCAACTTTTCGTAGACCTGCTCAAGTTGCTGACAGTAAAGTTCAGCACTAATGGCATGACCATTCAGAACCAACTCAAAATGCACGATTCCTTCAAAGTTCCACTAAACACACAACATGACTTTCTTTCTGAATTGATCTTGTTTTGGAACCAACAGTGTCTCTTGCCCTTTCTGAACCCATCGCTTGTCTTGATTGTGCTGGACCAGATAGACCCATTTCTTGTTGGATGTCACAACGTGCTTCCAAAAATGCTCGTCCAATGGATTGCTGAGCAATTGACAGCAAATTTCAACTTGTCTGTTGGATTTTGCTTTGGTGAGTTCGTGCGGATTTTGGCGTGGCTTTTTGTGAACAAAATCAAGTTGCTTTAAATATCGGTGAATTGTCGATTTGCCAACTCCAAGCTCATCAGCCAATTCTCAAGTGCTTGATGAAGGTGCAATGTCCAACCTGGTTTGCTAGTCTCCATCATCCAACTTTAACGGCCATCCCGAACAAGGCTTATCTTCAAGACTCATGTTGCCAGAATCGAAATGCTTGTACCACTTTGAGATTTTTCCTTCACATTCGGTAGCACAAAACTCTTGTGCAGCTTTTCTGGTTGAAAGACCTTGCTTCCAGCAGTAACGAATCAAAACTTGCAGCTCAATTTTATCAATTGCCATCTGGAACACAAAGATGAAGAACACTATAACAATATAAATGCAAAATTGCATAAAAATTCAATTTTTTACAAGTATTCATGAACTTTTGGGACAACCTAATATTACTAGTTACAATGTATAGATACCTCCTAGGGGAAGTTTCATGTCTTAAGAGACTATTGGGTATTAAATTCACTCCTGATCTCAAGTGAAACTTGTACATACAATCCATCACTAAAGTGCCAAAAAAATGGTTAGTTATCTGTACTGCTCCAATAAGTACCTGACTCTTCATGCTGCTCACTACATGAGCCAGATCAGGCCTAAAATAGAGCACTGTTGTCATATTTAGGCTTGATCTGCTCTGTCTTAAATTTACGATCTTGATAGAGTCCAAAAGCATCTCAAAGTACTTGTAGGTGGCAAATTATTTTTTTTCCTTCCAACCTCTAATGGACAAGGCATGATAAGCCTCTCACTGCTCTGTTAGCACTTCCATGGAAAGTGCTCAGACGAACAGCATTCCTTATTTCTACCAGTTAGAACCTTTATGGCCAGGACCCACCATTGTAGCAAACCACCCACATTCCCTCTGTATTCTAGGGATGAGAAGTAAGTTCTACTCAAATAGCTTCTTCTTGTGAACCACTGCTTTATGGAACTGACTCCCAAGAGGGTGATTCCCTGATCACTACAATCTTGATCAGTACAAGTCTAGGGTTAATCATTACCTTCCCCTCCTATCTGAATAAACTGCCACTCACTGTAACCCTCTACTGTGAGTGGTCCCTGGGCCTGTAAAAAAGATATAAATAAAATTATGGTTACTGCTTATCAAAAACAAAATAGTTTATGTAAAAATAATTGTTTTTATTCAAACCCTTCTCTTTGAGAACATTAGCATAACATAATCACCTCAAATTTGTTTCACCCTTTTTTATACTAAATATTTTTGGATAACAAAACACTTGCCTTTGTGAATAATAGTGTTGTGGAATAGAATGTGTGCGTGTGTACAATTTGGATTTCGTAGAATATAAAATAGTAATTAAGGTTATGAGTGTTCCTCCAAAGCAATCAACCACGAACATAAAATTTTAGATTAATTCTCAGACAAACAATATGGACAGAAAATATGTATGACTTGTTAAATTGATCAATAACAGATTTAATAAATCAACAATTCAGTAACAAGGATTTTTAGTAATAATCAAACTGAGGTGATAGTGAATAGTAAAAGTGATGGAGATATTAATTTGATGCTCTGAAGTAGAAGATTACAGTGTTTGATATGTGATCAAACATGTCATTAAAAAGTCTTTAGGAAAACTTCACAAATCAGAAAAGTTCAAGAGAAATGACTGTATCAGATTTAAGTTAAAGATACGTAGTTAAATCAATGTGTAAGTTGCATCAAATTTAAAGTTCAGTATTTGCAGATTAATAATAGTTGTGTGCAAAGAACAAAATTACATACCTTTAGTTATATGAATATAGAAATATGAGATGGAAAATTCACATTAATATATAGACATCGTTCAGGATTCATTTAATTCATTTGAAATGAAACTTGTGTTTGTATGAAAAGTCTTAACATGAATCTATGTACATGAATACCAAAATGTCTCGTAACGTTTGTATTAGAAAAAATATAGAACAAAGTTGTGTTCAAATAATGTTCATAAGTTCAGGAAATTTGAGTCTTTCGCTGAAAGAAAAAAGTATGTGTAGTTTGGAAAGGTATGAGTTATAGTGCATGCAACAAGTGAAATTTGTA